>CM048842.1:11610666-12210666 GCA_026545765.1 Plantago major
ATTACTTTAAAAAAAAAAACTGAAAAAAACTCACGAAACGGACAAAATTTATTCTGGTAGACCTCATCGAAACGCTTTAAACCACGAGGGTCGCCAGACGGGTGGCAAATTTCTGTCACGGACGGCTATTCCGGTAGCCTCGAGGGCTACGAAACGTGTTTTTGGTCCTTTTTTATTTTTTGAAATTTTGGTGAAATATTAGTTAATTTAAATATACGAACGCAATAAAATAATTATAAACAATATAAATATCAAATTAAAAAAATTATACTTCTTCATTATCGACATAATATGGCTAATGATTGTACGACATTGATTTTTGTTGTGTTATGATACCGTAGTGTATATACGTTTATATATTTTTGAAATGTGATAATTTGAGAAATTTTCCGAAAAATGGGACTAATTCTATATTTTTATCAGTTGAAGGGCCTTTTGCAATATATAAAAAAGTGTTCTACGTTTAGTAAAAAGTGTTCTGCGTTTAACATACCCCTTAAAACAATTTCATTATTCTAGATTTACTATCGGACAGTATATTTTGTGAAACAGGTGAAATATGAAAACAGGCTGCAAATTATTAAAAAAAAAATTGAAAATCTGCTTTTTTTAGCGACGAATAAAATATCCGTCGCTAAAAGCAGAATTTAAAAAAAAAATAAAAAACTGCTTTTTAGCGACGGATATTTTATCCGTCGCTAAAAAAAGCGGATTATAAAAAACAAAAATCTGTTTTTTATCCGTCGCTAAAATAGCAGATTTTTTTTTTTTAAATTAAAAATCTGCTTTTTAGCGACGGATAAAATCCATCGCTAAAAAGTCAAAGGTTTATCCGTCGCTAAATCCGTCACGATTTAGCGACGGATAACCTATCCGTCGTCCCACTTCCCGTGGGATGACGGCTTTTTTATCCGTCGCTAAGGACTTAGCGACGGATAAATCTGTCGTTAAAACAGTAGTTTTTTGTAGTGTGTGTGTATAAACAGCATACATTTGTCATTTTTACGGTCCCACAAAGTTTCATACGATACTTATAGATAAAGCTACCCAACAAATAATAAAAATATTTACTCTTACATTTTATTACATCTTTTCCAATAAAAGAAACACATTTTCCAATCTTTTTGTAGGAAATATGGTAGGTATCTGCGGGTATGGAAATAATGAAGAACAAAAATAGGGTCAGAAGAGTCGATAGTTTGACTACCTCTCCTTAAGACTTTATTGCCGCTCTACGGTGCACACGGGTTACTTGCAACAGTCTCCCAGGATTAAACTTCTCTTAAACGGCTAGGTTGCACTTTAATAGCCGAGTCTGCCGAACCTTAGTTTGAGTGTATAAGGATGCACAAAAGAGCAGGAGGAAAGAACAAGTATGGAATGTGTTGTGTTTTTTTTTTGAAGAACTTCTTCACATATTTATACTTGTTAATTTGGTGATCTTTCCTAAGAGTTATATCCTTCCACTTAAGGTGTTAACTCTTCATTCAATAGACACAAGTTGAAAGGGATACAATTATTCAACTCAAGGGAAGTGTCTATTCATGAAAAGACAAGGAAAAATTCGAAAATTTGAGAAAATCGCGACTTTTCGTCGCTAATAGGGCTCACCGCGGTCGGTGAGCAAAGACAAAGTTTCTGCTTAACCTGACCGAGGTGAGCTACAGTGAAAAATGAGCTCGCCGCAGTGAGCTACAGTGTTTTCAGCTTTTTTTCTCCAGAATTTGATTTTTCTCCTTTCTTTTCGATTACTTTGCTCTTTAACCTGAATTTTAGCACATAGGATTACGAATCCTCATGTTTAAGATGACTTAAACACACTTAAAACATTAATCACCCTTTCACCACTTGACGATTTTAGTGACTTAATACAAAGTGCAATTCGTTTCAACAACGAGATACACACTTACACGGAATGATTAATTTAATTTTCACCTAAACCTACATGTAAATCTTAATGTATAAGTTATCTAGGATGCGGATTACATGTCTTTGAATTAGTTGTTACTTATAACAATCCATTTTGTGGTACTATGAACCCAATTCCATCATCATAGTTCATCACTTTATCATGAGTTGGAAGAATCGCATACCTTAAGAAATGCAATGAACTAAATCCAATTTAATGATCATCCTTCAACTAATTTAGCAATTTTGTGCCCGTTAAGATTCTTTGTATGATATAAACTCTCCGTTTTAAAACAAACTAGTACTAACCTGTGACGATGACACGGTATAGTTACTTTTAATAATAAATAGAAAGGGGGTGTTAAAATAAACTAATCGATAAAATAAGGTAGTTAAATTTATGTGAATAATGTTGATCATGGTGTCGGTCGGTAGTCCTTCTTCATTCAATATTATATCTTTGAGTGTTTATTTATGTTAACTATAGAAAATGTAAAAATAGGGTCCTACCGTACTCGACCTGTTAATTAGTAACATGCACATGTTTTTTTAAAAACTTTTACATGTTTTTTTTAAAATTATCCCTCAAACGAAACCAAAATAAAATACAAAAGTATATACAATCAATAGCGTTGTTCCAAACAATCCCCGCAGTGGTATGTGGTCACCCCACAACACACAAAAAAAAATTATACAAACTTAATTTCACATATTACAGTTGTTTTTTTTCCAACCCACCGGTTCCCAACAATCTCGCGGTGGTATGCGTCACCCCACCAAAGACACAAAAATTATTATTCTACAAACATACTTTCACATGGTACGGTTGTCCCCCCTCCCCGGCTCGTTATGGAGATCAAGAAAGTAGAGAGAAAATCGAATTAAGTTTCCCTACCTAGAGAGCATCAGTTCCCCAGGCCCGTTATGGATAAAGAAAGTAGAGCGAAGATCGAAGAGAGTTTCCCCGCCTAGAGAAAATGTACTTTTACTAACTTAATCATAAAATGTTGCGCTCGGGTCTTGTAACAAAGGTGTGGAACGGGTTCGAGTATATGCTAGACCGGACCTGAACATTATTATTTTGCATGGGGTTGAATTCGGGTTGGATAGAACCAGTCCTTCCGGACAGAGACCGTAGAGAATACCTCATCCTACCGATCGAATCTTATACATAAAGAAAAGGAACTTGAAAGTCTTCACGTGTAAAATGTTGTTGATAGACATGTAAAGATTAACACATCACCAATTAGCTCATGTGTATCTCTTCTATATCCTGGAATTGAAAAAAGCATGTATAGTAACATATATACCACTATAACAATATATGCTAAAACGATCTTGTTGTGGATAATACAAATATACCAAACCAACATCATCATAAGAACGCCGATAATATATGTGCTAAAACGTTACCCTCACGTTTTACTTGCCAAAGCTTAATTCTCCATCAAATACCTGAATTTCTTTGAAAAGTGAAATAAAGGGGCAAAGCTAAAATTTGTCGATTTAAGAGATCTAATCACCAAAGAACAATCCCTTTCAATTACTACATGTTGCCACTCAAAATCTCGAATAAATTTTGTTCTTAATTTGGCTGGCCAACCTTCCGCATTTTCAGCAACCATAAGACATAAAAAAAAAAAAAAATCACCAAGCAATAACATTGCCCTCATGATCCCTAGCACAACACTAATACATCTCCTATTCGGACTCTACTCAACCGTATCAACATTTCACGTAGGATGGCTGGAATTTGAAGGAATTTGGTGGATTTAGAAAATCAACTTTATATATGACAGTATATTCAAAGTAGTATAATAATTCAAAAGGTTGCTAAGTTTGTAATTCAATTTAAATCTCATCCGTTGATCTTACTAATTCAATTTGAATTTGGTACGTATATGTGTCATTGTTTCAGTAGAAGGTGCATGGTTCGAATCCAATTGGCATAAGTTTCTCCCTTTTATTTATTATTTTTCAATATTTTCTCTTTTTTTTTTTCAATCACAGATTCATTGGTTTATATAAAAACCCTTAACACACGTAGTGTATATATATATATATATATATATATATATATATATATATATATATATATATATATATATATATATATATATATATATATATATATATATATATATATATATATATATATATATATATATATATAATTAAGTGCACAACTATTAGAGTTGTGCAATTGAGTACTTAATTTAAGTTAAATTGAACCGATTTGTGATACGCATGTAAATTAGAGTTTAATTACAAAAAACAATATGTTTTATTCATTCTAATTATAAGACCTAACGCAACTCCAACAAAATTAATTCATCATTAAAAAAACTCAATTTGTCTTCTCTAATTAAATTTCAAGCCATAAATCAATCCCAACAGAATCAATTCATCATTAAAAAATCTCGATATGTCATTTCCAATAAATTCAAAACCCTAATCGAACTCCAACAAAAACAATTCATATTAAAGGAAAAAAAAACAATAACCAATATTTCTTCTCCATCTTCTTTAATCAAATTGGAACAGATTAATTCGCACTATCCAAAATATTAATTCAACTAAAAAAGACAATTCGTTATCAGAAACAACGATTGCACTTACCTTCATATAATTTTATTATTATTTGTAGTTAGATGACACAATGACACACTCACGTTCTAGTTATATTATATAAGAATACCTAACTGATAATCTGAGCGCTAAAACATTAGCCTCACGTTTAACCTGGCAAAACATCATGGAACAAAATTCTGCACCCCCCCCCCCCCCCTTCGGGCTTTGCTCAACCGTAGAATCAAAATTTATAATTGAAAATCTAAATATCTATTAATTTCTTGTTAAATAGATGGGTGGAGTATTAAATATTTAATAAATGCTCTATTTTTTAAATTCCATTATTTCATTTTATCTTCTTTAATAAATATATATTTTATTTTAGTGAATAAAATAATTTATTTAATTAATAATAATAATCTTGATTGGTGTCTATAGATTCGTCTTGTCATGGTGAAATCAAATATATGTTCACAATATTTTTCGGAGTTTTGTACAATAAATTCATATTAGATTTAATAAAAACTATATATGCAGCCAACATACCAAAAATAAATAAATAGTGGAAGATATACCGGTTGAAAATGCAACTAATTCCACAAAATTTCACGTAAATTGAATTTATTTAATAAATACTCTATTTTTAAATTTCCATTAATTCATTTTATCTTATTTAATAAATTTATATTTTATTTTAATGAATAAAATGATTTCTTGAAATAATACTATTCAAGATTGGTGTCTATGGATTCGTCTTGTCACGACGAATTCAAATATATGTTCAAAATATTTTTCGGATTTTTGTAGATAAAGTTATATGAGATTTAATAAAAACTATATATACAATCAACATACCAAAAATAACAATGAAATATATACTGGCTAAAATACAACTAATTTTACAAAATTCCACTTAAAACTGAATGAATCTGGTGCGATTTAGCACATTGTGCTTTACATAATATATGGATGGATGTGATATATTTCTTTTATATTTATTCCATTAAAAATGTATATTTAATTTTCTTTAAGATGAGCAACATTTGTGAGAGACCGCATCTCGAAGACCAGATCAAACATCATATATTTTGCTACAAATATCGCATATTTAGCTATAAACATCACATGTTTAGAAATACATATAATGTAATTATAATTAAGGAGCATTACATACACAATGTATGAAGTTAATTATATGATATTTGAAGTTAAATATGTGATGTTGATATGATATATCCGATGAACGATCTCAAAATATAAACCCTCCTCCCCATTTGAACTTTTATACCTAGAACTAAACATGCATTTATTCTAAAAATGGAAAGACTACATACTTTGAACCAAACAAAGACATTTGTTTTGGTACATAAGAGTAGAAGTGTTGTATTCAAACAAAAATATCCATATTCTTGTACGTACAGTGTCTGGACTCTGGTCCACGTCAATGGTCAATGTTTCTTTCGTGGGATCATGAAATTGAAACCAAACGAAATTAAGAACATACTTACTCAGAATCTAAAACGCCACGTCGTATTCTAACATGATGTTCCTATATCATATGTTCTCCTAAATCAACGTTCACTCATTAATTACATAAGCATTAGTAATTTGAAACTCTCCTCCTCATTTCTCTTCCAATGGACTTCTACGGATGAAATTCAACCAATTTTGTTTTTCTGCCTTCCATGGAGAAGAAGAAGAACAGGGCCGGGCGGAGAAACTTGTTTAAATGTTTTAGACCCGCAGTTGATGACGATGATTTCCCATTCGACTGCTTTTTTTCCTCACCTCCGCCCACCCCCAAGAGAAGGTTGGGCCGGAGTTTCTCTGGTTCTTTCATGGCCGCTTTCTCTAACACATCATTGGTGAGAATTTAAAATACAACACTTTTTTCTCGCCATACGTAATTAATATCCGATCAAGCATTGTATGTCCCTTTGTGAAAGTGATTTTCCTAATGTTGTTTATTACATTAACAAAAGTCTAACTCGAACTCAAGTACAATGCAATTTGAACCAATTAAAGACTACACAATTAACGATTCTAGTGTTTGTTCTTATTAATTAATGCAACATAATTACATAAAGACGAGCTTTTTTGTATGTAATAGGGGTAAATCTTAGATAAACCTTTTATTTTCAGACATAATGAGATGATGTTGTGGAATGTAACATTAGAATGAAGTGTATGAGTGGTATCTTGTAGCTTCATGGTCATATGCTGGTACAGAACACCAAGAAAAGTTTGTGAAGACACTTGCTGATTAAAAGCTGCATCTCTTGCTAAGAACAGGTGAAGAGACTTCGGAGCAAGAAGGCCAAGAAAGATTCATCCCGATCAAGCTCTAGTACCGACTCGTCTCCATCAAGAAGCGAAAATGTCACCAAAACGAAGAGACTACTCATGGGCTCTGAAGAAATTTTGCGAAGCAGTTCAGCCCCTTCCTTGCTATTTTCCTCGAGTCCAACCGCTGTGATGACATCTTCATCAAGGTCCTCATCCATTTCTTCCAACTCGCGGTCTAACTCACTTAACTTGAAACAGACGAATCTACCATATAGGCAACAAATGTTAACAGGACGAGAATCGGGCAAGTATAGCATCTGCACCCAGGAGCCCGATACCATGACAGGAGGCATGGTGAGTTTTATGATTTGTTTGCTGTGTGTGGTTGTATGGGGAAAGGTTTTTGCCATATTGGCATGTACTTCGACATGGTTTTACTTTTCCCATACTCGTATGCACCTCAGTGACTCAGACTCGGTGGTCAACTCGGACGAGTACAGGAAGAAGGTGATCTTGCAAGGTTTATTGGAGAGGCACTGTTCATATAATATGAGAACATAATATGTAGAAAGGTGAGAGACGGTTGATTCTGTACACATTTTTTCTTGATATTTTTGCTGATAGAGGGGATAAACAAACTCCTTCCTCTCTAGTTTTATCATAGCTGTATAAAATTGATGGATTAGTAAAGGATGGAAGTCGTGAGAACTGATTATATCGTCATGTACTAACAAAAGAAGGTTTTGGTGATTCTTTTTTGCATAGATAACTGATAAGCAATACTGCAGTCCAACAATACTACACGATAACTAAATTGTCTAGCAAAAATCATGAACCAACACCAAACTAGAGATAGATCCGATGAGTTACCATAATTCACAGCTAAGATATCGACAAGCAAAATAAGATAGCAAGGTAGAAGAGAACTTTAGAAACATGGCAGATTTTCCTTCCCCTTGACATCAAAAGAGTTGGTGGGCAATGGTACGAGCTTCATAGTTAAGAAACAGGGCCAAGATAATCACCCTCCAAGCTCACAACAGCCTGGAAATCTTTGTCAGACTCCATGAATCTCGCTCCACCCACCATGAAACGAACCACCACCCCTTTCTCGATCTTGGCAGACTTCCCATTCATGAAGTAGGGGTTTTCTCCAGGGACGAACTCGTAATCAGCCATCTTTTGATGAGACAGATATATCTTATCACAGGGTCCAGTCCTCAGGAAGACGCCATGTTTCAGGATCGTATGAACTGTACCTTCTAGAACCTCTCCTGCTAACATCTTGAATGTAATGCATGTGAAATCCACTGGGAAGAGAACGTCACCTGAATGTTGCCTGACCTTTCCTTCGCCTATGCTTTGAACGGTAGTTACAGCAAGGAAATAGCCAAGATCATTTGTGGCTTTTTTAGCAGCGAAGACTTCCATTAGGCCCATGATGATAGCCTTTTGGAGCATCAAGCCTTTCACGTCCATCTTCTCAGCTGGAATCACAACATTCCAGGACAACTTTGGTTTCAGATACATTTCTCTGATCTACTGCCTGCTATTTTAAACAGAAGTGCTCCATCAAGTTAGAAGGTGAATAATTGCAGCACATGATTTAAAGTCATATACCAAACTATAGAGTTACTTTTTCTGTTGAGATGCTTCATGAGGATTTATTAAGAACAGATGCTTATGCACAACATAGATAATGCTTCCACAAAAATATCAACTGGCATATAAATCGAGATCTCATGACATTAGATATTTGTGGCACTAAGAGAAGGCAATGTGTTTTAGCTCATATGCATAACTCCAAAAGCGTAGGGTGTCTTAGGAAGCCTTATGGTCCAGTTAGAACCTAAATTCATGTTACATTACCTAATTTCATTAAATATAAACCGGTAAAGTAAAGTTGCTGCTTTCTTATCACACAAGTGTACAAGCAGAACTTTTAAATATCGTCAGTATCTACTATATAATTCCCTTTTCTATTCCAAGTTTCGACTCCATCTCTATGCTTCGTCTTTGCTGTATTATTATCCCCAGATCTAGCTTGGTTGTTCCAATTTTCTCCCATTTCTACTTCCCCGAGCCTTTCCAAAATCATAATTTACCAATAGACATCAACAAGACAACTACCACCAGAACTTAGCTCTGTGTATTTGCATATCCCCTCAAACGTAACATCAAGATAATAGAAAGGCATATCAAAGTCTAGGTTCAATGACGAATACAATTAAAAAGATGCATCACAATTTGTACAATGATTTTTTTTTTTAATGCCATGATTCTCGTAGTTCTGAAGATAAGATTCATAACTTTTATAAGAAGAGAACCGCAGCAATATTACTTGCAGGGCACAGGAAAAGATAGTAAATTATACTAACGACCTGAGGCAGTTCATAACTTGAAAGGCTGAAACTTAACAGTTATGACAAGTTATAAGGCCGAATCATATAGCAGTTGGGAATACTTGTCTAGACAACCATCACAGAGCATTCAAACATAAAAGAATAAAAAACAAATCTAAAACATTTTTTTCCAAGTGAAAAGGGTAGTATCTCCATAGGACAAATAAATAAATAAATAAATAAGAAGAATAGAACAAATCTTATAACCTTTTACAAACTGTAAATTAGATCTTCAGGTTTCACCTTTCAAGTAATGAACTGATTAGGAAGAATTTATGTAAAAGTATCTGATGTTACACTCGCAGCAGCATATTGACTATAGGTGCACATTGTGGAAAAACTATTGGGTACTTTAGAACATGATGGGATGCTGATATATGAGTACGTGAAAAGAGCGACTACTGTGGGGCAAATGTGGCTATTGCTATAAACATGAATGCTCAATATTTGCTCTCCTGCACAATTCTATACGCAATAACTTATAGCCACGAGCATCCAGTAATATATTTTAAAAATTAAATTATCTGGCGAGGATAAAAAGGACCAACCTATATCAAACTCAACAGGGGCATGAAAAGAGGAAATGGAACGATGTAAAGAGAATGCAGATTCCCTGACCACGTTTCATGTTCTAGATTGTTCTTTAAGAAACGAGCTAGTGAAAACTATACATGAAATTCTCTCAGAAACTCAATGGAAAAAATAGACTAGTAAACTGAAAACAATCACAACAATCAATGTAAATAGCGGAATCATAGTATTATTGTCACATCACATCCTTACAACTATGACCCCCCCCCCCCCCCAAACACATACACACACGAAAGTTTTCTGCTGTGGCAGATGTTTCCCGCTATCAACCTGACATGTCTTTAAAAAATACTATTACAGCTTGACACGTACAGTGGCAGATACATGCACGTGGCTACGAGCTTTGGTGGTATACAAATGAGGATGTGGGTAGGGGATGTACGCGTCTCATTCCACATGTTGCTAAACTATTGGTTACTATGGACAATGACCGACGCATAGAATAATGCTTGTGACACACTGCTTAAAAAAATAAATCACCAGCCAAACCTACCACACACACGATATACCATCAACAAATTTAACAAAACTTAATTTTATTGTAGCAGAAGCCGTAAATGTGCATATACCACGGGACAGGTTGGTGGCAGTACACTATACCACTTAAGAAGCAAAGGTCTACTAACACCATAGCAACTACATCCTCAAACCTTAGAACAGATCCATTCTCTATCTTCACGGGCCTGAACCGACCCTTCAAATTTCAACCACTCCATAACGAATAACAAGTTTATTAACTGCTTTTGCAGAACCACATCGAAAGAAATGGCTGAATCGTATCCGAATCTTAACAAACCAAGAAAACATTTCAATATAAACTGAGGTTCTAATAAACACCAAAACGACCTTTCAAAGAAATACGAGAACACAGACTGAATCAAACACATGCAATACGAAGAAAAGGGTAAAAATGGTCCATTCACAGCATATTCAGCCTTAAACCCCAAAACACCAAAGAAGAACAGAAATCAAAACAATCACTTCAACGAAAGACAATAAACGCTAACTAAGAAAAAACCCAGTTCAAAAATACACGAGATAACAGGAAAAATATCCTATTTTGATTTTCTATCAATCATCAGAGCAATTGGAGAAAGCAACATGACTCGGAAAGTCGTCAAAATTAAGCTCATATTTAGCAAGAGAAGGAAACAAATGCGATGGGAAGGAGAAGAGATACAGAAATGTAGAAACCTCCTGGGAATTTTCGCCTTTTCTCTTGCTTGGAACTGAAATCTGCTCAAGGACTACACTGCTTTCTCTGTTCTTGTGTTCAGTACAAAGTATTTCTTGTTTTTGAACTTTTCAATTGATAAATTATAAATTAGGTGAGACCCCTTAACTTTGGAAGAAACAACACTTTTGTCCCCAAGGTATGAAATTATACACTTTGTCCCGTAAACTCTGATGCTAGGTCATTTCTTTTTCTTCAATCTCTACTCTGGATCACGTTTAAAACCTTCACCAATTTTTTATCAGGTAAAATAAACAAAAGTATCCTATGTTTTTCGAAATATACAAATATGTTTCTCATATACTTTAATCTCCAAGTTTGTTTTGGTGCTTTTTTATAATGTTGATACATTCCGAACTTGTTTTTAAAATTCTTAAATCGTACTTTTAAGTAGTAATAAGTGTTAATAACATTTATGCATTCCGAACATGTTTTTTAAATTCTTAAATTGTTCATATTGCATGAAGAAGACTGGCGAAGGTCAAAACCCTAGGTATTTTCCATTTCTCAACGATTTCATATCGATTTTCCCCGTTTTCAATTCTAATACTCCATATCATTCTTCTCAACAGTTGGCATCTCTTGGTGAAGACTGACATTTTTGATCCGTTTTTCAACATCAACATTGGAGGATTACTAGAAAATTCATGAATCTGTTACAAAATCACATTTGAAAACATGAATGAACGTTGTAAACGTGATTAGAGAGGTTACTTTACCAAGGAAGAAGAAGTGACTAATGGAAGATGAAGGTATTTTCGAATTTGAATTAGGAATGTCATCTATTTTTGTTGTTGTTATTGTATATCTTTGTTATGTTTCAGGTTAGGTTGTTTGTTGTTGTCATGTAATTTGTTGTTTCTCATTATTTTGAGGATTTTTTTTTTCTTTCCCAAATTCTAGTTTCAATGTATTTAGATATTTGTTGGTTATAGTTGGATGTTAGTTATAGTTGGATGTTAGTTTGAGTTGGACTTATATAGTAATTTGATGATAATTGGTGGTGATTGTTATTTGATCAATTAGAAGGTTATTTAATTGGACCACTGACCTAACTCCTAAAGCAATTGGACTTGCACCAATTATTTAATTGGACTGCTCGATAGTCGCTATGTAGGTCATTTGAAATACCTCATATGTCAATATAGATGAAGGTATCTTAGGTGAGTCGACCTGACTTGATGGATTGATCCAGGCTATGTTTTAAAAGTCGGAACCGGAGGTTGAGCCGGCCACCCTCCAAAAAAGGTTCAACCGGATCAGACCGATTCACGCGGATAGAGTCGGTATGATGTCATTTTAATATATATATATATATATATATATATATATAAATGATCAACAAAATGAATAACTAATAAATAGAACAAATATAGATTTTATGTTTGATTTGCATTATAAAGTGTAAACCCAATGGAAAACTCAAAATATACATAACAATTAACTAGTACCTCTCAATGGAAGGAATTTTAAGGTTTTTTTTTTTAAAAAAAAGCCCTTAATTAAAAAAAAAAAGCCCCAGGCCCTCACGACTCGACTAGAAGAAGAAAAAAAGATGTCCTAGACTTTTTTTTCTTTGTGCCTGTATTTTTTATTCTTGGACTATATAAATTAAATATATTTTTTATTTAATACTTTTCTTCCTAAATTCGCACGTGACGGGGTTTAGCTGCAAAAAAGAAAAAGAAAAAAAGGCCCAACCCGGGCGGCTTAAGGCCGGTTTTTTAGCCCTATTTGGGCCGTTCCATACCGGTTTAGCGGTCCGACCGGCTGGTCGGACCCGAATTTTAAAACATAGGATCCAGGTTGTCTTGTCGGGATGGTCACTCGGTAGAGCATTGGAGTGGTCGAAATCATTAATTGAATTGAGGCAACCCATCACGTAGATGCGGTCTTGTTGATCGGGTCCAAGTTGATTTGGCGAATTGGAAGTTCTCTCAAATATGAACGCATCGAATGAGCCTAAACGTTTGTCAAATAATTGGACCTTGATTGGATGTGTCCAAACATTTGGCCCGATTTTAATATAAATGGATTGTTAGTGTATTTTTACAAATACAGCGGTCCAAACCCACTTAGAGACTCCAACTGCCTCACCAAAATCTAGCGAGATGGGATGATGGACTCCAACGGGAGGACTATCTCATTCTGACTATGAAAACCCTATCTATCTCTCTCACGTCGTCACCCCTCTCAAGCTCTCTGATTAATGTACCCAATCATCCATCATCATCCACCATCACCTATCACCTTCCCACAACTACCAACTAGCTTACTCCAACAAGGTTAGCTAGCTTCTCACCGGTACTCATTCGTACTATGCTAAACCGACCCACTCAAAGTGATAAGTCGACTCTCATCATCCTTCTCTCTATCTCCTCTAATTCATACATCTTCTACAAGCTTTCTAACTTGAGCGTCGGAGTCCCTTCGGTCAGCATCACACCGGTGTTACCGTAGGACCTCACGTTTATAGGTTTGCTATCGTTGCCTTGCAGGTTGCTTGTGCCCCCTAATTTTCTGACATAATTTTGATTGTAGATTTCTCAACGTCTACAATCTCTCAGGAGACCGGCTCTTGAAACTTTTGTTGATTGTTTTGATGTATAGTTTCTTGTGTATAAAACATTATTGGATCATGACTCTTTGTTACAGTTCAGTTTGTTTGTTTTATGTTGAGTTTCCGATCATTGACATCGATTGATCCATACTACATACGATACTTGGTGTTGACACCAGGTGGGTGATAATTGTATACTGAGGGTGATATTTGTATTCACTGGGGTATTCCTATTTTACTTCTGTACGTATCCGGGCTTCAATGAATTTTTGTTTTATGCAAAAATAATTAGTGTGTGTGTTACATTATGTGCTAATTTAGTTTCATAACATGAAAAGGATAATATATTGTTAATTTACATTATTAATTAATTTTAAGATAATAAGTATGAATTTTCAACTGGTTTTAGTAGACAAAATGTGTGTAATTGAATGTCAAAAGACTCCATTGTGCAATTCATCGTCTAACTGTGGAGATGGTTAAAAATTGATCACTTAGGAGGGAGATTACACTTGTTTTAAACTTACGTGGTGCCAAATGTAATCTACCTCAAGTCCAACAAATAATAAACAATCTTATTTTTACACATAAATTATACATTTTACCATTAAAAATACAATTTTTATCAACTTTTTATATTTTATTGTATTTTAACTTTTCACATAAAACTACCACTAAAGGTACACTTTTTACCAACATTTAAAAGTCCACATTCTACCACATTTTATCCTTTATATTAAGTCTTCCGGGTCCAGGGGTAAATACAATGGTGCCATTGCAGTACATTTTGTATTGAAATTGTACACAAGTACTTGCCCTGAGGATGGAAATATGAAAAAGCCAGTCACGTAAATGTGAACAAGTTACCGTGTGTGTTTTGCTATATAGACCATATAAAGCTCGGACATTTTCAAAATTTTCATTGAGATTGAGATGTAAGAATTGTGATTACCATTAACCTACAATCTGTTCAGAACAAATCAACAGTCATGGATTTATTTTGAAAAACTTGGAGAGCTGAAACAAAAAGAAGTTGAATCAGATTACAGAGGACCAAGGCTTTGTCAAACAAGCGACAGAGCAAAACATAAATCACAAAGAACAAGCAGAACATCAAATGACAAAAGAAGTAATGATGTGCGAGATTGATTGTGAACTGTTATACCATGAGGAACTAGATTCAAACAGCAATTATTTATGTCATAACATAACTAACAAAGGAAAACTTCAATTTGAATCCCACTGTCAGCTTCCAGCTGCTTCTTCCTGCATGAACAGTTACAAGTATAAGATGAAGATGAAAATGCTAACGACCTGGCAGCAGAAGTACAGTGTTCTTTCAACACCGAACAATATGTAATGAAACATCATACAGGTGAAAGTAAACTATGATCCCAGCTCACGAGTCACTGGGAGCACTAAACTTGACACTCCATGTGAAAGATCTATGATAGAATGCAACAAAAACCAATACAAATTATGATCTGAACTAAGTAGAAGTTACTAGACTAAGAAGATATAAAGTCTCAGAGACCTGAAAGGACAATGGTCCCATAGCCAATTACTAAGATAAGAAGAAATAATTATGCTGACCTGAACCCAAAGGTTCTTAAAACATAGTATTTGCTAAAAATGTTCCATTAAGGTATTTCAGCTCAGTCAAAGGTGCAATACAAAGATAATGAAGGGTGAAATGCTCTAGTCATTGAGAATATAGATCAACACAACTTGAGAAAGCTAGCACTACAGGAACAGGACAAGTTTTATCAATACAATCTTTAATACCACTTAGTGCAAGAACTTTTTAAGCAACTGAAGACAATACAACAAGAAAACCATGACACGGTAATCTTTTTTGTACCGTGAGTCGCATATGGTGATTGAGAAAGTAACGAGAAAACTGAGCCGCCAACTAATATAACAGCAAAAAAAGAAGCATGGATTTTTAGTGTATATAGTGATGTGAACTACAGAAATATCATATACTGATATTCATTTCAGCAGGTCCTACATCTTCTGAAAGAAAATGATGTTGAATGGATTTGGATTAAGTACTTGATAATTACTATATACTAATGGGAGCAAATCTCTATCCAAACAAGGAATCCTCCACGAGTATTGGGAAAAGAAGGAACAGGATAATGAGATGACTACGGCTGACGTACTCAAGCACAACTTACCGACTATCTTAAGATATTTTACTCGCATGTTGCAACTAGAGGCGCACTTCCCTTCTCATAATACAGTATCACCTCGCATATATAGCACACCTATAATAAAATACTCACTTTTGTAACATAGCACTATCTAGCACTCAAAATGAAATCCTCTTTCCCGGAACAGGTTGATTTGCTGACACAATGTACCAATAGTCTCAGAGGATTCCTTGTTTCGATGATTATTTGATGTCTGTATGAATATGTAATAGTGACTTTAAGCACAGCTAATGAGACCACATCTTCACGCCAGCCGTAAAAATTTCAGTCTTGTAGGAGATGTCCACAAACAGGAGGAAACAACATTTCACTCCAAGATTTGATAAGAAACAGCTCAATTTCAGTTTTCCATAAAAAGGCACAATTCTTATGTGAGGACTAAGTGGAAACAAGCAGCAGTATCTACTTGACCTGATGGGATTCCTTCACTAAAATATGAATTTTGTCAGAAATGACTAAAATATAAGGTCTATTTGTTCTTACTGCATGGGCACAAAAATATAATGAATTCCACAGCTTCTCAGTCGGACAAGTATTTCGAGGGAAATGTTTTAGCTGCATATTATCGGATAAAAGATAGATTATGTCCTCGGTTTATGTTCTATTTAGGAGCTCTATATTACATTGGGTTGCCATGTTATTATAATCATTAACACATAATATAAAGGTACTGCCTTCTTATCTCACATAAGTGATACGAGTAAACTGATTTACAGATTTAGTATCAGTATCTTCCATCTAACTCCCCTAACAAGTTTCTACTTTCTACTGCATCAATTTGCTTCTGCTTCTATGAATTCTCCCAAAATCTCGATTCATTCCTCCAATTATCTCGTAATTGCTCTAGCTATTTCCAAAATCATCTTTCTACTTCTGAGTTCTCCTCTTCTCCTTCACCGATCTCCCTCAAATACAACATGTTAGCTCTTTGTATATGCATATCCACTCAAGAATAGCACCAAGTTAATAAAAAGTAATACAAGACACAATTTGAAAAGCAAGATTACAAGTTATAACATGCATTTGAGAAAATCATGAACATGCAAAGGACACGGGTACTCTAAATGATGACAAAAGAAAAGTCTAGGCCCAATGAAAAAAATCATATACAAGGATACATAGACAGCATCAGCTAGAAAGCACCAATATGAATAAGTCAATCCGGCAAACTCTAAAGACTCAAAATAGAATACATCAAAAAGTATGTTTAATTAATTACATAAATGGTTTAAACCTTTGCCTATTTAGTCAATAATATTGGAATATCATTGACAGAAGACTAGTTCAGGATTCAATTATATCCAATAGGATAACAAAAACAAAATCTAAATATGTTTCCGTATCGTACTCTAGCATATTCGTATCGAATAAGCATTTTGCAAGAATACAAGAGCACTTAAACATATTCACCATTCATGCTTCCTAGCCTTGAATAATGAAATGATTAGAGAGATCTCTGCCCATTACTCATTAGTATAGAATTCAGAAGAAATCCTATTGACAAGAATCCTGGTAAACACATCTTTCATGTAATTTCAACCCTCACCATAAGTTGACTATATTTCATAAAACCCTCTGATATTTGTGTCATATGCTAATCACTGAAGGGAAAAACAAGTTTTGGCACTTATAAGTCACACGAGGTAATCATGGGGGTAGTGTAGTGACTAGTGATATCCCGGGACCAACAATCTGCACACCTGACAGGTTTGGGTACAGTTCCGCTCTGATACCAACTGTAACGCCCTCTCACTTAAAATAAATATAAGTAATTAGTAGAGCATATTAGGGTGTCTAAAAGCGAACACTTTAAAATCCGTGGTGATTTAAAAATTTTGGAAATAATTCATGTTCGACGAACGGAGCGTTAAACAACTATAACTAACATTCTTGGTCAAAAGCATAAAATTATTGTTGCGGAAATAACTAACATATATCAGTTTGTGCCTATCGCACTTATTACTATAAACGGTAACTAAAAACACGCTCGAGTAATAGACAATTCTAAACATTATTATAAACTTGGAATCATAGGTGTACATAATTAACTTGAAACTAAGTCCCATCCACTCCGATCATGCATGCCGGAGTTTCAACTAGGCAAGGATGAGTACCTACTTGTATTTGCAAGCAAGTCATGCTAAACACATAACACATTCGTCCCTTTAGATATCAAATTGAGTGTGCATAGTAACATAAATACATAAAAACCAAACACACTTCATAAGATGCAATTTAGGACATTCATATTTCGATCCAACTCTTCGTTCATTATCTTTGGAAGTCAGTTTCTATAATTCTATTTTATTATAAATCGTTACTTTAAACATTGGGCTCAATTGCCATCCTTTAACATTCCCGAGAAGCATTCTTTTGATTCAAACTCATTTCTTGACTCTAGCTAGAATCACTTTAAACATTTTTCTTGATCATTCTTTCTTAATGTGCCTAGATAAACATTGGCTATATATATATATATATGTATATATACATGCATGCTCACCGTATCAACATGCATAAAACGTTTTGGCTCCATGTGTATACTCCATAGTCGTACATGTAAAATGTATCTAATTTTGCATAAACTCTCTTTGGTATGCTCATCGTAGAAACATACGCCAAACACATCGGACTTCACCTCAACTTTGATGTGTACGCTCACCAGAGCAACATACGTAAAACGCCTCGGCTCATTCATTTGTTGTGTATGTTCAATAGACATCTAGAAATCCTTCAGATCATTTTTAACTTCCAATAAATCATCCATTTAACTTTTGAGGCAGTGGGTTGCATTATTCTTATAATTTTGAGAGAGATACTACACTAATAGATATAGCTAGAATGAATGGAGTTGACAATCAGAAGGATAAGAATTTTGGGTTTGCGGGGAACATTATTCTGCTTCAACACTGGCAAAATGTTTGCTTAACAAAAATGAGAATCAGCACGCAAGCTTCTTGGCTTGTGCAGTATATATCTCGAAGTTATAAGAAAAATACAATATGCTGCCACAAAAGTTAATTGATAAATTATTAAAAGTAAAGAATGATTAAAAGGATGTCCATGTATCTCTACCGGGTATACACAATGAATGGATGAATGGCTAATGCATAAACAACTAGTTGAACTTAGCGTACTCAAGGTGAGTAGAATTTGACTTCAAAGGAAGAAGCTATGGAACTACAATAATTCACTAAGAACCGTTTTTAAGATCCCACGAGTGAATCGAAAGTTGGATCTACATTGGATCTCACCCGAATCACCCCCAAGTTTCTTTTGGGTCCCAACTCCAATAGGATCCCTCGCTTCACTAGCCCACACGGCTCCAAAAAGAATTCCCATGGTTAAAAAGAAGGCTGAAATCCCTTTACTATTGTTGGATTTTATGCATGTTGCTACAATGAGCATTCACATGAAAGTTGGGGTGAAAGTCGATGCATGTTACATGTTGCAACAGTAATCATACACAAGAGAGTTGGGTCGAAAGCCGGTGAGTTCACATATACCGCTATTGTGAGTATAGACATGGAGCCAATGCATTTTATGCATGTTGCTATGGTGAGCCTACACGTATACCAATATGAGGGAAGCTAACTGAGGCACCTTAAGAAAGAAAGTTTAAATTAATTATGGCTAAAGTCAAGAACGGGGTTTCAATCCAAAGAATGTTTCTAATAATGATACTCAAGTCTCAAGCCCAATGTTTAAAGGAAAATTCTTAGGTAGACCTAGTCTACAATTGAATTGTAGACAATGTGGTTGTAATTCATTCATTCCCTTACCAATTAGATTAACCTTTCCAAAAAGTTACCCAGGAATGAATGAATTACAGCCACATGGTCCACAATTCACTTGTACACTAGGTCTACCTAAAAAAATCCTGTCTAATTTTATGTGAAAAAGAACGATAGAAGCCAACTTCCTAAGAAAATGAACAAAAGGTTGGATCGAAATATGAATATTATAAATTGCTATGAAGTATGTTGGGTTTTATATATTAATCTTACTATGGATGCTTTTATATATTAATCTTACTATGGATGCTCGATGTGATTTCTAATGAAACAAATGTGTTTATTTGTCTAGTATGGCTTGCTTGCGAGTACAAGTTGAAATCGGATATATTAATGTGATGTGTGGCAACTCGAGAAGAGATAAAAGTCAAAACAACGACCAAAAATATATAGTAACACATCAAGTATGAAGTAAGACCTTAACGAATTACTGAAAATGAATAGGTTATCGACTTGACATAACAGTCTCTTTAGTTTTTATAGTGTTGTATGTAGTTAGTCCACATGGTAGGAATAGGCAGTTTAATTATTGCTGTTCCACAGGCATTTTAACTCAGTTGATTCCAACCTTCTCTGATGAAAAACGTAATATTTTCAGCTGCATAGTGCAGGCCGCATACTGTTATACTAATTATTTAGTGATGAAATTTTCAACTGTGAAAATAACCCATCACAAGCAAAACTTGAAAACAAATGCCACGTAAGAAAGAAACAGGAGATGATCATTCTAATACAATTTAATTGACAATATTGTTGCACAACCACTAACAAAGGCATGTATGTGTAACAAAGGTGTGAAATGGGTTGCATAGAGAGATTAAAACTGTTCATGGCTAAAGGGATTCCCAGTGATATTTTACTAGTAACTATCACAATCCTGTTAAATTGCAGAATAAAATTTCAAGGAAAACATATTACTTAAAAAATCCAATCAAGCATGTCTGAGATGAAACATTTCACATCCACCAAAAAACCACACGAAGGGCAAAAAATAAATCATCCTTAAGATCTTTAATCATCATGATAATTCTGAATTTTTACCACCTTAATACGCACACAAAGTCTTGTGAGATACCGCCGATACTTAACTTAACAATAGACCGGGTGATGTTGTTAAGAAAAACATTCATGTTAAGCAAATCGCTTATGTTCTTAACAAAATGCATTTTTGTATTTATGAAAAATATCAATGTTCTTAAGTAAATGACCTAAGTTCTTAGTAATAACCCTAATGTTTGTCCATCACTTTTTATCTATCTAGTAGACAGTCTGGGAGACTTACTCCATAACACAGACAAAAACCATAAAATTCTCTCAAACAGAAACACCAACTAGAAACCACGTTCACAAGAAAGAACCACCAAGATTCACCACTACAAAATATTAGCCACTGCCAAAGACTATACAAGTTTTTGGGTCTCTAAGAAGTAAGAACCAAGTGGAACATCTGCGGGAAAGAGATTGAATTTAGATGCCAAAATATCAAACTGCTACGCAGCCAGAAAGGAACATAACCATGCCTTATTTACCAGTGTCAGAACAACACCTATTCTCACAAAGCAAAGCACTGCTTATTAGCTACTCTTTTACACAAAATTACTAGCTACTCAGTCAAGAATTCACCTACATTGCCATTCATGATTCACCACTGCCATAATAAAACATGATCAAATAACTATGTCTTATCAGCTAAGTTCTGTCATAGAGCAACAACAACAACAATTGCTCACAGAACAATACATCAGTTACTAGCTGCTTACTACTCTAAGTAAAATTAGTAGGTATTCGGTGAGGGAAATTAAAAGAAAAAGGAAAAAAGCACCCAACCATGAGATAACATGGACAACAATTTCTCGCAAAACAAAGAATCAAACACTAGCTACTCTCGAAACATAAGTGGTTGCCACTCAGTTGAGAATTCGCAGTCACCACCACTACCAGTCAGCCCGAAGGCATTATCAGTTCAGAATTACAATTCCTCACAGACCAAAGAATCACCTACTGGTTAGTTGGCTACTCCTCTAAGTAAAAATTCGTAACTACTCAATGAGATTGGCTTTCACCTCTACCAACATACATGCATAAGTACTCATCCATCAGTATTTAGACAAATTATTGATTACTCGAAAAATCAGTAAGGCACCAAAAGAGAAACAGATACAGGAAACGAAGCAGTTTACCTCAATCGATCGAGGAATCAAGCATTAGCAGTTTTGGGGATGAGAGGAATGGTCTGTCCCTGCTTATTGGCTTGTTCCTCGCGGATCTTCTGCATCTGAAGCATCCGCTCCATGAAGAGCTCGTACTCGCACTTCTCATAGGTGTGACGCTCGGATTCGCACTTCCAGGGGAGGTAGAACTCCGAGTGGCGGCATTTGTTGAGAGGGATCAGCAAGTGGGCGCACTGATCGCGGTATGCGAGCGGGACTCTCGCCTCAGCCATCTCCTCCTGCGTAGCTATCATCTTCTTCGATGAACCAGGAACCTCCATTGTTGAAGCCGATGAAGAAAGGATTTGCGTTTGGTTCTCTCTGTGTTTCGGTCTGTAAAACTATCGCTGGTTTTAATTCTTAATTGGATTGGATTAGCGGTGTCCACCAATTGGATTGATCTGAACCCCCGTTTCCAGCCCAAATGAGGTTTTCGATTGGCCATGGCAATTGGCCCGGCCCATTAAAACGGGCTTTGACCACCTCGAAAACATTTTTATGTTCAATTTTATTATATAATGAAACTTTAGAAACTAAACTTGCATTAATTGAAAATTTTACGTTTACAGTTTAACATTAATCTGTAGTTAAGGTTGAAGACGATTGACCAAAAAATAGTCAAAATGGAAAGCTTGTGACGAGCGAAGCAAGTACTTGATAAGGTCTCGTTTATGGCCCATTAAACGGCGATCAAGCCCAATCCACGAGACCATTCGAGTGGGTTTCAGTCACTCGACGACCTTACTAATTAAGGACCGATTCGAGACAATGAGACTCGAGGGAGTAAGACCAGCCACGAGGCGGTCTACTTATTATGATAGACGATCATCCAAGGTCCATCCCCGATCCTTGGACTTGACTAACCCTTGAACTCTATCTCTTGCCCTGGTCCTTGAGAAGCCGAGGCATCTGACCTTCCTCATGGATATAACCAAGTCCTTGGTTCAGACATGTGCATGGTCTAGCTCAACCCAAGGTCCATCATTTCTACTTGGACCTGATCATCCAAGGGGCCCATCTCCCCTCTATAGTATGTTGGGATCAAGGCCCATCTCACCACCTTGGATCTTGACTAGTTAAAGGAACTAAAAACCAACGACTCCCATAAGATCTCGGAGTCGGTTAGTCCAGCTGACATGATCGAGAACTTGAATGAATAAAAGGAAGGAAGATAGGATGAACATGGGAGGGATCATTGCATCTTGATCGTGAAAGTCCTAGCCATCTCTCTCGAACGACGTCTACACTCTGGGGCTTTCCGATCACTCTGTTGAATCATCCTTCCTCATACATCTCCATCAATCATCATCAATCGACTTTCGACGACTACCGGCTAGCCTACTCTAACAAGGTTAGCTTGCTTCTCGCCAGTGCCCATCCACACTATGTCGAACCAATTCAACTAACAAGATAAGTCGACTCTGATCATCTTCTCTCTATCTACTTTATACATCTTCAGCTTATTAATTTGAGCGTCAAAGTTCATCTTAGATCATAGTTTACTATATTATTTTATTATAAGTTAATAATGTTCAACACGGGATTGGAGCTTGCCTACTCTGTTTCCGTGTCCATCAAGTCTTCGTCACAAATCCTTATCCATCACATTTAAATTTAGCAAAAGTCAGCATCTTAATCCACTAATTCAACTTTGCATCAAGAAGAAAAAAGATTCCCGAGCACATTCTAGAGAATTCTCCTACTCAACGCAAGTTAATTTCCCAATCATTTTGCATAAACCCTGTCTAAAGTCTCTAAACCAATTCCATTTCGCCACCAGTCAACAAACTTTCTTCCCAAAACCATCGCCGGAAAATGCATCACGCCTCGCCGGAAAACGACCTCCCGCCGATCAAAGTCCGCTCCTCCTCCCCTCGCTTCACTCCCGAAACCCCCACCGCCAACGCCCAGCGCAAGATCGGTATCGCCGTCGACCTCAGCGACGAATCTGCCTTCGCCGTCAAATGGTCCGTTCACCACTACCTCCGCCCTGGCGACGCCGTCATTCTCCTCCACGTCCGCCCTACCTCCGTCCTCTACGGCGCCGATTGGGGCTCCGTTGATCTATCAATCGCTGATACGGAGAATGAGGAGTCTCAGAAGAAGCTCGAGAGTGATTTCGACACGTTTACCAGTACTAAAGCGTCTGATCTCGCGCAACCGTTGATTGACGCGCAGATTCCGTTTAAGATTCATATTGTCAAGGATCATGACATGAAGGAGAGGTTGTGCTTGGAGGTGGAGAGGTTAGGGCTCAGTGCGGTGATTATGGGGAGCCGAGGGTTTGGTGCGGCTAGGAGAGGGAACGATGGGAGGTTGGGGAGTGTTAGTGATTATTGTGTCAGGCATTGTGTTTGTCCTGTTGTTGTGGTCAGGTATCCCGATGAGAAGGATGCTGGTGGAGCTGCTGCGGAGCCGATCGTTCAAGTGGCAGAACCTTCTGCTGTTGAGGAGGATGATGAGTATCATGATGCCACCACTGATGATCGAAAAGGTTGATTCTCCTGCCATTTTGAATCATGTTTGTTTCGAATTTGTTGTACTCCTTAATTTCTTAATTAATTGATGTATGTGCCATTTTGAATTATGTTTGTTTGGAATATGTTATAGTCCGTTATTTCTTAATAATTAATTGATTTGTGTGTTGGAATTGGATGTTGGTTAAAATTCTTTGTTACCGTGGAGTTCAAAATTTTTGAGAAAAATTGTATAAAGAAATTTTCTCCAAATATAATTTTAGTGATGCTAGTATTTAGGCACGGGATACTACCGTGAACAATTAAGTTTAAATAACTTTGTAGAAAACTTTAACTGGGTGAAGTAGAAATTAAAGTTGCCTAGTCTTGATTATTAGATGAGAATATGTAACTGGGCGAAGTACTTATAACAAAATGGAATCAAAATTAACAAATTTTAAAATATGGTAAAGTTATGTGCCATTAGAGTATACCATTAAAATATACAAAAAGGAATTGAGGATGTTTTCACCAATATGCTGATTTAACACTATTTTTAGTAATTAAATTGATGAAAAAAAATCAAAAAGTAGTTGAGATTTCAAATAACAGACAAATTGACAATCGTATACCATGTTTAGTAATCAAATTGTAAGAGAATTGTCAAAATATTCATTCGAAATAGTCAAAATTAATTTGGTATGTTAACTTCCTCAAGGGGGTGTTCTTTTATATATTAATAGATACTTTTTTTGACAAATTTAATGATATAACATAAGATCAATTCGTAGTCAAAGTTCGACGCACAAATGCCACGATGATCGGAGAGGTTAATTCTCACGTGGGAATCTGTTTGTGCGAACTTATTAGTCTTTTATTGCACGTGTGTGTGTGTGTGTGTGTGTGTGTGTGTGTGAGTTGAAGCTATAGAGTTGGATGAGAATTATCTGTTAATTGATGCATAATGTCCACTGATAGGCTCTATTTTGAAACTCCGGCAGTTCAGGTTAGATGAAAATTTTATGTTACTAGCTGGTAGTTTTCCATCAAATTGACTAGACGCGTACTTGTTGACAATTTGGTCTCATCATGATGCCACTGATGATTGAAAATGTTGATTCTCATGCCATTTTGAATTCTGTCTGCAAAATTTGTTATAGTAAATTATTGCCTAATGTGTTTGTGTGTGTCTTTGAAGCTGTATTCCTGAGTTTGATTAACTACACATTATAGATCTAGTGATATGCTCTTGTTTGGAACTCTGGCAGTTCACATTAGATATGCGTATGTTAGTTTGTTGTGCAACAACGTATCAAACTCATCAGAGCTTACTTGTGGACAATTTTATCAGTTCTCAGTGGTTGCTGAATATTGATTTGGATGAATTAGTATATCAATGATGTTAAGTTGATTATGGGAAAAGTTTTACATGGGGTTTAAAGAATGAACTGACAATAGGTTATTCCAGGATTCGAATTTTAGATGCTTCTGTCAGGATATCCTGTTTAATGCCTGGATTTCTGTGGCGAAGAACTCGTGCCATAAACAATCATTTTGTGAAGTTCTAAGATTACTGCTGGTATTATCTGGTGAAGTAAAATTTTGTAGGGTGGTATATACCCTGTGAATTTGTAGCATGTGATGCAAGAAGTAAAACCACGAAATAATTGTTATCTTTAGTAATTTTCAGGATTACTAACCCTTTTCCTCGACCACCTTTTTTGCTGGTGTAATTTTTCTCTTGTTTTATACTTGCATTACGTAATCACAAATCTACGATCTATATGGTATTACTATTTAAGATGATTAAACTGATCTGGATGGACAAAATGTGATTCAAAGATAAAAATCCTGTTCTAGTAAGCTGAGTCACTGAGGTACATAATGTTCAGACTTTATATTTACCCCTAGCTAGTACTGTATATTATAATATTTGATGCTATGTAATGTAACCCCAAGTTTGATGCACTCACCTTTACGCTCCACACTAGTGAAGTCAGAACTTCTGCATCTGTTGCATGTGAAAACTCACCTTAGAGCATATGAGTTAGGAGAAGGCAAAGTTTATATCTGGCAACAAGATATCATAGCTCGGGCTATAAGGAAAATTCTCTGCTGATTGAGGTTCAGCATTAGTTTTCATACTAGGGACGAGCGAGTGTTGTTACGGAATTAGATCTTGCATAATCTGTGTTTATGTTGACAATTTTATGAGCCTCTGTATCTCATGTTGAATATGAGGATAAATATTGTTCAGATATTTCCAGTGTTGTCGATAGCGGCGCGATCGCGCCACCAAGTATGGTGCCCGCTACAGGGTGAGACCTGTAGCGGGAAGATTAGTATAGCGCCACCAAGTATGGTGCCCACTTATCACTTGTTAGCAAAAAATAGGGGGGAAAAAAGGAAAAAAAATGCATATTGAAGTAATATATGACTAACCAAGTACTTATATGTTCATTCTATAAATTTTGCTTTTTTAATTTTTAATTTTTGTTTTTACTTCACTATCCCGCCCGTGACCGCGATCCCGGTTTTTTGGGTCTAGCGCGATGCGTAGCGATACGCGATTCACAACACTGGATATTTCAAAGTTGAAACCATTTACTACGAAAACATTCAGTCATGTATGCAATTCTAACAACTAGAAATTCCTTTCCTCGCCTCATCTTTTTTTTGCTATTTTATTAATATTCTGCGACTGTATGTAATGGATCACACTCACAGCATAATGACTTGGCAGCCATAACTTCAATGGTTATGTAGGCTGGTAAACAACATATGATGATCGTGGGAGAGTTTTTGTTCTTTCCGATTATATAAAGCGTAATTAAGCACTCCATGTTTGATCTTTTCCACACATAGAGAAGCTTCTTGGCACACTTGCAGTTTTTAATTTAGTATTAGCTGTCCTTGTTAATTACTGATACCTTACTATCAACATATTTTCTTCCTTGTAAATTGTAATCCATGAAGGATCTTAATTGGGATGCCACCTGCTATGTTTAGTACTCATATAGGGGTTTTTACCTGCACAATGCAGTTGCCTGAAACCTTAGATATAGATGAAGACGAGGACATTGGCATTGAACTCTATGAAGTATAAACTCAGTAGTCACACGGGTAGTTGATCCGAAACATGACTTGTGTCTGGACGATGAATATTGGACTAGTCGTATTGTATTATATTCAGCTTCAGGACTCTCAATATGGAAATGTTGTCTTTTTAACGTTATTGAGTTTTTTGGCGAGTTCTTAGTTAAGCTGTCAACATTCCATATTTCCATTCATCTATCAATTGTATATTGTTGCAGTTTCCTTTCTATGAATCATTGATGTTTCATAGAAAGGAAACTGCAACAATATACAAATGATAGATGAATGGAAATATGTACTGAAGTTTTGTATCGGTGTATATGTCCACTTTTATTTCTAGCATATTCCTTAACCTGAACTATTGGTGGCTAATGTCAATGTTTCGTTTAACAGCTGCTTAACTTTGACTTGGAGCTTCGCAGCTGCAACCTGCAGGTGCGTAAACATGTGCTTTTGTCTGTTTACCCCCCATAATCTCCATTTCATATTTTTGGATCCTGGTCCAATTGGTTCATTTTAGTACTGAGTCTGTGTTCGGCGCTTTTGCTTGCCTGTTTCTGATTATTGTATACTTGTCTCTTTTGGCAGCATGTTGAGAGCATCCTTCAACAATAGTTCAGTGAAAGAGTCGACCAAATTTACCTTAAACGAGGAGCGATATCATGTATATTAATGGATATTGCTTTTGCCTGGGTCCATAATCATGTGCTTTAGATTTGTAACATGAACTTGCACACTTGTATGTTAGCTGTGTTGTGTTCCCCTTGTTCTGAGTCCGAGTTGCTCGTGTCGTGTGCTTGAGTCACCAAGTATCCAAACATTTGATTTTTTAACTAGAGCATGTGTTGGTTTTGTTTGCTGTTGAAACAAGTTATTATCATGTTTGAATGATAACTTGTTTGTTATGCTGGTTGATTGTTGACTTTAGAGTTACTCTTATCAAGCGGTTTCGTACTTCTGTGGACTAGGCTGGCGAGAAATGTATTGATCTACATCCAGTCACCACTTACCATGTTGAAACGTGTCAATAAATGAAATGAGATGAGAAGAGAAGAGAAGAGATAGATACATTTAATCTGGAGAAGTTGAATGAATCTGAGAAGAGTAAAGGTTGTGAAAGAAAAATGCAGAGATAATGAGAACCACAAATTGGAAAGAAAATCTGTTACACCTTAACCACTGATGGTCCCATCTGTCCTCTCAACCTCACCTTTGGATTGGTATAATATCATCACTCACCGGATATATATATAAAAATAAAGCAGATGAATCAATAAAGCCTGCCGTTCCCTACTTTTACTATGGACCTCTTGTTTATCCAGCTGATAAAATTCTTACCCCAAAATAAAAGTGATGTTAAAAGTTACTACTACTTGTGCTGTGAGTGAACTATTTTGAGTCGATTTTGGATTATACCGAGCTCATGATTGTGTCTACAAGTTGATTACAAGCTCGAGCTAAATTTTTATTGAGCTTTATAAGTAAGAGCTTGAATTTAATCTTAAGCGTTGAGCTTGATCACGAACTTTTCATGAGTTGCTAAGCTATTGAATCCATCTAACTTATTGTTGTTATATATTGAAATACGTGTTACATGAATAAAATTTTCAACTACCAATATGTTGCATCATTTGTTAACACAATGTATTCGAAAATGATAAAGTTATTGTATATGGTTTTAAATAGGACACTCCTATTAAATGTATAAAAACGTATAACATGTAGTATGTATCTACTTATATGCTTGCGAGTTACTCAAGATTATTTAATTTTTTTCTAGCACAGTGTTGATCGTTCATTCAAAACTAAGTCGGACTTGTTCACGATCAGGCTACATTGACCGAGCTCATGTCGAACTTTCTCACAAACTGATTGCGGACATTTTCATTTGTTTACACCCCTATTGTGACCAAGAGAATATCCAATTAACTATACTATAATGGGGTGTTTAGAAGCTTCGTTGGTGTATTAAGAGTGGAGTTAGTTTGTTTAGTTGTCAACATCAGGTAATGGAACTCTGTTTTCGGAGTTATATTCCGAGAAAGATGCTGATTTAAAGGATGCAAGATCGGCGTGGAGTTTGTTGTCTAAATCCACACAGCACGCATTTTATAAAGCCATTTTGTTTCTGGTCTTGCCTTGTGAACCAGACAATATAATTGGTACTATTACTGTGTGCGAATGGGTTCTCCAACTTCTTGACTAAATCAATACAGACCAAGTGTTCTAGATGCAACTGCAGCATTCAGGGACTCCGAACATGTGCTTGACATGTAAAATGTTATTATTACTCCGCCTGTTTGTACTTGAACTCAAATTTGCCGTACTTCTTCAATCAACAATTGGCGACTAAAAGCATAAAGATCAAACACAACACAATTAATTTTACATGGTTCAATCGGATAAATTTAATCTACATTCACGGGAGAACCGACGATTTTATTACTTCAAATAAGTTACAAGCTATGAAACTGAGTTGACGGTTTACAATCACAAAAATTTCACTTAAATTCTCTCAACAACAGCTCACATTTTTTCTCACTCTCAGAGATGAAATAACAGATGATTATGAAGTTGAAAGGCAATGAATTGATCTGATGACGAAGACGAGCTCAACTGCTTTGTTCTGTAACAAACCAAATTCGCCAGATTGCACAGGAACCATTCGATCAATAACGGTTTCTTCTAATCCAACGGCTGTGACAAAGTCGCACTTTCTTTAACAAAAACGTCATAGCAACATCTATAACAACTTATAACAACCTCCCACATTAATTACAAACTAGTCCCTGAACTTCTGTAATATTTCAAAAACACCACACCTTTCACAAAACTTCACATAATTTGGTGTGCGGAGGAAATAAAACCTCACGGTCCACGGATCAACAATAAATTGAAGTTAGGTCAATAGTAATGGTTGAACTTTTTGAATGAATTTTTTTATTTTTTATTTAAAATTCTAAATAGAAGTATTGTTAATTTCATACTTACAATAGTAGAATTCTAATAATAAGCAATTGTAATTGAACAATTTTAATGTCATGACTCGTGAGATTCTTATAAAGCTACCAATTAGTAGCCCAAATCCATGGATATGACTATTAGCTCACAAAAATACCAAATGAAAACACTTTTGGAACTTCTTAATTAAATCCTTGTCATTTGAAAACACTTGGCCTTTGGAACTCAAATCTTAATACACATTGAATTGGCTATTGAAAACCTACACAACTTGTTTAGACAGCTAACAAGTGGCAACTACTTGTAAAAATTTCCACTCAAGCCCCTTGCTAAACTCTCTCTGTCACATTTTAAATGCAAAACTATTCCTAAACAATGTACACATGATTCAGATTCTGATTTTTCCTAAATGAGAACAACAAATGTGATAGAACTAGCCCATAGTTTCAATATAGTAAATGTAACAGTATTACAGATTAGAAAACCAAAACAGCCCTAAACATCACTATTCTTTGGTAAGTTTGCGAACTCTAAGTATCATGGCAGCTGATGCCTCTCCCCCTCCTCCGGCTACCATCTCTTCCTGTAATCTCCGCAGTTTGTCAACAATTGCCGCTGTGCCGGTTAACGACTTCATCTCAGCCTGTTCGGGCGAAATCGACGGACTGAAATCGCCTGTTCTTCGAATTTTCAATGGTCTAACCAAGCTTGTTGACAATGAAGATTCATTGTTCTCGTCGGATCGTAACTGATGGTAACTTATTCGGTTCGATTCTGCTCGTAATTTGTCGTCCGAATTCTCAGAAGAACAGCATCCATCATCCTCATCCTACAAACATTTCAACAGATCAATTAACACAAATACACAACAAACATGTCTTAAATCCAACATATCTGGTTCAACAAACATCTCCTAAATCCAACATATCTGGCTTGACTGCATTTTCCCAACTTAATTTTGAGGCATTTGCACAAACACAAATCAGGCATATTTCTTGAAACCACTCCCAAAATTTCATCTTTTTGGAATTCTTGGAAAATGCCTGATTTTCCTAAATATGAGTAAATACCATATTACTCCAACACAAGTGTTTGACATGCTCATACAGTTTGCAGTAGTTCATGTAATACGATTTTTCCTATTGTGTAGGAAGATCAGTTTTTTACAAGACTAGCTCTTATCTTTTCCTTAGCCAATTGATACCCAAAACAAGCCACTAGTGTCTAACCAATAAAACCACAAAGGAGTCAATTGGAAGAGTTTGTAGACATTTGTCAAAATCCCAAATTGGATTGAATCTCAATGAGCAGAAAAATCGAAACGTTTTGAGATCTTCCAAGATCCATTAGGCAAGTTTCTCAACTTAACAAACCCTACATCTAAATCACAAATCAAATAGAAAAATCCCAAAAAGTTGAAATTTTTATTCGAAAAAGAAAAAAACAAACCTCAGATTGACAAGGATCATCCCTAATTCTTTTCAAACCCAAATCTTCATCTTCATCTTCTTCTTCTTCTTCATCATCATCACTACAACAACCACTGACAGCAGCTTCAGCCCACGGAACAACCTGATTCTCCCCATCATCTTCTTCTTCTTCAATCATCTCTTCATCATCAGATTCAGAATCATAAAACTCGCCATCATCAGTCTCACTCTCTTGCGAATTTTCACAAACAGGTGGTGTTCGTCCAACCCCAACCTCAGCACAAGCATTACAAACACAGACAGTGTGACCGAGCTTGAGGCCAGAAGCTTTCCAGGCGGTGTTAGAGCAGCAGACATGGCAGAGCAAGGTGCGTGAGTGTTTGGCAACCAAGAAATTGGCAGAATGGACCTTCTCGTCACAGTCCCAGCAAAGACGAGCTTGATCCGATTCGCAGAACATCCGTGCTGGGTTGGTGCAGAGCTCGCAAGATGATGATCCTGGTTTTAACATGGTAGTAGTATTTTTGGTGTCCATTTGTTGGAAAACTTATTTGTTGGAAAAATGAAGTTTTGTAGAAGGTTTATTGTGTGTTGGATCAACTGGTTTTTATAATGTTTCTGTCCACTTGTTTAGCCGAAAAAGAAGAAGGAAGACAGCAGATATTATTTATTTATTTATTTATTCTGTTTTGAATAGTTTTTCATTTATCTATGGTTCATGTCCTCCCTATGCAAAGTATCTCTTTGGTGGGGCATCCTTCACCCCATTACTTCAATTTCAACCAACCCAACATGGATGGAGGACAACTCAGTCACCCGATCTTACCTGTAAATGCGGATTTATGGACATGGACGAATTCACCACATTTGGTGTCTGTTTGGTATGCGGTTAAGATAAAATTTACGTGTTTTCATTCAGGTTTTCTTGATTTTAAACGTATACCAAACAGTCTCTGACCAACCTTAAGATACAATGAGATGAGAATATGAACATTAATATTTATTACTCCACCTTTATGAATATAGTTTATTTTTTAAGTAGTTCACTGTGCATTAACTTTCCTAATTACGCCTTCCATGTGTTCCTGATACATGCAAGCCGAAGGGTAGGAAGATGACACCCACCCGAAAGTAACCTATGTAGTACAAGTTCGGGGGTAGGGTGAACTACTTCATTCCTAAATCTAGAGCTTCTAAGGTTGGCCACGTACTTTGATGACATATTGGCCTCCCTATATACCATTTGTATTTTCAGTTCTTCAAAATTTGATGCGAGAGTCTTAACTTCAGATACTCGTACCTTTGCCGCCATCGGAACCAGATCCCTGAAGACAATTCAATTGGAAACATGCCATGTCTGAAAATGCAGATTCTTTAACACTCAAAAGAAAGGTGACGAAGAGTATTGTTGATGACATAGGTGATAGATCGGATCATGCTGGAACCATATTGAGACCAGAGTCTGTGGTGAGCTGGCAAATATATAATTATGAGTTACTAACCAAGCAAAGAACCTCATACGGAGCATTGGTTGTAATGATCAAATTCGGTGCCGAGGCCAAGTAGTAAAGGTGACATTTGTTAATATAGTAAGACACCATGTGTTGTACGTTCCCATTCATACCTCTAGATCACAGTTAGTCACTACTATTCCTTCAGATCAATTGTTATCAGTTCAAGAGAAGGGTGGAGCCTTTCGCTAGCTAATTATGTTGTTGACACTAGGTTGAGGTTCTGTCGATGCTGTAGGGTTTTGTCCATATATACTTCATCCAAGTGTCTCACCCGCAAATGGCTAAGTGGTGGGTGCTTGTGTGTGGTTAGACAAAAGAAAGGGGAAACGGAAATAGCGTGTTAGTGTTGTTGTTTTCACACAAAAAGTGCTAGACGTAGAAATTGTCTTTCAATTGGTATTAGCCAGCATAATTCCATTAGGTGTCATGTCAATTATGGTCTTACCAATATCAACCAGAGTTGTTACTTTCTCAAGTTGCAAATACAATACGACATGGATGAATGGCTCTTATTTTGATCACATCATGCATTCTTCTTGCTTGCTTACCTCATACCCTCGAGGAATTGGATCCTTTTCTAAAATTTAAAGATGGAAATCGATATGGGGCACGTTAAACGCAGAACACATTTTACTAAATGCATAACACTTTTTTATATATTGCAAAAGGCCCTTCAACTGATAAAAATATTGAATTAGTCTCATTTTCCGAAAAAATTCTCAAATTATTACATCTTCGAAAATATATAAACATATATACACTACGGTATCATAACACAACAAAAATTAATATCGTACAATCATTAGCCATATTATATCGATAATGACAAATATAAAAATATTTTTATTATTTTAATTTGGTAGTTGTAGTTGTTAATTATTACTCAATTATATTAGTATATTTAAATTGATTTTAAAAAAATCAAAAAATAACAAAAAGAAACGCAAAAACGGTTAAAAATGACAAAAACCGACCACACGAGTCGTCTCGTCGGGTTTGAAACCGACGAGAACCATGTTCGCCAAATTTTGACCAGACGGAGCATGGTCGCTTTCCATGTTCGATCGGAGCAGCCTGCTCCAATCCGGAGCAGCCAAGCTCCAGATCGGAGCTTGGCTGCTCCGATCGGAGCTGCTCAGACGGAGCTTCTCCGATCTGGTCAAGTTTGCTCCGGCAAACTCCAAATCGGAGATGCTCCGGTCACCGGCGACGATACTTCATAGATGTTCGTGTTCTTCGTGTTTTCTTTTTAAGTTTTTTCGATTTATTCATTCAGATGATAAAATTAATTCGAATAAACTTGTTTTATGTTTTTTAGGTAAAATAGTAATTTTTTCAAATTATTGATCCATTTTGTAAATTATAATAATAGTGGTATTATATGTAATATGTAAAAATTTGTTCTGCGTTTAGTAAAAAGTGTTCTGCGTTTAACATTCCTGAATCGATATATACATGTTAATTTTTGCTAACCGTATGTCACAACTGTATTTATTTCTTTGTATAAATTTATTTTTATGACATTGCAACCCAACTTTTTCACTGACGTTAAGAAAAATCAATTTGTTTGTATGAGTACAGTTCTTAATCCATGTGTATTCTCTTAGCTTCGAGATCCTTATAGTCATTCCCTCTCAGATTGCGCGACAGGAAGTCAATGCGATGCATTGGTACAGACCAACCAAGTTGACTCGACTTTAATACCATTTCTAATGCCCCGAGCATTAATCGATCAAGACCGGATCCTTTGTACTAAATCGTTTACTTATGACATGCTCTCCGGGTGATATGATGACCACACATGCCAATACACGTCCTTTCCCAGTACATGTTGAAATGCAAAAAATTGTGAACTGGAGTGAACTAACTCTTCCAATCTAGCTAACATAATTCTGAATCATACAAATACAAAGCTAACAGATCTCAAAAGAGTAAGCGCAAAATACAAGAGATAGATCTCAAGGTTCGACTCATCAATTGGACGACAAACAAATGTGCAGATCGAATAGCCAAGCTATACTACGATTCAAGTGGGAGAAGCAAATTCCAAGATTCACCTCCCAATATGTTTGAGTTGCTACTTGAGGTAGGCTTGGTTTAGAATTTTATACTATTTTCTTTCATTAAAAAAAAAAACAATAACAAAAATGAACTGAAATATAGGTGATAAGGTAAAACACCGTCCCCTTACGGGCCGAGGCCCGTCCCTTCGGGGACGGGGAGTTACAAATTGTATCAGAGCGGCATTGTCCCCAAACCCGTGAGGGGTGTGGATGGTTGGTTATGGGACACGAATACCCCTATCTGAGGTTTGAGAGTACGTCAAGCAATTTAAGAAGTAGAATATAATATTCAACAAATCACATCGGTTAAGAACGAGAATGATGGATGGTATATAATTAAACCACCACTCTTATCTAGTATGAAACATTTTAAGTGATTTTAAAAGTAAATTTGTGTGGACGCCGCCCCGCATCAGACAATAGAACACTAACATAGTGTGTGTGACCCAAGTCATATGCTATTGTGCTTGTCCAATGGGTCCGGTCGGCATACTCAGTTTACCAATAATGACTATGTTAACATTATAATTATATTCCACATGGCGGAATGAGGGCCCATATGCACGTGAATTTCACCTGGGCCACTAACACCTCTATGACTTGGACATTGGGCCGATCTTAAACGAATTGTTTATTTAAGATTAATATAAAATTATTTTCTTTGTTATCTTATTATTCGTGAATGAATTATTAAAGAAAAAAAATGAAGATTACGAATTGTTGTGTCGTTGAAACAAACAAAAGTATCCATTCCGCAAAGCATGGCGACTGTAATTTGTAAATCTATATCGGTATGGGTTTGGTTCGTGCTTTCATGACTTTTCTTACGTGGCAAGTCCATGTGATGGAGTCTACGTTGCGGCCTACCTGGCAGTTGATGATATTCATGACATGGAATTATCTTTAATATTTTTATTTTATGACTAAGTTTTCTAACTGTTTTACGAGTTCAGTTTAGAAAACACTTAATTTTGTGAATAGTAATTTAACTGGAGTAGGTTTTATAGCAATATATTTGTACATTTTGCTAAATAGCACGAGTCAAATTTCAATTATATCAACATATTAGTACAAATGATAGTTCAAAATGTGTTTAACGCCTAATTAGTCACATGTCATTTTCAACCCTGGTCCCATCTCTGGATTGTGATATTAATAGGATTTACTAAAATATTTAAAAATCTTGTGTGAAAATGTCTAAAAATGAAATGATGTATATCGAAATGTGATAAATTTAGATTTGATTGAATAATTGGTACTCCCTTCGTTCCGGGAGAACGTCATACATTAGAGTTGCGTATAGTTTTAGGTGAAAAGTTAATATAGGGGTAAAATCCATTTTTAGTACTTCAGTGTGAGACATTTCCAATTTTGGTAAACCAGAGTGGTCGCGTCCAATTGATGTTCCGATTATTAATAACCAATTACAATTAAGAGGTCAATTTGACATTTATGACATGAATGACACATCCCGCCTTCTAAATGCAATTAGTACCTTAATTGTAAATAGTATTTGATATTTACTACCTCAATTGGACACGACCACTCCGGAGTATCAAAATTGAAAATGTCTCACACTGGATTACCTAAAAATAAAATGGATTTTACACCCTTAATATGGTGATAAAGTATTAGAAATGTGTGAAAAAGTGTACATGAAGTGGCAAAATGTTTAATTTGTGTGTACAATTAAGATTGCTTATTATTTGTGTGTGAATAATAGATTACTACCACATACATCATTAAAGTTTACAAGTATCATCTAAAACCAACCAAATCACACAATATTGTACGAATAGGATCCGAAAAAAAAAACCAAGCATCAACCAAAAAAAAGCACTATATAATGAAAAATTAAGATGCTTGAAAAAGTAAAATGCTTGAATGTATATTTCAATTTTCTTGTTGTTTGGAAATAAATCAGCCCAAAATTCATCCACAAAGTTGAGCTATAGCCCTAAAATCTTTAATGAAATAGAGAAACCACTGCAATCTCCCATTTCGTGAATTTGAATTTCACAAGCAAGTATCAGTCGACATAAGTAAAATGACCGATCAGGAAGAAGATTGATTAGAATTATGATTCATACTTGTACAATTGAGTCGTTGTCGGAATTTGGGATGCTCGGACTGTCATTAATATAAGTGCGTCGTTCTTGATAGAAGTCGTTTGCATCCAATTTTCAACTGATGCTTGCGTGGAACCGAATATAGAAAGAATTTGAGATATTGGATTTATTTTTCTTTTTATTTTTGAGAATATCGCTACTTCAATCATATTACATCAAATCTACTCATATCATTCATATATCAATCATTATACATAGTCATCACTCATCACTCAATTTATTATATAAAAGATACACTGTAACACAAACCCACTTTCGATTTTAATCAAAATCTCGGGAATCATTAAGATTTCAACCCAAATCGAATTGGAATTCCATTGGCAGAGATTGCGTTTATTAATTGGCAGGATTCTATTAATCCAATTGTTCTAAGCTTGATTATTTTTGAAGTCCATATAGAGATAACATAATTAATTGAGGGTGTTATGAAAAGAGATAACATAAGTGTTAAGAATTGGGGATAACATTATTTTGTAATTCTATAACGACCCGCCCTTTGGCCGGGACGGTTACGTATGACTTGGACTATATTACGTTAGTATGATATTACGCTTAGAATTATTTGTAGTCGATAAGTTTGCGCTAACCATTGCGGATCTTCCAAGTCCAAGGATTGACATTTTTAAAAAAAATAGTGGATTTACTTTGTTAGCTTGCATAACAACCACAACAAAAATGGTTCTACGAACTTGTCCATTAATACCACGAAAACAAGTGTGATTGAGAAATGACCGAGTCTTGTTTGAAAATGGATTAATAGTACTGCACATACTAATGCAAGTTGGTATTTGAATAAGTGGTTGGTTGGGATTTGGATGACTATGCAAAAAAATAAAATAAAAAAAGATCTTTAGGGAAATTGATTTCCTGAGAATCTGCATGAATGACATGGCCTCATTACAGCCGATTATTTGATTATGTGGGTGCTACATCATTTTAATGGATATCATTCAAACTCAAATAGAACCGAACCTTAATATCTTTTTTTATTCGTTTTCTACTTTCTGTTTTCTATCTGTGTGGATGGTAATCCAAGCAAGCTGGCTGGCCTAGCTTGCTTGGCTTAACTTGTTGAATAATATCTTCAATTTCAATCAAAGTACACACGCTTTCTTGATGTTATCTACTCGATAGACTTCTCATTAATTTATATATATATATATAGGTAGATGTAATTATGACATCCGTTACATTAATAACTTTATCGTATTCATTACCAACATTTTAACTTTATTTTTTATTTTATTAGAAACTTACTAATGCATAAATAATAAGTTTTTACTCGAAAAATGAATTATTTATTATTTACCTATCCTATTTTATAATCACCTTATTCAATCTCTCTTATTTTATTACTCACTTATAACTTTACAAATATAATAGTACATTTTACAAACAACTTCCTTAATGAAAGAGAAAGTGAGGACTTATGAAGCTATTAATGGATCGGAGGGAGTAATAATTAAAATCATTTTTAAACAAATAATAGGTAGTAATGAATAAAAGTGTATTGAATGGTGAATAGAATTGGATTGTTTGACTACAAACTGTAATTGAGTTTTCACACTAATGCAATTTCTATATTTTTTATCAAACGTAAAATCACGATCTTATTATAGGAGTGTAATAAATAGTACTTCATTTTATTAAGTTTCCAATTCCAACATCCCTACATTAGTTGCTAGTTTCAACATTTACGGAGGTTATTATAGTGAAAATTAAACATGGAGTGATATTTGTGTCTGTGGAGATTTAAATATAGTTATGAAATTGATCCAAAATTTATGACAAGACAATATAATTACATTTCGTTAACAATCAATTATAGAAAATTAATAATTGTGAAATCAATTTATCATTATTAATTATTTTGATAAAGTTAGCGACACCAGACCCCCCCCCCCCCAAAATAATTCTAGAGAAAAATCTACATCTTAATTGTTTGATCTTGTTGGTGTCTCTTTAATTACTTGTTGAATTATTTAGTCGTTTTGAATTTTGATTTAATTTGGAATAAGGTTCTTTGTATGAAGACTTTGAGAGTAGGATTTGTTGTGAATGGGAAAGGCAAAGAAGGAATGGTGGTGATGTGATCATGTGAGGTGCATGTTCTTTGGACCTGGGCTAGTACCGGATTCCAATGCATCTCAATGACATCCACTCAACATGGTCCTTCGATACAAATAAACATTAGAGATGCACATTTTAAAATAAGTCATTCCGTCATTTTAGAAGTATTTAAATACATCGACAAACGTTACGGTTATAATTAAAAATACTGTAGATTTTAGTATTATATATACATTTAAATGTATATAAATATTTTATTATAGAATATTATTAGTATCAGTTGGTATCACAAATTCATCATTAATCAAATTCACTTGTGTTGTTGTAAATACTACTAGTATATTAATATGTTTGAGTTGGTGACTGAGTTAGTAATAATATATATATACTAATAAGAACAACTCAATAATATGGGTCTTTTTCTGGTTCCATTTATAGCCACATCTTCATTCTTACTCACAACCTCACAGCCCTTTGAATTTTCTGGGAGGCTTTGCATTGAAAGTGAAGGATTGAATCCGCACACAGTTTCACGTGTTAGTATAAGTAGTATCTGATCGGGTGGTCAATAAATGGTCATTTTTGCCCCTGTTTAAATATCGAATTTTGAAATTGGCCAAACAACCTTAACTAAATGGTGGACTTGAATGTTATTGATGGTTGATGATTATTTACAACTCAAGTCCTTGGATAGAATTAAATTCTCGACTTAAAATTAAAACTTCTTCTTTCCTGCCCCTACAAATAAAAATTTATTCAAATAATATTAAAAAAAATATAAATAATAAATAATACAGTTTCCATAATTTAATTATATATTTTTCAAACATTTTGGACTTAATTGCAAAATTAAATATTATTTATGGGCCAAATTGAAAGAAATCAGAAGTGCCTAGCAAAATCCATTTTGCAACGCCAGTCCCTGGTTCAACGCTAATTCTCAAAATTAAAGGGTTTCAAAATTTTAAAACATTCAATTAAGTCCCTGATTTTTCAAAATCGGATTCAATCATTAACCAAACTCTACCAAGATCAAACCCTCATGTTCACCAACATATAATCGACCACAATAACAATTAATTGATCAAAATAAGCCTTTAATTTCGGATATTAGAACTCGAAATTTGCAGTGAACAAATAGCCAAAGGAACGCCGTCTCTTAGGAGTTCCCCCACCGATAGACCAACCGATCGAGATCATTTCATTCTCAATTCTCGTCATCAATGGCGACCGACTGCCATTCCCAGAAAGCTTCTAAGCGGAGGAAAATCGATTCCATTCCCAAAAAGCTTCTTACCGTTCATGAAAAAGTCGAGGTCGTTCATCTTTCATTATGTTTCTACTATTTTACTACTACCTACTTATCCTCATTACAACTGCATTTTCATTTTATTCTCACTTCAGACTCAAAATCTGTGTATACCTGCTTGCTTCCTAATCTGTTGTTGCATGTGGGTTTTGCTTCCATTCCTTGTAGTTATATGTGAGAAGGGCATCTAAAAGGGATGTATGTAATTTTCCATCCCTTTATATATTTATCATTATTTTAACTTTTCACCCTAAACTACGCGTCAACCCTAAAGTTCCCTGAGACCGAGGGGCTACTTGTTTAAATATAAATGAATGTAAACACATAACATTTTTTTAAAGTTAAATTTCATTGGATCAATAACAAACTTGGCCATTGGATCAAATATCATATATTGAACTTAATGCACAATACCTCCTAAGTTATTGAAAATGTGTGCGAAACCCCCCTAAATCAATGAAATAGTACGAAACCTCGTAAGTTATTAAAAAATTTGCGCGAGACCCCTAAGTTATTAAAAAATGTGCGTGAAACCTCTTGACCGTTATTTTTTTACGACGTGTGAGACACACTTGTGTTAGGTGCGACTAGTTATTTTCTTTTACGTTTTCTTATCCAAATGAATGCGACTAGGCATTCTTAATTTCAGTTTATCATCTTTTGCCTTCATTTTTTTGGTTTACATGACAAATAATGAATTGGTATAATTTGTTGATATGTAATGACAATTTCTAAGTGTTGTCGTGTAGTTTCTAAGTGAAAATTGAAAATAAAAAGGTGTTATTTTAGTGTAAAATTTACATTATTATATTACTACTAGTACTCACCCGTGGCGTTGCCACGACATAGTTTACGTTTTATAAAAACTAAGGTAAGAAATTATCATTCAAAACGTTAAGTAAATTTAAAACAATTCAAGGTTACTAATCCTAAAATATAAAAGAGAATGCAAAGTCAATAACTACAATCTTATTTAGCGATGGCTAATCGTTAACTCAAAACCAACATTTTAAAAAGTATTTAATAACCAAAATAAATACTAATTTAATATAATGTGTATTAACATAAAAAATTATAGCTCAAAAATTGCTTAACACCTCCCTGTAAACAACATTGGTTATTGTGTAGGTGGGAAGGTCTTCCTCCTCCAATGCTAAAACCCTTTAGCACTTTTTGCTTGTGACTCTCGAAAATACCACATAGAGCTGACCATGACTGAAAACGGGATTTGAGAGGTAGGGTCTAACATGAGCTGATGATTGACCCGACTCTTGTTGATTGCCATTGCATACAAAACTGAAATATAAAATTGTCTCCGATGGAATATAATAGGAAACTTAGTAAGATCAAAAGGTGTGAGTACCATCTGATGTATGAAAACCTTCACTCCAACATTCTTTTTCATATATCATATTTGACTCAATAACATGTTTGCCGATTGCAGTAACAATCAACCTAGTTCCATTACAAAGCTCGACAGACTGGTCAATGTTCTTGAGAATTATAATAGGAGCGCAATCTTCAATCGAATTATACAATTTGGTATTCCAAATGCCCTAATAGTGTTTAGGAACTCGACAAAATAAACATCTTCTCTATTGACTATATAATCTTCGTTAGGACAGATGATATCTGAATTCATGAACTCGGTGGCATCTTTAGGAAACTTTGACAATATTATATAATCATTAACCTTCTAGACTATCTCATTAGTTGAAATAAGAATAGCTCTATCCTGGAAAAATACGTGCAGGCGCAAGTTCATTGTAAGCTTCAATGCACGACATGAACTTCAAAGCTTTTAGATGAGAAAATATAGGCGTGGACTATATCCTACCTAAATTCACACCAAAGACAACAACCAATCCACCAAACGTCCTATTTGATTCTCTATCGTCAAGTGCTCTCGTTATGTCCTTGAGACTATAATCAAGAGCCTTAAAGCAGAACCTATTAGTCATAGGTGTCTTATTCCAAATGATTAACTTTGTATTCTTCAATAATCATGTTGATCACTTACAGGTGTAATCCTACTACACGTGATAGTCTCATCGACCTGCAATGGAATATTGAATCTATAATGGACAGTGTGGCTGCGCCATGCAGAAGAAGATAAGCTATACCACACGATGCAACTAGTTGAACAATGTCACGTCTACCACGTAACACATATAACATAATGCATTCCATAAAAACATTTTTCTCTACCACAATAACTGTAGAGAAAGAAAAACTCCACCAGTACCTGAATCGACGGTATCCATAATAGTATGGTACACGACCTTTGCTCATCAATGAGACATCACATGGATACAAACGATTGCGATGCTCAATCATATCAACAACATCATACGACATTTCTTCAGCAATCAAATTATTCATGCCATTATTTATGACCACGTTGTCGGATATGGGCATACCTTCAATACCACTCAAACTAAATCCATTCCTTGAAAGGAACAATTCTTTATCAGCAAGAGTAAAATTCTTCAATTATTCTTCACTAAGCCCCAACTCTACATTGAAATATTGAGAAATAAATTTAGTATAATAAATAATATATCAATTTTATTATATTTTTTTAAAGTATAAGTTAATACAATTCTTACCATGATATACGATTTTATTCGCATCATGTGCTTGTTATGTTCGGTAGATACTCCCATGAGCTTCCCCGAACATGAAAGTGCCTCGAGTATCAGATTGAAGAAGCATGGAGAACAAATATCGAAGTTTCTAAAAATAATTGTATGGAAATTATGGTCGACATAAATGGAATGTGAAAATATTACTTAGACGATAAAATAAATACTTTGTTTAGCTCAACAACTCCGTATATTGATATAAAAATACTATTGTTAATTAAAATAAATTTTATATTCAAGTCAACACATATTTTTATGAAGAAACTGGAAGTTCTTGAAATTTCTTATGCGTTAATCTTTTTGCCCTGATAATTACATAGGTATGGTTAATGCATAGTGTTTTTATAAAAAAATAAAAATAAATGATACATCATGTAGTTCTATTGTAAAAGCTATAATTTTAATTATTTGTTGTAGGTGGGGTAGTTTTCATTTTTTCTAATATATCAAGTTTTACGTGATATGTAAGTATAAAAATTGTATGAATTTCTTCTCAACAATCTTCTTGCCAAGGTTAAACGCTTCAAGAAAAAAAGTACAAATGTCAATCACCAAAAAAAGATAAATGTACATGTAGTCATAAAATATCTCCCCCGGTGTGACATTTTGTATTAGAACATATATAAATGAAAATGACGTTTGTTGTGGGACGAAGGGAGCAATTGATAAATATGGAGTAGTAGCGAAAAATCCTATTATGTGCAGTCGTTTTCCAGGTCAGATAATCGCTACATTTTAAGAAACCTTTCTCGTGTTTTCATAATTCTAGAGGTTATGAGTTTGAGTTCCGTCGGGAGCGGATTTGTGTTCTAGTTCGTATTCTAACTTGATAGATTGACTTATATATTAGTTGAATTGATATAATATTGTGATAGTATCAATATTCTAAAAAAATAATCCTCAGCTTATGAAAAATATAATAACTCATTCATTCTTTATCTTATGATGTACTATTTCATTTTTCATCTCACATACTTAATTATTTTGTTTGTTTTGTTGCAAATACTCTTATATCAATTTACATTTATATATATTTCATACAATCATGATTCTCAATATTTTAGTATTCAACCATAAAACATCTAAAAAAAACAAATGAGAAGTGCTTCACAAAATGTATGAGATATTGTTTTTTTCTTTATGTAATTTATGTTTTAAATAAAATTTAGTCCACCTTTTATCCTTATTTTCCCTGTGTTTTGAAGCTTTGAAAAATAATACTTCCTCTCTTTTACCACAAGTTACTCATTTATTCATTTTCAACATTCCGAATGAAACTTCACATTCAATTATGGGCAATTTTTACCTTCTACTCTACTTAACTAATACCTTGATAACAAACTTTTATTTACAACTTATCGACCCATTATCTATTTTCATTACTCTTCCATTTAATAAGATCTTCAATTATCCTTATTTTCCCTACCACAATAGTAAGGCTCTGTTCTTTTCGTCTGAACAAAACAGAATTGAACTAAATTATAGTATTCCCTCCGTTCTTTTTAAATGTTTACTTTTTACCATTTCGGGAGTTTTTTTTTAAAGTTTAACGTTTCCTTTTTTGGAAATCCACTGTCTCTACTTATTAATTTTTTAAACGTTCTCTTTCATACTTATCTATTCTCTCACTTACTTATCCTATACTTCATCTTACTACACGTTTTCTACCGTCAGTCAAGTTGTTGCACTGACTATTGTCAGTCGATGTGTTGACACATGACACGTGTCCATTGCTCCCTATCGCTCTCAACCACTGCTCTCCATTGCCTTCAACCATTGCTCTCCATCGTCCTCAACCACTACTTGTTACTATATTTAGAAATATAAACTTTTCCACTAATTTTTAACAAAAAAAATAATTAAACACATATTTACATAGACATTTATAATTTATAATTTATAATTATATACATTAAAATTATAATTACAAACAAATATCCACATTTGTAAAAACATTAAAATTGGATGAACCCTAACTTAAATTTTGATTTTAATTTAAATTTTTTAATAGGGGTATTTTTCATATATAAAAAAATGATTTTTTTTGTTTTAATATATTTAAATAGTTTAAGGCGATATAGACGGTTAGAGCAACACGTAGTGCAACACCTCACGCGACACGAGCGACACCCCATGGCAACACTTGGTGCGAAAGGTAGCAATTATTTGATCTCCACCATTAAATTTTTAATCTAATGAATCAAAATAGGTGATTAAAGTTAGTCAGAGCGACACCTCGACTAACGATACCACTTACTTAATATTTTATTCCATTTCCTTAAAATTCACACCAAACCAAAATGTAAACCTTGTAAAATAACGGAGGGAGTATAAAATATAACTAAGCAGAACTAAACTGAACTGAACTGAATGAGTTTGCAGACGAAGAGAACAGAGCCTAAGTCTGAGACATGTTTGGTCGGAGGAAGTATATTTCATTTAAATAAACATAGTTGATTTGAGTTTATGCGGGTCTTGGAGGTATTTTGCATAATTAGGAGGGTAAGATTATTAGTCGTGCAAAATCTATTACCACTTCCATCCCGGAAAATTTAATACATTAGTATTTGTACATAGTTTAATGTAAAAATTTAAAATATATGATGGAACATGGAAATTGTGTGAAAAGTTGTACATTTAATGGAAAATTTTGAAATTATTGTAAATGTATGATTTTTTTTATTATTTGAAATTTTAAAATCATGTTTCTACCCCGGAGAAAACTTTCAGTTCGAATCCGAAGTGACCGCATCTTGTCCGCCCGTGCCTCGTTCCACTTATTCAAGATGTGCTTCGAGAACATAGTAGTGAACTTCATGTTGGTCCCGTTGATGGGATCTTCACTCACCGTCATGAATATTGAGATGAGTGCAAGATCTTCATCTTGTGAGAATTTCTTCGGCCCGACGTCCTCATCTTCAATGATGATGGTGGAGGCCTTCTTTGCATCTTTTTTTCCTTTGTCTTTGGCCTTCCCCGTGGCGGTGCTGGTGGTTGAGTCTCTGGGAGAGTTTCCGGGGACTCGTAATTTTGAGGGCAGAATGCACCGTGGGAGAGATATGGATCGTACGGTGTATTTGGGTTGGAGTTCGGGTTCGTGGGCGTTTGGGATTGGCTACTACCACGACCTTGGGATTGCATGAAGAGTTGGAACTGGCCGGGATCGGTCTCCATCAACCACCTAGCAAGACTCTCGTTTGGATCCATGTTGATGTCAGAAAATGAGAGTGGGAGGGAGTTTGTTTAGAGTGTTTTGAGTTTAAAAGAGAGGAAGAAGGGTGAAATGTGAGGTGTCAAGAAATATATCTTCATTGGTCTCTATTTATGGATCTCGAAAAAATATAGGTATAATTTTTATTTTTTCTAAAATTCAACATTTTAAAAAAAAGGAAAACCATTAAAAATGGCTGGTCCTTAGTGTCACCACCATGTTGGTTGGTGACATAGCCGTTTGGGGTTGGGAACATTAGATGTCAACGTGCCCGTACTATAAACAGTGCATAACTCAAAGTTAAAAGAAACCCCGCATCCATTTTATGTTCGTCAACCTAAAGCATTATCCACTTAGATTTCTTAACTTTCATGACTTCAAACATACAGTACATGATTTTAAAGGGCAATGAACCCTTATAAATGATAGAAATAATTCATCCATGATAACTGATGTACCATGCGAAACTAAATAAGTAAATGCAAAACACATTATAGGTCATCTCTATCAATGAACTGTTTTAGCCTTAAGTAAAAGAACCGCCAATTAAAACACGAAGGAATGAAAAACAAAATTCTAAGCGAGAGAGAGAGAGGATTACGGTTGGTAATCACGATTCAATAGATGTGTAGAATAACTGAGCATGCCCATGCCATCTGGCATGTGAGACTTCCTGTCAAATTTTCGCACAATGCTTAGACTGCTCACTATGGGCGGTCGTGAGCCGTCGATCACGGAGCAACCGCGGCAGACCGCCTCTTGTGGGCGGTCGGGGGGAGCGGTTGCTCCCCCCAAAACTACCCAAGTCGCCCATCGACTTAGGCAGTTGCCGTTAAATGGGGCCCAGCCCCAACGACTGTGTCACCAGCCAACAGGCTGGTGCCACTTGTCCGGTCCTGATTGGACCGGACAATGTTTTTAGTTTTTTCTTTTTTTTTTTAATTTTGAAATTAAAAAAATATAAAAAAATATACCAACGCCCATATTTTTCTGAGATCTATAAATAGAGACCAGTCTTGATATGTTTCCTCACACCTCAAATTTCACCTTTCTTTCTCTCTTTTAAACTCAAAACACTCTTAATCAACCTTTCCCACTCTCATTTGCCAAACGAAAAATGTCGTCTTCACATAACGAAAATGTATTTTGCGAAGATTCGGATCCCAACTCTGACTGCGAAATGGAAGGCTTCCCAACCGTGGGTTCAAGTAGTTCGAAGATGGTGATGAACTTTATGAGCATTGCCTTTCCTCATGTTCTCCATCAATCCCCGTCGAAGGAGAAGCATTCTCGAACATACATCAACCGCAAGCGGGAGAAGTGGCATGAGTCCATGGTCGAGGACTACTTCTCTGATAAATGCACGTTCACGCCAAAGCAATTCCGCCGGAGGTTCAGAATGACTCGCCCACTATTCTTGAGGATAGTCCATGGTGTGAGCGCCTATGATCGAGAATTCTTCAAGAAGCCCGATTATTGTACGGTGGCGCTATCAAACTTGCAGAAGTGCACCGCAGCGATGAGAATGCTTACATATGGTGTAGCCGCTGATACCGCCGATGAGTACACACGATGTAGTGAGACTTCTGCATTCCAAGCTTTAAATAAGTTTTGTGATTCCGTTATTGCAGTGTTTGGGCCAACATACATGCGGAGGGCCAACGAGGAAGACATCAAGTAGCTTGTCGCCATCAATAGCGGAAGAGGTTTTCCTGGAATGCATGGCTCCATCGACTGTATGCATTGGGAGTGGAAGAACTGCCCTTTGGCATGGAAAGGTTAGTACCAAGGCAAGAGTGGTGCCCCGACACTTGTGCTAGAAGCTGTTGCATCGCACGACACTTGGATCTGGCATTCCTTTTTTGGAGTTTCTGGTAAGTTCAATGATCTCACTGTTGTTGTACGTTCACCGGTATTCGATGATCTACTCAATGGAATTGCGCCTACCACTGAATTTGAAGTTAATGGTCATCAATACTCAATGGGATACTATCTTACTGATGGAATATATTCACCGTGGGCAACATTTGTGAAGTCCATCAAAAATCCTACAACTCACAAAGAAGCAAAGTTTGCGCAAAAACAAGAAGCAGTTCGAAAAGATGTCGAGTGTGCATTTGGATGTCTTCAATCACGTTTTGCCATATTCACAACCCAGCATTGACCCATTCCATACCATTGCTTGGTAAGATTATGAATACATGTATTTGTCTTCATAACATGATCGTGGAGGATGAAAGGCATACTTATCTCAACGCCAAAACGTACGAGAAGTATGTCAAAGAATTCAACAATTAAAGATACTCTACTTGAAATCGAAGACGATATGTTTGAGGAGATTCGGTTCACACGTCGGCCATTGGTGATCAACTCCATAGAAGGGTACATGGTCAACAGAAATCAAATGCACAATAGGTTCACTCTCTATGCTCTGCAAAAGAATTTGACTGAGCACATTTATAGAAAGACCTTCTGAATTATGTTCTACTTGTAGTTGTTAAGTTGTGTCTGTGTTTGTATTTCTGTTCGTGTGCTGTTTGTAACTTTTGAATCCATTTTTCTTTCAATAAAAACATCATTTTCACGAGTCGTTTCAATATTCTAACTAAAAAAACTATTAAAAAAATAAAAAAATACCAAAAAAAAAATCTCGACGACCAACCCCACGACCGCTACCATAGTGGCAGTTTTTGGTGGCGGGAGAGGTCTCCCGGTGACTCGGCCAATTTTTTGGTCACCACAGTGGATAGTCTTACAATCCTTGCTCCATATGGCTTCGTAAGAAAAAAAAATTAGGAAGACTTTTTTTTTCTTGAAACGGCAAAAATTTTATTTATATTGCAACAAGAGCACAAGTGATGCTTCCACAAAACAAAGTACAATGAAGTTTAATCCTACACCAACTCTAACCGCAACATGGCGTAGAACCAAGACCCAAACTACAGGATAAACCATGGCTAATACAACCCAAGAAAATACATCTCGAAAAACAAAACAGGAAGCCATCTAACTCCACAAAAATCATAGCTTCTAAACCTGCACACCTCCTACTGACCCCACCAACAGAGCTGCGTCTCACAGGCAAAAGTAGTAACCAGAAAGGGCAAGATCCACCGTCAATTCTTAGTATAAATCGGTAGTGTCTATTTTACCGAAGTCCGCACTTTTGTGCGTGTTGGTTTTGTATACGTCTTCATCAACCCTCACGACTCAAAGGTCGATATTGGATAGTATCTGGATACGCCCAACACGACAACGGTGATGTCCAGCACCATAGAACCACTCCGGGGCCATTCTTACTCACATTCCTCCACCCTATGCTATCTTTCAAGTCAAGTGGCAAGAAATTTAAAATGTGACCAAGGCACTCAAGAAGCAACTAAAATCGAAAACAACCTCAAGATACTCAAGATTAGATCACAATGGTCCAACCCCTTGAGCCCCTCAAGATATTGAAAACTAGATCACATTGGTCTAGCTACTTGAGTTAGAAACCCCGCCAATCATCGAAATGTAGTATAACACTTCTCAAAACCAAGTCAAAATACCTCAAACAGTGTCACATATCACAAAATAAAAATCAATCTCAAGATATTTAAGAGTAGATCACAATGGCCTAAACCCTCGAGCTCCTCAAGATATTTAAAACTAAGTCACATGTACAATGGCCTAGTTACTTGAGTTAAAAACCCCGGAAAGTCATAGAAGTATAGCACGAAAGTACGCTACCTCTCTAAATCGAGTCCACTTACCCTTATCACAACAAGCGGAAAACAGAGTCTTTGGACAAAAAATACTAGCAATCAAGGCACGACAAACTAAGATCCACCTCCACATCACCGCCTGGCCTCATCTTCCAAAGCAATCATTGCCCCCCACTTGCATTAATATCAATCCCTCAGCTCATCAACATATCCCCAACAAAAATATCCATGTCCCCACCTGCAACTAAAGACAAAGATACAATCATTATGATAAAACCCCCATAAGCCGACCACTGCACATCATCATCAGCCTCATCATTGTCATATTAGAAAGCTTCCAAAACTCAACACATATTCTGCACCTCCTTATCCGCATCATCCAGTACCTGCATACATAGAAACAGACAAGAAACTGCAAAACAAGCATTAAAAATTGCAAAACCACTTTCCATTACAGAGCCTAATCCATCCTTTTAACACCAGCCTGCCACCCTCGTCTTGCTCTAGTCAGTGTGAGAAGCATAATCTAGGGGCTAGAATCCAAGCATCTACCTTTAAATACTGTACAAGCCGTCCCTTTCCCTTCAACCACGCCCAGCTAAGAAGTTGAATCTTTTCCAATACGCACAAAGGAGTTGCTTCTCATTGGTAAATAAAAATTGATTTCTAGCATACCAAATGCTCCACACGGTTACTTGCCATAACATTATCCACACTTGCTTATCACCACCACACTTGACTAGACAATGATTTCCAAACAATTCTTCCACACTAGAACCCCTTACACGCTCATAATCCAACCATCTATACACCAAATCCCACACCCTCTTTCCAAAGACACACTCCCCGAAAATATGCCACGACCTCTCCTCCACCTCCTCTCCACAAGTCCGACACCACACCTCACTATCCATCGAAAACAAACCCTCGTTTTCAGATTAAATTTAGACGGAATCCTATCTTGTAACAACTTCCACACGAACACATTCACATTTACTTCTTCCAAACCATAGAGGCCCATTGTTTCATTTGATGAATACTCTCCTTCCTATTCAACTCCAAATACCCTTCTTTGGTAGTATACTCCACCTCTTTTCCCCCTACCCACATCCACTTATCCCTCCTATCAATCACAATGATACATGAGTTCAATCTCTCCTCAATCTCACATACCACACTCCGTTCCCTATCCAGAAGCTCCCTACTCCACACCCATGTCCACTCCTTCTCCTCTCCTCTACACGATAATCTATCCTTTACCGTACACTCCTTTTCAACTTCAAGTCGAAATAAGCGAGCATACAACTCTTGTAAATTTCTATCCAAACCACCCCACTTCTCCTTCCAAAACTTTGTACCACCCCCACCCCCCAAAGCTTTAACACACCTATTTGAAAACCAATCTTGAGCCCCAACACTTGTGACAATATTCCGCCACCACTCTGACCAATTACTACACGACGCCCCTGACTCCTTCCACCTCAACACACTCTCTCCCATACTCCCATATTTCGACTCAAGGACTCGAAGCCACAACTCACTACCACCCCGGAGACACCGTCATCCCCATCGTCCTAACAAGGCTAAATTGAAGAAATGCAAATTCTTCACACCAAGACCTCCATCCATCTTGTCTAAACAAATATTTTCCCATTTAACCCATATAAAAAATTTCGCTGCAAGCTGACCAACTCCCGGATAACTGATACAGGCGATTTGAAGAAAGACAAGTAATAAATGGGTAATGATGTCAAAACCGCATTCAACAACACCAATCTTCCTCCTAACGACAAATAACTATTCTCCCACTTCCCAAGTCTTTTCTAGAATTTTTCTTTGATGCTAACCCACATTTTTTTATCCTTTACCCTCCCCCCGACCGGAAGACCCAAATAAATAAACGGACTAACACCAATCTCACAATTCAGAACAACAGCGAGACTCCTTACTTTCGTGTCAATAAAACCCTGACACATAAGACTACTCTTGGCAAAATTAATTTTCAATCCCGATTGAAGTTCAAAGCAACGTAGTACACCCTTAACAACCCCAATATTCTCCTCACAAGCAACACCCATGAATAAAGAGTCATCCGCAAACTGCAAATGAGAAATAGGAACCTCATTCACTCCCACTAGCACCGGTTTAAATAAACCCATCTCACACGCACGCTTCATGAGTCTACTTAAACCCTCCGCCACTATCAAGTACAAGAAAGGAGATAAAGGATCACCTTGCCTTAGCCCACGCTCCAATTTGAATTCCGTAGTAGGACTCCCATTCACAAGCACCGAAGTAGTTACACTAGACACACACTCCTTTATCCAGCGTATCCATTGCTCACCAAAACCCAACACTCTCATCATAGAGAAGAGGAAATCCCAACTCACCGAATCATAGGTCTTCTCAAAATCAATCTTGAACATAAACACTTTACTCTTCTTCCTCTTAGCTTCATCCAGAATTTCATTAGCAACCAAGACTCCATCCAAAATATTTCGTTCACCAATAAAAGCTGATTGATTGTTTGAGATAATTTTATCAAGTCTCTCACCCAAACGATTAGCCAGAACTTTTGCTAGGATTTTATAAACACTACTCACAAGAGAGATTGGCCTATACTCACCGATATTCACCGGGTTTACCACTTTTGGAATGAGCATAATGAAGGTATTATTCGTACCTTTACAATGCTTCCCATTCAAATGAAAATCAGCAAAAACCTTAACCAAATCTCTCTTTATTACCTCCCAGCAAGACTTGAAAAATTGCCCTCCAAAACCATCCGGACCCGGGCTCTTCTCCGACCCACAATCCCAAACCGCTTTACGAATCTCTTCCTCCTTGAAAGCTCCCTCAAGCTCCCTACTCTCACCCACATCAAGTTTTGGACCCTCCAACACATCTAGTGAAGTACGCACCACTTGTCGACGTTTAAAAAGTGATTCGAAGTGGTTCCTAATCCCCTCCTTCACCGCTTTGACTTCATCTAACCACACTCCGCCAATCCTCACCCCCTTTATGGCGTTAAACCTACCTCTTCGTGCCATAACTCGGTGGAAGAAGTGCGAATTAGCATCCCCCTCCTTCACCCATTGCGTTTTCGCTTGTTGCATTCGGATCCTCTCTTTAGAAATTAGCAAACGTTCTAATTCCGCTCGCCACTTCTTCCTCTCATTAATCCAAAGCTCACATTCATCGTCTATACCACCTGCAGCTTCCTCCCTCGTGGACTCCCCTCCATTATTTGACGCCTGCGGACATCCCTCCGACGCCCCCGTCCTGCTGCCCCCCCCCCTCCCGGACAGAGCATTGCACAAGCTTTGTCCGCACCCCTGCATCGCAGACAAAGCGCTGCGCAGCCTCTGTCCGCTCCCCTACAGCCCGGACAGAGCACTGCGCATGCTCTGTCCGCTCCCCTATAGCCCGGACAGAGCCTATCGCAGCACCCTCCCGCCCAGCTGAAGGTTCTGTCCAGTCTTCCCATCGCCCCTGCCTATCCACCACACTTACCACACCATCTTGTTGGTGACCTTCAATTAGCAAATCCAACTTACAAACCTCCTCCGTTATCCTCTCAATCTTTTTATCTAAACCCCCAAACACCTAAGTATTCCAAACCTTCAACTTCATCTTCATATTTCGCAAATTTTTCTTCATCACAAAACCACCCCATCCTTGTATCTCCTCCTTACCCCACTCCCGCTTCACCAACTCCATAAACCCGGCTCTTTTACCCAACTATTAATGAATCGAAAAGGTTTCGGACCCCAAACTTGACCCATCACCTTAATCAAAATAGCCGCATGATCCGATACTCGTCTCCGAAGACCTTCTTGTACTACTAGATTGGGCCACTTCTCCATCCATTTTTCAGAGAAAAGGAAACGATAAAGTCTACTGCAACTCATCCCATTATCCCGATACCAAGTAAATTTCCCCCGATGCATGGGCAAATCAATGAAACCCAACTCTTCAATGAAGGAATTAAACGCCTCCATACTTCTCTTCCCTCTCCCTAATCCTCGTCCTCTCCGTTCATCCACTCCTCGAACGGCATTAAAATCTCCGCAAACACACCATAGGCCCTCTCTACGTAAACCAACCCTCCTTTGTATCACCCCCCAAAGCTCTTCCCTCTTACTATCTACACAAGACGCATAGACATTAAGTATCTCCAAAAAATTAGGGAGACTTATAAGTATGCTTAATGATTTCTAGCAGAATAGTCTTACCAAATTGTTATTAGCAAATCAAAACTTCAATATCGAATCTCTCGAAAATATGGAACTACGAATCCAATATAAATCCAAATTTGATAAATAAAATTTAATTCGATTACCTTCATAGCTTTATCCAGTAAGAGGATCGTGTTGGAAGAAGTAATAGTGATGAATCGACGCCTACCGGTTGTGTCACTCTGTATGAATCGATTCGACTTAGGAATCTGATTAGGGGTGTTCAAAAAACCGAAAAAATCAAAAAACCGAACCGAAAATAAAGGGTTCGGTTTTTGGTAATACCGAAAATTACCGAAACCGTACCGAAAATTACCAAAACCGTACCGAAAAACTGAAATTCTACATTCGTTCCCTTATTTCCATTTCTAGTTAGTTTCAATCGCATATGTCGTAAGTAAGCTTAGTTTCCTTTGTATTAATTACTATAGTTAGGCTATGTTTACCACTAGCTTTCTAACTCCATGAGCTTTTTTTGACCATTGACTAATAAAAGTTTCAAGATGACGTTAGCTTTTTTTTCCAAATAAAAAAGGCTTGAAAAGAAGCTTTCATAATTTTTTTTGAAAAAGAAGGAGCTTCTTATATTTTTATTCCCAAAATATCCCTACCCAAATTAACCTAAATTAGACTAAATAAAATAAGAAGTAAAAACACCCATATTACCAAGCAACGAATTCTATACATCATGCACCAACATTATCAGCCTGAGATTCATCTTGCAAGCACGCAACAAGTTATGACATCTAGTTTTAATTTAGGTCTTTGAAGCCATCATATAAGATAAGGATCCTTTCATATACATTTTGTCTTTTTGCAACTAAAGATAAGGATTAATGTATCCGCACCTCTTTAAAATGCATACATGTAGTACACATCAATTACTGATTTTTTTTCATTACTAAGTTAAAATGCTCAACGATTATTTCTTTCAACTTCTGATAATTTTGATGATGTTATTAAAGTGGCGATGTAAAGTACATTGAATATATATTATAATTATTGGACAAAATATGATATATTATTATTTAAAAACTATAGACTAATAATACGATAAGAAAGGTTAAAGAAAAGAAAAATAAGAGTAATGCACTTTTATGTCATTTTACAAAATATCAGCTAGCTTTTCAGCTAATTTGCTAAACAACTACATTTAAAACCAATTTTTCAAATACCTAACCAATTTAACTAGCTTTTCCAAATTACCTAACCAATTAAATTTTCCAAATTTGCTAAACAAAGCCTTAGTAGATAAAAGAAATGGTAAAATCTTTCCCCATTTCTCCATTAGGCAGAATATGAAAATTGCTGATTTATCATCAACATAGCCTTAGTTCTTGTCATAAAATGTATTAAAATTGATTAAATGATACTACAATACTATAGAATGAATTGTGATATGAATGTATCCAATATATTTTCAAGCATTAAGGTTAATTTTATCACTTTTTTTATTTTTCACATTATTTTTCAGTATTTTTGGTTTTTACTGAACCGTTACCGAAATTTTCGGTATGATACCGAACCGAAAATTAAATTCGGTTCAGTTTTCGGTTTATATATTTATGTGATTTCGATTTTCGATTTTTCAGTTTTCGGTTCGGTTCGGTATACTGTTACCGAACCGTTACCGAAATGAAGACTCCTGATGGTACCGTAATCAACTATAAAATTTAAAAAATTTGCATCTTCAAATAGAGCCGATCTGAGTGACCCCATGAAGAAATGATTTAGGAGTATCTAATGTTTTGCTTGAGAACGATTTCAGTAAGATCAATCTGATTAATGAAGTTTATGAAGCGATTAAATTTTGTAATTACCAAAAATAGGAAGAGATAGATATTTTGAAAACTAATCTCTTATTTTATTGTGTTCATCTCTTACTTTTTAGACCATTAACATTTTAGATTTTGAATTATGTCTATCTTTAGCAAATTTCAATTGCCGTTCCATCATGTATATCCTTCTCCTGTTTTTTTGGTCGAACTATCTATCTTAAAGCAATTTCCATATCCATTCCATCTCATACGGTTTAGATGAAATACTGCTCCTAAAGTTGGCATCCTATATTTTTGGAGAAACAACCTAACACAAAGTCTCATAAGAGACGATTTTTATATAAATTATCTAGAGACGATCAATGTTTTTAAGAAAATGATCTATGTTATTAATGAAAATGTCTATAGTGTTAACGGAATACATTTATTTTGTAATATGAAAAAACACCAATGTTGATAACATAGACGTTTTGATTAATAACATCGATGAATTTCTTGAAAACATAGGTCCGTCTTTAAATAAATTATCTAAAGACCGTCTCTCAAGAGACTTGCTCACAACCTAATATTATGGAGATAATCTATTATATTTATGTTTGTTCTGATTATCAGTTATGGACTCCGAATTCTCTTCAATAATAAGGCTCATTTATAATTGAATTGTTTTGCCCTTTAAAATGCCACGTCAGTTTTTTTGATTATGTGGCATCTCTTCTTCCATTTACATAATCACTTTTATCATATATATAGATTATGTATTAGGTACTTTTCCATTTTGGTAATATACGAAGCTATGCGGTGCACTGTGCACTCAGAATGTGAAATGTATGAAATTATTAGAGACAATGGAAATAATGTTTGACCGTGACTTTATATGCCTTATAATATTATACAAGCATCACTTCTTTTTATTTTTTTTGGGTTAAAGTATACCCATGATTGATGTTTAAAATTAAACATGTGATATTTATTGTTAATATGTGATGTTGGTCCGGTCTCCATGAATGACGGTTATGACAAAAGTTCGTCAACTAAGTATTTATTGCATTATGCAAAAAATTCATGTTTTCGGCCAGTATTATTGGCGTGACCTCATGCCAATTTCTTGGGGTTTATTGGACCCAGGAAAATTTGGTCCACCAGAATCATGGCCTAATAATCAACCTCAGCTCATTGGACCAGTCAGGTCGTTGCCCGACAAATTTTGAAGCATCAGCCAGAAAACAGGCCCAGTTCTAAAACCAACCAAACACGAATTTAAAGTCCCAAGTGAGTAAAAGTCGGTTTACCTTACAAAACGGATTGTAACTCTCAATCTATTATTTTGAGACAGGCCGAAAGTAATACTCTCTCCATTTCAGATTTTAATAATTGTTGTGCTGAATTACTCATAAACAATAATAGTAAATAATTTAATAAAATCATATAATAAAAATTTAATTACTAAATTTTCATTATATAATTTAAATAATTTATTTATTAATATCGTTTAAGAGTAAATTGTGGTCAAACGCGGAGACAGTTGACCGCAGAATAGTAAAATGTAACACTTTTTTTGAAATAAAGGGAGTATAATTCTATATAGTTTAATAAATTTAAGTGGGAACAGCTGACAAAATATGGTATCAATTGGTTTGTGTGAATTTGATGAAAATTTATAGTTGAACGTGGTTCTCAATCTCATAGTGATTGTATAGTGCATTTCGACCGAAATGCATTTTGCGAACCCCATGTGTTTTTCCTCGTCGTATTTCGAAACGCATCATCTTATGCATTAAATCAAGACTAGCCTAGGTGCATTTTGAAATGGCTTCAGACATGCATAGATATACAATATGTTCATTGAAATATGCACACATGTACCTTATGTTTTTTAAATTGCATGAGCATACTTGCTCTATCCGTTCTGTTGAGGGTGAAGTCCCCCAAACACTTAATAAGTTCTTCCTAAATCGCTAAGTCCAAATCACTGTAGAGTGTACAAAGCTAGGGTCCAAAGCACTCCAAAGAACTAGAAGGTAAGAACCTGCACAAGTAACTTTAAGGGGGGGGGGGGTGTTAGAACCGGGTAAAGACTTTACTTGAGAGAGACTGAAGATCTGCTCTGTATGGTGATCGGGATTAGTTCGTAATGATGACTTACTGTTTTACATGGGAATGTGTGCCATATATATAGGCTTCTCCCAAAAAGGAAGAGCTTCACTAGATCGTGCCAAGTGTAAGGCTCAGATTGCGCCAACAAGGCTCTGTTAGGCCCATTAAAAAAACTTAACCCATTTTCCTTTTGGGCTTTTGAGGGTAGTTTAGTCTTTCCATGAGAGATTAGAGACTTCTGATGTCCGTTTCGGACCTTCGTCCGAAAGGGTAGGTCCGGATCAATGATCCGAGCAGAACTCACTTTGAGTGTAAGACAACTTAAACAACCTCCTAAAGTATTGTGGTTCGGACCTTGCTAGCCTCGGACCTTGCCTTCTCTCTTGGTGCCAGTTCACTTGGTTCCTTATGAGGTCAGTGTCAACGTCTCTGGGTCGGACCACCATGGTCTGGGTCGGACCGCTTGTCTTGAAGGTCAAGGTTCTTATTGCTTATTTCAGGAAAGTTAACTCCAAAGGAACCTTGGGTCGGACCTTGAGCCTTTTGACCTTAGACAGCTTCATACGCCTTAGTATACGCTACAAAGGCGTCTAGGACGGATTGGACATATTTCCGTATCAACATATGTCCCCCTAGTTTCCAAGTATCTTAGTAGAAGATAGTTGTGGAACTATAGTTTAAAGTGGAGAGAACATTTTATTTTTCGTTCAATCCGTCCCTCATAAGAAGAAAAAAGGTGTTTAGTCTGTTCCCTTTAACGTCGTTATCATAATCTCTCTCCCCCCCTTCTCTTACAGTCCGAGAGTGTGGTCTCGGACTGTAAGTACAAAAGGGATATTTGTAAGCGAGCTTAAGGGTAGGTACGAAGGATGTAGGAAAGGGACACTTTTTGTTAGTGGTAAAATCGAGATAGTCCGGGAGAGGACATCCGAACAGACGAGAGTCCGTGTGCTTAAGATAAATCATCCATCTGTTAGGAAGATGGGGTTTTATCTTTTGATAATAATCGATTTTTCGGGATAGTCCGAGAGAGGACACCTGAACGGACGAGAGTCCGTGTGCTTAAGATAAATCATCCATCTGTTAGGAAGATGGGGTTTTATCTTTTGTTAATAATCGATTTTTCGGGATAGTCCGAGAGAGGACATCCGTACGGACGAGAGTCCATGTGCTTAATATAAATCATCCATCTGTCAGGAAGATGGAGTTTTATCTTTTGTTAATAATTGATTTTTCGGGATAGTCCGAGAGAGGACATCCGAATGGACGAGAGTCCGTGTGCTTAAGATAAATCATCCATCTGCTAGGAAGATGGGGTTTTATCTTTTGTTAATAATCGATTTTTCGGGATAGTCCGAGAGAGGACAACCGAACGGACGAGAGTCCGTGTACTTAAGACAGTATGTCCACCCATAATAGGGGTGGAGTGTTATCTCCGAAATTCCCAGTGTTGTTGGAATTCTAATCGTCATGAAATAGATATTTTGGACTGATCAGTCATTTCACCTAGTATTTTGAACTACACCGTTGGATGAATTTTGATCTACGACTAGGATTCAATCCTGGAGTGATGTGATAGTTGACTTCCAAAATTATCCTCCTATAAATAGGCCTTCAGTCGCTTTCATTTCTCACTTTTAGAGAGAGAATTTTAGTAAACTTAAGAGAATCTGAAGCATTTTAAGGCGATCCGAAGCAAAGCAAGACAATCTGAAGCAAGTGTTGGCGAACGAAGTGCTCTTTAGTGTTCCGAAGGAGAAAGCTTAAGAAGTGTCCGAAGCGCCCAACTGCCTTCAATCCAACCCTTTTTCCTTGACAAGTAAGTCTTTTGTTTGTCTTTCCTTTAGTAGTAAAACTTTGATGTTTTGTTTGTTCGGACGTATTGTTGTTTATAGTCCGTTCGGACGTATGTAGTAAGTTTCTTCGGAAGCTCTATGTAGTTTGTACTAACTTTGTACTAACTTCGAACTAACTACGTCCGACGACGCGTAGTCCTTTCCCATGAGACCCTTTTGGACTTTAACATAAGTTACATAAATGGACTCTCGAACTGGACTCTCGAACTGTAAACTTAATTCTCATAGGAATTCCCTTTCTTTCCCTAGGATGTCCGAGAGCGATAGTCAAAACCGTTTCGAAGCCGCTGAGTATGCGTCTGAAGTGGCGTCCTGGTTTGATACCTCCGAGGAGGTTGATATTGGTGGTCCGGATGACCTAAGAGGTAAAAATCAGACTTCAAATAGGAGTGAAGAAACCGAGGTGAGTTCTCCATCCTTTCGTTTGATTATCCCGGGTTCCAAATACCCGGACTTACAAGATTATCCGGAGCCTTCGCATGTGCAGGGTACCGTGGCTGTTCACGAGACTACGACAGACTTATTGCAACCCCCGTTCGCGTCGAACAGGCAACGAATTCGAACTTTCGGTAGACATCCGAAACCTTGCTCGAAACTTAGGCTATAATGTTAGGTGTCATCCTAATTACCTCCCTCTCATTCCGGACCGCAGGAGATAAACGTTGAAGAAGTGCATGACATTTCGGACTCGCTCCCAGAGTTGGGCATGTTCGAGTCTGGTGTGGAGGATACAGTCCAGGCCATGGCTCCTCTTCAGACGATTGTTGAATTGGATTCATCGTCCGAGGATGAAAAAAGTTGAAGAAGGAAATGTGGAGGAAGGAGAGGAGGAAGAAAGTGAGGAGGAGGAAGATGAAAATGAGGATGAGGAAACTGTTCTTCCTTTGAAACGAAGCAAGCCCTCGGAGCGTCCGAGCACAAGCCGTCCGAGGGGTGAAAGCTCGGCTCAAGCGTCTAGTTGGGCACTTGTTACCCAGCCGTCCGAGGGGAGCAGCAAAGGGAATGATGTCTTGCGCATCAAGTACCCACGGACTCAGCTCGAAGTAACTTGTTCGGACCCCGATGGTGAGTTGAATTTGGATGATTTGCTACCAACTTGCCCTTCAATCATCACAGCTGATGAAATTGATGAGCTCTGAAGGAAATATGAGATCCCCGAGTCCGTGGAGATCTTAATTCCGGATAAATCGCATGCTTTCTACAATCCTCCTCCCGGATACATGTGTGTGCACGAGGCCGCGTTACATTTTGGTTGGCGTAGCGCTGTGGCACTCGAGTTGTCCGTTCTGAATGGGATCGGATTGAGTCCTCATCAGGTGATTCCGAACTCGCTCGGAAACCTTTTGTGCTTTGGAATTCTTTGTAAGTATAAGGGGATTCCGATCACTTTTGATAATTTTCGCAAACTTTTTCCATCACGACGAGCAAGAAGAACTAGTTTTTCTACACACTGGTGACTCGGCAAGCCTATACCCTATGTTTTAAAACTCGGACCCGGCAATCAACCCGGCCTACCAACTGAGGGAGGTTCAACCGGGTCAACTCGGATTAACTAGGGTCAACCTATTATGATACCATTTTTTTAAATAAAAATAATACATAATAAAAATTTATTCATACATATTTTTTAACTACAATTGGTGATAAGATCACCAATATACTTCATAGTAGGAGTAGTGAGTAGTCTAATTTTAATGTTTTCTTATTCTAAATTATGTAATTCTCGTGTATTGTGCCATCACAACTTTAAAGACCTGATTTTTTTTTGGTCCTCTCATCATCTATCCCTTCCCTTTTCTTCTCCATTACTCTCTGGCAAATTTTCCTTCTTCTAAATTCCACACTTCTTTCTTATAAGCTTCTGCAGAGCTGAAATCATTCATATGACACAGATCTTTTCCATTACTCTCTCACAGATATTTTCTTCTTTCTTGCCAATCATCCGTCTTCTTATGAAATTCAATTAACAGATCTATTTGTTGTTCTTACCAATTCTTCAATTTCTTGACCCCAAATCTAAGTCAATTTCTGGGTCAGCACTCATGAGTAGATTGTCTCGGTTAATAAGGCCCGTGTTTCATTTTTTTAAAATTTCAACCGTTTTTTACCGAGTTTATACCGGGTTATCCGGTTTTTTACCAGGCTGTCGGTTTTCCCGAGTTTTGAGGGTTTTCGAACCGTTTCAGCCCCCGAGCTGCGATTGAACCGGGTCGAACCACCGGGTTTCACAACATAGCCTATACCTTCCTGGAAGATCCGATCTCGTCTCTGGGGATCAAGTGGTGGCAGAAGTACATCTTTGTCTGAGCCGCCCTAAAGCCAGGTCAGACCGAAGCACAAAGAGTTCAGTGGAATTTTCAGAAGAAGTTCTTTCGAGGAAAACTTCCGGACTGGAGACTACCGGCTCGGAACGTACCAATGTGGATGCAAGCTCTCCACCGAAACGTGCGTCCACCCCGATACTTCTTTCGGGTCTTGATTTGTCAACCACTCCCATTCCTAGCAGGCTTTACGGAGCCATGCTTTTGTTATGGAAACGGGAATTTTAGTAAGTTTATGTGGCTCGGATTTTCTTTTTTGTCTGAGTCGTCTTTGTTTATTTTCTAGTTATGCGGATTAGCTAACCCACATTGTTCGGACTTGCAGATTTTTGGTTTGATTACATCATGTCAACCATGAGGGAGCTAAAGAGGCAACAAGTTGCTGCCCAAAAGAAGGAGATGAAGGATGGCGTCCGGGACCAGTTGATCAAGACGTCTACTGTGTTACCGATGGAAGAGCCTCGGAATGCGGCTACGTTCCGAGTGGAGGAGCTTTGGAGCAAGAGGCTGGTGAAGCGCCCCAGGTTATGCCCACTCCGACAAGGGCAAAGCAGCTGCTGTGAAGGGTGCCAAGTAACCTTTAAAGTCCGTCCGAAGGTCGCTTGTTAGTGGAGCCGTCGGTTCAAGGCGTAAACGTCCACCGAGGCCCAATCCCGACTAAAAAAGGTAAGGGAGTGATGGTGGAGGATTCAGATCTGGAGTCCGAAGTGAATCGGTTGGCTTCTGCTCAGGAGCTGGATAGAATTGCGGAGCTTGCTGCTGCTCATCGAAAGGTACGTTTTGTTCCGTATGTTCTTATCAGTTTTTCAACACTTCCTAATAATTTCAACTTTTATTGATTCGGACTGCATGTGTTTTGTTTATTATAGCTTACCACTACTGTCCGAGCTTGTTCTGAGGTGGCGGGTTGGAGGGCCACTATGGAGATCGTGATGTCCAAGTCCGAGGCGAGTAGAGAGGCCGAAGCGAACAAGGCCGTGGCTTACAAAGAAAAGTATCGGAAGACCCTAGCCTCGTTGAAGGAAGCCCAAGCTGAGAACGAGAGGCTGAAGTGTGTTGTCCAAGCCTTGGAGCAAGACTTGGATGTGCAGGTGAACGACATAGGTGAGATCTCCGGGGTCTCCCGAGATTTCAAGGATCACCTCCTCGAACACCTGTTGACCATCCGGACCAATGCTGTCCGTGACTTCCTAAACTCGGATGCCCACAAGTTCCTCCTAGAGACCAAGTATGATTCGGCTCATCAAGATGGGTTCGATGCTGTAGTGGTCAGCTCCAAAAGAAAGGCTTGGTTCCGAGTGACTACGACTTGGACGTTGAAGAGGTTTCGGCCTGCAATGAACCAGAAGGCTCTATCTTTGTCTCGAAAGGTGTACTTGACTTGGATCTGTTCAAGTCCGAGTTGGTTGAACTTGTGTGTGAGGAGAGTGCTACCAGCAAGTACAATCATGGAGGTCCATACTTGCCTCATTTCGTGCCGGAGACTCTGATGTCCCATGTCTTTGTCCCGTTCAAGGACTACCCGGACCACAACCCAGAGTGGTTGAAAATCCCAGGTCCGGTGCTAGGTTACGATCGAGACTTGGACTTGTTCAAAGAATGCCTGGAGCTCATCCGAAGGAAGGAGGAGGAACGAGCGAAGAGGTTGGCGGATGCCGTGCAGGTTGCTCAGCAGGACATTCCAGGGGATGTCCCGGAAAACATTCAACCAGAGTCTTAGGCCGAGCCATCTGGAAGCCAGACTCATTGAAGGCGGGGTATGCCCCGTAAGTCATGTAATGATGGTCTTCGGACATTTTGAACAATTTGAAATTGTTGTTTTCTGTTGAATATTTGTTAAATTATTTTGTCTCGGATTGTTTCGGGTAGGTTCACCACATAACTGGTTCGGAGGGTCAATTCATTGGTCCGTCCACCTCTTCCACCATTTACCATTTTCTGTGAGTGCTTTTGTCTAACTCGAAAATGGTGATGGATGAAGAAGTAGATGGTCCGAGAATATTTTATAAGCAATCTACTCGAACCTCTTTGTTGAAGATAAAAAATTTATCGGAGTGGTCAGAGACGTTGACTCGGATGTTATCAAAGAGAGAAGGTTTATTGAAGAATTTTGTGAGAAAAATTCTATGCTTCGGTCATGGTGGTCCGGATCTTTTGTTCTTTTGATCATTAAGTATGTCTTGCTCTTGTAATTATAGGGAAGTGTCCTTGTCTCGGGTCTAAGTGTCCGAGTTTTTGTACCATGAGTTTCTTTTAATGAAAAGCAAATTTCATTCGTTCTTTGGATTGTTTCTCGCAAAGTGTGTCAATGGTTCGCTGAGTTGATTGTGTCTGAAGAGTAGGGATGAGTCAGAGAGAATTTTATTGGCAAAAGATAAAAGGTTGCATTGATTTGACGTAAATGCAAGTACAACTGGTGGGCTTCAAGGCCAAAAGGGAAAACCAGCAAAAGTAAACAACTGACGTAGTTTTTTAAAAGTAGTCCTAAGCATAAAACTTCTGAAGGTTCTTGGCGTTTCAAGTTCTCTTTAGGACTCTCCCTTGATCATCTTCTACCTCATAACTTCCATTGACTCTTGCTCCAATAATCTTGTAAGGTCCTTCCCACTTAGGCTTAAGTTTTCCCACCTTACTAAGAATGTCTTCTCTTCTGAGAACCAAGTCTCCAACTTGTAGATCTTTGGTGTGGACATTCTTGTTGTAGGCTCGTGCAGCCGTTGTTTGGTAACGATGGATGTTAGCTAGAGCAATGTTTCTTTTGTTATCAAGTGTTTCCAAGTCATAGATCCTTGCTACTTCATTCTCAAGAGGTTGGTATTGTTAGATCCTAGCTCTGAGTCTCAACTGCAATCTCCGAGGGAATGACTGCCTCGGTGCCATAGACTAGCGCAAATGGTGTCTCTTGAGTGGCAGTTCTGGCTGTAGTGCGGTGTGCCCAAAGTACCCCATCCAAATCATCTGCCCAACTTCCTTGAGAGTTGCGTAGCCTCTTCTCTAAGATCTTTACAATTGTCTTGTTTGTTGACTCAACTTGTCCGTTAGCTTGGGGGTAGCCAACTGATGTGAAGCGTTGTTCTATCTTGAATGATTTGCACCATTTCTTAAGCTTAGCTCCAGAGAACTGAGCTCCATTGTCTGAATCAATGACTCTAGGAAAACCAAAGTGGCAAATGATATTCTTCCAGATGAAGGTTCTCACTCTGCTCTCTGTGATGGTCGATACAGCTTCTGCCTCAACCCATTTAGTAAAGTACTCCACAACAACAATGAGGAACTTCTTTTGGTGAGTACCGCGGTAAAAAGGACCAACTATGTCTATTCTCCACTGGTCAAATGGACATGCTATGATTGACGAAATCATAGGGTTAGTAGGGCGTTGAGGGATGTTGGCATAGTATTGGCAATCATCACATGATCGAGCAAAGTTTGCTGAATCCTTATCAATCGTTGGCTAATAGTATCCTTGCCTTATGATTTTCTGAGCCAAAGTTCGACCTCCTGAGTGACTTCCACAACTTCCACCGTGAATCTCTTCCAAAACAGTTCTAGCTTCTTAGGGTCCAAGGCATCTTAGATGAGTACCACTGAAGGATTTCTTGTACAGGTCCTCACCAAGGATAAAGTATATGGTGGCTCTGCATAGGACTGTTTTTGCTTCTTTAGGGTCTGTTGGCAAAGACCCATCTTTCAGGTAATTGAAGATGTCCGTCATCCAACTTCGTTCAGTGCTTAAGAGGAAAACTTGTAAGCTAGGACTCATCAGTAAGGAAGTTCTAAGAGTCAATAAAATGATGCTTCTCGTGTCGAGTGCTCCCGAAGCTGAAGCGTACTTCGAAAGTGCATCAACTTTCTCATTCCATTCTCTATCAAACCTTTCCAGTGTGAACTCTTCAAAGTGTTCGACCTCTTTCCTGAGCAAGTCCAAGTACTTTATCATGTTTGGTCCTTTAGTAGCAAAAGACCATGAAAACTGAGATTCAACGAGTTGTGAGTCAGTGTAAGCTTTGATTCTTTTCACTTTGAGTGATTTTGCCATCTTGAGTCAGGTAAGAAGCGCTTCGTACTCAGCTTCATTGTTGGTCACTTTGAAGTCAAGTGTGATAGCATAGTCCAACTCGGCGCCTTCGGGACTCTTAAGGTGGATTCCAATTCGTCCAAGCCTACTGGTAGAAGATCTATCCACCTGTAGTGTCCAAGTGTCTTTTCCTTGTTCTTTAGCTTCAGGAGTAAGAACTGTAGTTTCTGCTCCTGTTTCGGCATTCTTTCCTTCTAGGATCTCTTCTTGCTTCCTGGCAGAGGATGCAAGTGTAAGAGTGTCTGGCACTTCATCCAAGAGAAACATGTGTCTTACTCTGAGAGAGTCAGTCATGGGTTCTCGTGAGTATCCCATGAACCGGGCGTCCTCACAAGCTTCCCGTCCTACCTCTTTCTCAATGCTTCGTACTTATTCAGAGGGAGCTGCTTCTTGTGTTATCATCAAGCACTCGACTTCTTACAGTTGATCATTTGTCCCTTCATCATCCTTCTCAGGGTAGTCAACTAAGAAGTCGGCTAAGATCTGAGCTTTCTTTGCTGACGGAGCTTGATATCCAATATCATACTCGCTCAATTCAATCGCCCATTTGGATAGGCGTCCGGATTGATCTGGTTTCCCTAAGACTTGTTTCAGGGGTTCACTAGTAAGAACCACAATCCTGTGTGACTTGAAGTATGAGTTCAATCTCCGAGCAGTGTACACTAGAGCATATGCTAGTTTCTCAATCTGGACATATCTGGTTTCAGCCCAACGAGAGCCTTGCTTAAGTAGTAGACAGGCATGTGATCATTGGCTTGGATCCTAACCAACACAGAGCTCATAGCCTCATTCGTGACTGCTAAGTACAAGTAGAGAGGCTCTCCTTCCACTGGTTTGGACAAAAGTGGAGGTGAGAGGAGGTAGTTCTTCAAGCTGTCAAAGGCTTCTTCACATTCTTTGGTCCACTCAAACTTATTTCCTTTCATCAGTATCTTGAAGAAAGGTAGGTTCTTTTCTGCTAATCTAGAGATGAAGCGGCTTAAGGACATCACTCGTCCTATGAGCTATTGAACCTCATTGATGGTCTTTGGTTGTGGCAAGTCCAGAATAGCCTCGATCTTTTCTGGATTAGCACTGATGCCTCTTTCTGTGACCATGTAACCGAGAAATTTGCCCCCTTTAACTCCAAAGGTTCACTTCTCCGGATTCAACCGCATGCCATACTTTCTCAAGATAGAGAAGCACTTGTTGAGGTGTTCGATTTGTTGCTCTTCTGTTTTGCTCTTAACTAGCATATCATCCACATACACCTCCATGGTCTTGCCAATTTCAGACCCAATCTGAGTACCTTACCTCTTTGATGTGTCCCGCTTTCATGAGCTTCTTGACCTCTCCGGATATGATATCAGCTTCTACGGGACCAAAGTCCTTTCTCTTTTGGCGGATATACTTGATCGAAGGATCCATGTTCAGTCGGTGAACTGCTATCCCCGGGTCTATCCCCTTAAGATCGTCGGTACTCCAAGCAAAGACATCATAATTATCTCTGAGGCAAGCTATGAGCTTCATCTCTACTTCAACGCTCATCTCAGTTCCAATCCTGATCTTCTTTTCAGGGTTTCCATCTATCAAATGGATTTCTTTCAAGGTTTCATGAGGTTCAATCCTCGCTTCCTTAGGAAATTTCTCTTTAAGAGATCCAACCCCAATTTCCTCTTTAGCTGGGGTAAGAGGCACGGGTAAGAGTGACTCGGGCTTCTTAGTGACTGTGAGAACAGGATCGGAGGCGCTCCTCGTCGACATAATGTAGCATTCCCACGCTTCTCTAACATTCCCAACTTTCTCTCCTACACCATTCGGAGTAGGAAACTTAACTCTGTTCTGTAGAGGAGATGAGATGACCTTGAATTGATTGGGTCCTGGACGTCCTAGGATAACATTGTAGTCGAAGACACGATCTACGACCACAAAGAGAACTGTTTGAGTTACTCTCGCTAGAAAGGTTCCCATAGAAACTTGTAGTGGTATGCTTCCTATGGGGTGAACTGTTGAACCTCCAAATCCTACTAGGGAAGTAAATTAAGACTCGCCCATACTCAATTCTCCCCAAGTTCATCTGATTCAATATTCTATTAGAGATGATATTAGAAGAACTCCCAGTGTCAACAAGTACTTTGTTGACCTTGTAAGTAGCGATAACCGGAGAAACAACCAAAGGAACGTCAGGATCCCTGAGATCTTCCCCACCAGACGTTGGGGGAGGTATTTCACTATCATCAAAAGAGATCATGTTAGTTCCTCTCAGAGCGGGTGAAGCGTAGGCTCTGTCATTGTTCCTTAGGTTTTGAGCGGTTCTTTTCCTGGCATTCCTACTATCTCCTCCAGTTGGACCTCCTGCTATAGTGTTGATAACCCCGCTATAGGGACGGTTTTCCACCTCTAAGTTTTTGGGGTACTCATTGTATCGCTGAGCTTGTTGGGAAGGAGTTCCCGTGGAGGCGATGGTAAGGACCCTGTCGTAGTTTCCAAATCACGCTCTTCTCTTCTCCGTTCATTCCTTTGGTGGCGAGAGGGTTCTTCTTCATAGATTAGTTCTTTCAGCTTGCCGTTTCTTATCAGACTTTCAATCTCAGTTTTCAATTGAACACAATCTTCAGTGGAATGGCCTTTGTGTTTATGGAATCTGCAATATTCTTTAGAAGCCCTGCTTCTTTTGCTACTCCTTGTTGTTTTGGACCATTGAACATCCAAATTCTTTTCAACAATAGAAGCCAAGATGTCGGATCTAGGTCTATTGAGACGAGTGTACTCTGCATATCTCCTGGGAGTGGTTCTCTCCCTACGGAATTCTATCTTATCTTTGAAATCCTTTCTTTGCTCAAACTTTCCAGGACGAGGCGCGTGATCTTGTTTCATCGGCTCTTTTCCCTTCTTAGTCCCGGCTCTTACTGGAACGTTTCTTCGATACTCTTCACCATACAAGACTCCCTCACAAATATCCTCCAGAAACTTTTCGGTTGTGATTTCTTCATTGGAGAGCTTCTTTCTGAGATCATCATTGTAGGTGTTAGCATACAGGTGCCGGACCCGTTCTTTGATGCTATGAGCTTCAACCTGGCGTACTTCAGCATTGAAGCGATCGAGAAAGGTCCTAAGTTCCTCGTTCTCCTTCTGAATGACTCCCGCCAAATGCTCTACTGATCTCTTCCTATTTTTTTTGCTTTCTCAAATGTTTTCAGAAAAAGAGAGGTGATATATGCATAGCTTTTGATGGAGCCATTGGGTAGGGCGGTCCACTAATCCATAGCTTCTCCGAAAAGAGTGGTTCAGAAAGTGAGAGCCTTCATGTTGTCATTCAAGCCATTGGATTCCATCTTACTCTCATACCTAGTTAGATGGCCAACAGGACAAGTATCCCCATAGTAATGTTCAAGGTTGGGGATATTAGAATCAGGACGCTTTCTCTCCCTTCTTATCGCATCACACAAGGGGTTTGAAGCTCTTATCATCACCTTCTCATGAGCTTTCACCAATTTGCCTAGGCTAGCAATTTGAGTTTCCAAGGCTTTCTGCTGAATGTAGATCTCTTCGGCAGTAAGCCTCTCACCTGTTCTAGGATTGATTGCCACGTCAGGAGGGAGATCATCGACTAAAACCATAGGGATAGTCTCAGCCATATGGTCTCTCGCTCTTGGACGAAGAGCCGCATGGCGACTAGTACCAGCTTCATTCACTCTTGGTCTGACTGGGCTTCTCTCTCGATGTTCTTGAGATGTAGTGACTCTTCTGTTGAGAAGGTTTCGCAGGTCCTCTGGTCGAGTCGGCTCACATATCCTTTCCAGAACTGGACGATGTTCATTTCTTGATTGAGCGGGTTCGGTTTGCCTAGGAACAACCAAGGTGGAGTAAGTTGAGTAGGCTGGACGTTGTTATAACCAAAGCATCCTTGGATGGTGGTGAGTAAGAGGCCGAACTGATTCTCATTCATTCCAAACTCACTTGGACAAATGATCTGACCGTTTGGAAGAGTGAAGTTTCTTCCTGGTGGAGGACCGTATGTTCCTGCCGAAGGAACTTGTCCTCCTACGCCTTAGACTGCCACTCCAAATCCCTGGACTCTCGCTGGCGGGTCAGCGACTCTTTCCTCCTCTAAATAGACACTAGTAGTACGCCCATCGCTTGGATATTCATTCACATTCCTTGATGCGCCTCTCGTCATTCTTCATCTCCTAGTTGGAGGTCTCCCTCTCTGCTTAGGAGCTGGAGTTCCTACCGCAGTAGTAGCGGTTCTCGCTGATCTTCTGGGTCTTGCCATTGCTTAAAGAGCTATGAAACTTTTTGTAATGTTTCCCACAGATGGCGCCAAAATGTTGAGGGTGAAGTCCCCCAAACACTTAATAAGTTCTTCTTAAATCGCTAAGTCCAAATCACTGTAGAGCATCCAAAGCAAAGGTCCAAAGCACTCCAAAGAACTAGAAGGTAAGAACCTGCACAAGTAACTTTGGGGGCGGGGGGAGGAGGGTTAGAACCATAGACCCGGTTTGACTTACCGTTTACATGGGAATGTGTGCCATATATATAGGCTTCTCCCAAAAAGGAAGAGCGTCACTAGATCGTGCCAGAGTGACAAGGCTCTGTTAGGCCCATGGCCCATTAAGAAGACTTAACCCATTTCACTTTTGGGCTTTCGAGGGTAGTTTAGTCTTTCCTTGAGAGATTAGAGACTTTTGATGTCCGTTTCGAACCTTCGTCCGAAAGGGTAGGTCCGGAACAATGATCCGAACAGTACTCACTTTGACTGTAAGACAACTTAAACAACCTCCTAAAGTACTGTGGTTCAGACCTTGCTAGCCTCGGACTTTGCCTTATCTCTTGGTGCCAGTTCACTTGGTTCCTTATGAGGTCAGTGTCATATGTCCAAGTCAACGTCTCTGGGTCGGACCGCCATAGTCTTCAGAACATGGTCTGGGTCGGACTGCTTGTCTTGAAGCCAAGGTTCTTATTGCTTATTTCAGGAAAGTTAACTCTAAAGGAACCTTGGGTCGGACCTTGAGCCTTTTGAACTTAGACAGCTTAATACGCCTTTGGATACGCTCCAAAGGCGTCTGTGACGGATTGGACATATTCCGTATTAACAAGTTCAAAATAACGTTTATGTCTTATGCTCTTTCTTTTTCACCATAACAATTAAAATTCAAAATAAATAAATAAATAAATAAAACACTCAAAATTAATTTTTATTAATTTTAAAAACTTTTTAAGTAGTTATATTAAATTTTTATTAAAATAAAAAAAAATATTTGTATAAAATTAAGAATAACTTATTAAAGATTTATAGTAATTAAATATGAAAAATTTAAAATATATACAGTATATTTTTTAAATTTGAAAACTACTAACCACGTTATTATACATTATATAGGAGTTAAAACGTCCCACCAATTTTAACGAAAGTTATATTGGGGTTACATAAATTGCAAAACAATCTAAATTAATATTTCTCCATTTAGGAAAAGTGTTACATTTGACTTTGACGGTCATTATCTTGAGTTTGATGCAAATTACTCATAAGCGATAATAGTAAATAATTTAATAAAATCATATAATAAAAATTTAATTACTAAATTTTTATTATATAATTTAATAATTTATTTATTAATATCGTTTAAAATTGTAATAATTAATGACCTTAATAGTAAAATGTAACACTTTTTCTGAAATGGAGGGAGTAATTCATAATTTTCAACTGTTTTCGGAAAAATAATATTATAAAGCTTCGTTATTTTCAAAATTTCATAATCTTTTTCATATTATTTAAATTTTCATAATCATTTTATATATATTTTTAAATCTAATATAAATTTTACTTTATATTTATAATTTGAAGAATTTCTTATTTTCTCTTCACTTTATTATACCAACTTTTTATTAGTGTTAATAACTATTATAGATTCTTTTTTGATTTTTATGTCTAGATAAACAAACCCACTTGCATATATGGAGAGTGTAACTAACACACCGTTCTTTTAAATGGATCGGAGGAAGCGTGCATATTCTTAAAAAAAACATATGGTATATACGTGCTTTGAAGAACATGAGTCACACATGTGCATCTTTCGAATCACACAGTGTACATTCTTGTATTTTACCTGAAACTTTATTTCTCACAGCGATTTGTATAGTGCGTTTCGACGCAAATGCATTTTGCGAAGCCCGTCTGTTTTTTCTTTCTTTCTAAATACATAAGGACCAGGTTCATTTCGAAATGGCTCTTGGAGATGCATTTCGGACAAGGACTAAAATGACCAAATACATGTTCGAAACAACTATCAAACGTCGCATTTTCGATCTTAGGCTCTGTTCTCTTCGTCTGAACAGAACAAAACTGAACTGAATTATAGTATAAAAAATATCTAAACAGAACAGAACTAAATGAATCTGAACTGAACTAAATTGAGATTAATGAGTTTTCAGATGAATATAACATATCCTAATTATGCATCCTAAACTTAAAAATGAGACCGGACCTTAGATGTTCAATTTAGAATTATTTACCTCTCCAATGTTTCGAAACCAACCTTTAGTTACCACTTGCCACTTACCATACCCCATCTCCTTATCCTCTTTCACTACTAGAAAATACTCTCTCAGTATACTTCTATGGCGGCCGAACTGTCAGTTCTGAAAACCGTACTGCATTTCAAGCACAAAGTACTCCTCGCAAGCACACCATCACCAACGAGTTCTCAACCATCTTATTCACATCATCAAACTGTTACTCCTTATTGCGTTCCTCTAAATCATTCTTCTTCTAATAACCGCAACAAAAACAGACAAGCCACATTACCCAGAACATACGTCGATTTCAGTCGCGTAAAAAAGGTCAGTGATGCCATTTCTTTGTTCGATAACATGCTCAGAATGCGACCTCATCATACTGTTCTTTCCTTCAACAAATTATTGAGCTTGGTTGTAAAAATGAAAGAATTTTCTCTTGCACTCCACATGTTCGATGAAATGCGTCAATGTAGTGGTGTAAATTACAACGAGTACACTCTCAATATTGTCATTAACTGCTATTGCCTTTTGAATCATGTTGATCATGGTTTTGCTGCTTTGGGTATCTTTCTTAAATCGGGTTTGGTACCTGATGTTATCACCTTCAACGCCCTCATTAAAGGCCTATTCTTGGAAAACAAGGTTGAAGAGGCTGAGAGATTACTTACCAAGTTGCTCACGGAGAATCTCTGCGAGCCTAATCAGGTTACGTTTGGCACTGTCATTGGTGGGTTGTGCAAAACAGGATATACGCAGACGGCAGTTAATTTACTGAGCCTCTTGGAGAAAGGGTGTTGCAAACCGGATGTGATATCATATAATACGATTCTTGATAGTTTGTGTAAAGATGGAATGGTTGATGATGCTCTCCGACTGTTTTCCACTATGCCTGCTAAGGGTGTTTTCCCTGATGTTTTTACTTATAATTCGGTTATTCAGGGGTTGTGTGATTTTGGGAGATGGAAGGAGGCGAAAGGGTTCTTAAATGAAATGTCCGGTCGTGGAATCTTTCCTGATATTGTTACTTGTAACATACTGATAGATGCCTTTTGCAAGGACGGACATGTGAGGGATGCTGAGGAATTATTAGAAGTTGTGAGGCAAAGAAGCACGCCTGATATTATTACGTATAGTGCACTGATTGATGGATATTGTTTGCGAGGTGAGATGGAGAAAGCAGTGGAAGTGTTCAATCTAGTTTTGGACTCTGGTCTTAAACCTACAATCGTTACCTACAATAGTTTGATGAGTGGACATTGCAAGAAGGGCGATGTTGATGAAGCCTGGAGACTTTTCCATGAAGTTCCTCGGGTAGGGTTACGAAATGACACATCTAGCTACACCACCTTGTTACATGGATTGTTTTCTGTAGGAAGGTGTTATGATGGTTGGAAGATCTTCAATGAGATGCAGCTGTACCATGTAACTCGTGATCTGATTACTTATAATACCTTGTTAGAGGGATTATGCAAGAATGATAAAATTGCTGAAGGTTTTTCAGTTTTACGGATGATGGAGGAAAATGATGTTATTCCAGACATATCATCATACACTACTCTCATTTATTGGTTATGTAAGGTTGGAAAACTTGAACTTGCAATGGATCTATTCAATAAACTTCCTGCTCGAGGTCTGTCGCCTGATGTTGCAACATTTAATATCATTATTGGTGGACTTTGTCAGGAAGGGTTTCTTGATGAGGCAGAAGGTATGTTTTTTGAAATGGAAAAATGTGGTTGTGTCCCTAATAGCATTACATACACGATTTTTGTAAAAGGCTGTCTTAGACGAAATGACCTTCACAAGGCACAACTACTCATGAAGGAAATGATAAAAAATGGCCTCTCACTTGATGCAGTTGCTCTGTCCTTGTTGATCGATCATCACTGTAAAAAGGACAGTGGAGGTGTAGTTCCGCTGGATATGATTAAGAAATTTGTGTCAAAAGATAACTAAGCCAGCTTGTATTGTGTAGCTGTTTGCTAAGGTCAATCTTTTGTGACTTTTGGAATGTTAGGTAATGAGAATCTTGCTGCATGGAGTATGTTATATTTGTGGTGCAGTTCTCCTGAACCTTGCTGATATTTAGTACTTACTACATAATAAGAATCAGCTTATATTCAAATGTTCCTGATCTGTTGTAGTCAGCGCATAGATTAGTTTTGTACTTATTACCCATAATATATATAATTGTGTATCCCCTTCACTCGTGGGTCGTGAGAGTGAAGATAATATATGGGTCTGCGAATCTTTCTATTAAATGATCAAGATCTTGTTGCCAATGCTTACAGTGACTCAGACTATGCGGGTTTCCCATGACAAGAAGATCCACTTTTGGCCCATGACAAGAATATCCACTTCTGGTTACTGTATTATGATAGGGAATTCTTTAGTAAGTTGGAGATCCAAAGAAACAAATTAGAGTCGGTAGATCCTCAATTGAGGCAGAGTACAGAGCCATGCATGGCTTTTACCAACTGTGAGATACTTTGGATGACTGCATTAATAGAATATCTGTTGGTTTATGTATATGGCTATACGGGAAACAGAACAGAATAATTTTGCAGAGTCGAGTGATGGTACTCTTTCCTTAAGACTTTATTCTCTCTGCACTTGGTGTTTACAGAAATTTAGCGAACAGTCTCCCAAGATAAAACTGCAGTTGAGATCGTATACAAACACTTGAAATACGACGCTCGAATGGACTACAACAATATGGGAAACAAACAAGCTTAGAAGAGAGGGAGAAGGAGAGCAGAAGAATGAGTGTTCGATTCTGCAACAGGAAGGGACTATAAATAACAGCCAGGTGGTGCTAGCGAGCATACACAATCTTTCGTCTAGGTGGTGCAAGCGAACATACACAATCTTTCGTCTTGATCACAATGACGGACATATCATTGTCATGAAACAGTGTCTGTCGTAGAAAGGTTTTCGGAGAAACCTTTTATTTGAAAGCGTTCGAACCAAAATTATAATCAGTTTTTGGTCCAAAAAGATTATATCCACCACCACCAGCAAGCCCAAGCCCAGGCCCACGACCCGCAAACCCACGGACCCCGGACCTGACGGAGCCAGGCGGGTGCGTATGGTCAACGAGGAGCCATCTAGCTCCTCCCCCTTCCAAAAGCATGGGTACCCCCAAGGGGTCCAACCCTTAATGCAAACTTATGCACTTATAATTAGTTACTCATTCCCATATTTTAGCCATGTGGGATGTCCCTCCCACTTCCAACCTTTGGACTTCCAACTATGCTTCAACCAACACACTTTGAGCATCAATTACTCTTTCACCTCAAAATGAATTTTAGTAATTCTTGTTCAAGTGTCTTCTACTACTATAGTAGATTAATACACGTTCGAGAAATCTCCGTTTCCGACGTGTGGGGCCCATTTGGTTGAGGTGCAAGGTCATGGACCGTCCTTTGGTTTCTTGCTAAAATTCCTACAATCCCCACATGAAAGAGAATTGAGGCTCACAACACTACATGGTGCTTTAGCTTGACTTCCCAGCGGGAACATTACTGCATCGGGGTAGATAGCTTTGGGCTTTGAATCATCCCTAGTAGAATATCATCGGATTTACTTGTCACACGATGAACGCGATGTCTTGAACCGGTCGGCATTTTTGTGTAAACCAAGACAATGATATCAACACAATAAAGTTCCCTTATTGTTTCGTTCCGCCTTAGTCTGTCCATTAAAGGCCCTGGACACCCTTGGATTCTTAAGTGTTTCGTTTGAAGCGGCCACACTTCACACACTTAAATAGGTGATCTCGTTATTAGAACATTCTGCCTCGCAATGTTCTGCTCGAAAGCTAAAGAAGTCCCATGAACTTCTTCAGAGATCATTAAGAGTCTAGTAACTCAACCTCCACCCGTTTTGGCAATCAGCACTTAATGTCTCTACCGGGAATGGCGCATGGAGAATAACTCCTAAGTGCTTTGATCATCTCGAAGTACCAATACTTCACGAGGTAATCTACTGGTCATTCACAACTTCGTTTTCCACATTGAACCAAATTCTTGGGATCTCCAGTCAGTATGGTTGGGTTGCCACTGTGAAATTCCTTTATGATATGGGTTTTAAGCCCATTCCCCTAGACAACGAATATACTTGATCTCTACCTAATGCCTTTGTCAGCGGATCCGCGATGTTATCCTTTGATTTTACATAATCAATAGAGATAACTCCGGTAGAGATCAATTCTCTAATGGTGTTGTGTCTTCGAAGAATGTGTCTAGACTTACCATTGTACATAACACTTAATGCTCTCCCTATGGCCGATTGGCTATCACAACGTATGGCTAAAGGAGGCATAGGTTTTTCCCAACTTGGGATGTTCTCTAAGAATTCTCGTAGCCACTCTGCTTCTTCCCCACATTTGTCTAAAGCTATGAATTTTGATTCCATAGTAGACCGAGCTATGCAAGTTTGCTTAGAGGATTTCCATGAAACAGCTCCACCACCTATGGTGAACACATACCCACTGGTGGCCTTGCTGTTTCAATCGCCGATATCCAACATCGGTGTACCCTTCTAATACGGCTGGATATCTTCCATAATGTAATCCATAACTCATTGTGTACTTCAAGTACTGCATTACGTGACGTAGTGCTTCCCAATGGTTACTTCCAGGATTACTAGTAAACCCAGCCAATTGATTGACTGAGTATGCAATGTCTGGACGAGTGCAGTTACTGACGTACATCAAACTGCCAATTATCCTAGCATATTGCCCTTGGTTTACAGGATCACCGTTGTTTTTGTCTAAACACTGGTTCTTTCTTGTGGGTATTTTCACAAATGGCTCATCATATACTCCAAATCTCTTGAGAACATCTTCTATGTAATGTGATTGGGATAGTACTAAGCCTTCAGATGTTTTAGAGATCTTGATTCCTAATATCACATCCGCTATACCCATGTCTTTCATGTCGAATTGTTGTTTCAACATATTCTTGGTTTCCAAGATTAATTCAATGCTACTTCCAGTTATGAGCATGTCATCGACATATAAGCATATCATCACAAATGATTCATAATTCCCTTTGACATAGACACACTTGTCACCCTCATTTATGGAGAAGCCTTTCGATAGTAAAGTGTTGTCGAATTTCATATGCCACTGTTTAGGAGCTTGCTTAAGTCCATATAGTGACTTGACAAGACGACATACCTTTCTCTCTTGTCCTGGAACTATGTACCCTTCTGGTTGTTCCATGTAGATTTCTTCTTCTAAATCACCATTTAGAAAAGCAGTTTTAACATCCATTTGATGTACTTCAAGTCCACGAAGTGCAGCAATAGCAATGAATACCCTTATGGATGTTATCCGAGACACATGTGCATATGTGTCAAAGTAATCAAGGCCTTCTTTTTGTCTATAGCCTTTGACTACCAGACGTGCCTTGTATTCATCAATAGTTCCATCTACCTTATACTTACGTTTAAGTATCTACTTACAACCCAAAGGTTTCGTTCCTGGAGGAAGATCTACCACTTCCCAGGTGTTATTGTGCAATATGGAATTCATTTCACTTTCAATTGCTTCCTTCCAGAGTGGAGCATCTGGTGTTGACAATGCTTCTTTGATTGTCTTAGGATCATTTTCTACCAAGAAGTTGGTTAGAAAATCAGGCCCGAAATTCTTCTCTTTCCTTGGCCTTTTAGTTCTTCTTGGTTCAATATTAGGACTCGTAATATTCTCTTGATTTGAACTCACAGGTTCTTCTATTGAACTACTCGGTTCGTGAATTTGTTCTTGAACTTCTTCATTTGAACCACTTTCAACATTTTCAGGATGTTGTCCATACAATTCAATTGCAGTTTCATAATCTCTCTTGCGAGAGATTAACTCTTTCTTTTCTTTCTTGGGAAATATTTCTTCAAAGAAGGAAGCGTTTCTTGATTCTATGACTGTTCCTTCATGAATGTCAGGTATCATCGACTTATGTACTAAGAAGCGATACGCACTACTGTTGTTTGCATATCCTATGAAAATGCAATCTACAGTCTTAGTACCAATTTTAATTTGCTTTGGTTTAGGCACTTCGACCTTAGCCAAGCATCCCCCACACTTTCAAGTGTCGGTAAGAAGGAGGATGTCCTTTCCATAACTCGTATGGAGTTTTATCACTCTTCTTCCGAGGGATTCTATTGAGAATTACTGTGGCAGTGAGAATAGCTTCTCCCCACATGTTCTATGGTAGCCCTAAATTAATTAGCATGGCATTCATCATCTCTTTTAGAGTACGATTTTTGCGTTCAGCAATGCCGTTAGATTGAGGCGAGTAAGGTGCTGTGGTTTGGTGAATAATACCAAATTCCGCACAATAAGCCTCAAAAGGGGCTTCATATTCACCGCCTCTATCACTACGAATTGCTTTAATTCGTGTGCTTAATTGATTCTCAACTTCTGTTTTGTAATGTTTAAATGCCTCTAAGGCTACATCCTTACTTCTTAGCAAGTAAACATAACATTACCTAGTGCAATCATCAATAAAAGTAGCAAAGTACTTTTTACCTCCTCTAGTTTGCACGAATTTTAAGTCACACAAATCTGTATGAATTAATTCTAGAGGAACTGTGGTTCCGTTAACCGAATGGAATGGTGCCTTAGTTAATTTTGCCTCCACACAAACCTCACATTTATTTTGAGGATCGATTTCAAAGGACGGCAAATGTTCAAGTCTTATTAACTTTCGTATTGCATTGTAGTTGACATGTCCTAATCTATTGTGTCATAAATTAGAAAACTCAGACAAGTAAGTAGAATGCTTATTTATTTCATCATTGCTCTCAAAGGAGCGGAGTACAGTCATTACATTTATTTTGAAGAGGCCATCACACATGTAGCCCCTTCCTACAAGCACACCATTCTTAGTAACTACAAATCCATTAGCAACGAAAGTTATCTTGAACCCTTTCTTCACCAGCTGTGGACCAGACACCAAATTCTTGCGGATGTCAGGCACATGCATAACTTCGTTCAGCACCAGTTCCTTTCCGGATGTTAACTTCAGAACCACCTTTCCTACTCCTTTCACGTCAGAAGTAGCGTCATTTCCCATGAACAACTTCTTGCCACTTATTGAGGAATATGTTGAGAACGAGCCCCGGTCTGAGCATATATGGCGAGTGGCACCAGTATCGATCCACCACTGTTTTGGATTGTCAACTAGGTTCGCCTCCAAGACAACTGCGGAGAATGACTCGACCAAATCGTCAATTTCTGCAGTAGTCTTCTCCTCCACAACATTGGTGTTTGCATTTGATTTGTTGAAGGAGAAGCAATCAGCCTTCATATGCCCAGGTTTTCCACAATGGAAACAGTTTCCCTTGATCTTTTTCGACTTACTGGGCTTGCCTTGAGACTTGACGTCTCCATCATGCCTTTTTGCGCTTCTTTTTGCTAGCCTTGGAGTCGACCAAGTGTGCTTTGGCTTCCATAGGTTGCTTACCCTTAACCAAAGCCCTGCGGTTGTCTTCCTGAATTTGAAGTTTGACAATCAACTCTTCAAGCCCCATCTCCTTGGTTTTCAACTTGAGATAACTCATGAATTCGTTCCATGAAGGTGGTAGTTTCTCAATCAGGGAAGCGACCAAGAAAGGCTCATTTGGTTTCATTCCTTCCTGTTCCAGTTCGTGAAGAATGGACTGAAATTCCAGAACTTGACTCATCACAGATTTTGAATCAGCCATTTTGAAGTTCAGAAACTTCCCCATAACGAACTTCTTAGTACCAGCATCCTGGGCGCTGTACTTCCTATCCAGTTTTTTCCACAAGTCCCTTGCGGTACCGACAGAGCAGAATGCAGTATAAAGAGCATCAGAAAGGCAATTGAGAATGTAGTTCTTACATAGGAAGTCGCTGTGAACCCATGCGTCATAAGCAAGTTGCCTCCTCCGGTTGTCATCCTGAGCGGCCTGAGAAGCTTCCGCAGACATGGCATTTGGGTCGGTATCTTGCATGACTGGAGCGGAAGGTGTATCAGCATTGAGGTAGTTCGCCAGCCCTAAGGTCGTCAGGTAGAACATCATTTTCTGTTTCCACTGTTTGAAGTTGGAACCCATAAACTTCTCCGGTTTTTCTCCATTGTGGTTGTGAGCGACATTGGTATGAACATGAGCAGCAGGAACATCAGGAACATCGTTTCCAGTAGCAGCCATTGTAGGGTAAAGTCTTAAGTTGTTGGTTTATGTATATAGCTATACAGAAAACTGAACAGAATAATTTTGCAGAGTCGAGTGATGGCACTCTTTCCTTAAGACTTTATTCGCTCTGCACTTGGTGTTTACAGAAATTTAGCGAACAGTCTCCCAAGATAAAACTGCAGTTGAGATCGTATACAAACACTTGAAATACGACGCTCGAATGGACTACAGCAATATGGGAAACAAGCAAGCTTAGAAGAGAGGGAGAAGGAGAGCAGAAGAATGAGTGTTCGATTCTGCAACAGGAAGGGACTATAAATAGCAGCCAGGTGGTGCTAGCGAGCATACACAATCTTTCGTCTAGGTGGTGCAAGCGAACATACACAATCTTTCGTCTTGATACAACGAATCTGACATATCTGTCAAAAAGAGTGTCTGCTCACGAAGGTTTTTCCAGAGAAACCTTTTCGCTGAAACGTTTCGAACCAAAATTATAATCAGTTTTTGGTCCAAAAAGATTATATCCTACACCACCAGCAAGCCCAGGCCCACGACCCGCGAACCCACGGACCCGGGCCCGGCTCCTGGCGGAGCCAGGCGGGTGCGTATGGTCAACGAGGAGCCATCTAGCTCCTCCCCCCTTCCAAAAGCATGGGTACCCCCAAGGGGTCCAACCCTTAATGCAAACTTATGCACTTATAATTAGTTACTCCTTCCCATATTTTAGCCATGTGGGATGTCCCTCCCACTTCCAACCTTTGGACTTCCAACTATGCTTCAACCAACACACTTTGAGCATCAATTACTCTTTCACCTCAAAATGAATTTTAGTAATTCTTGTTCAAGTGTCTTCTACTACTATAGTAGATTAATACACGTTCGAGAAATCTCCGTTTCCGACGTGTGGGGCCCCTTTGGTTGAGGTGCAAGGTCATGGACCGTCCTTTGGTTTCTTGCTAAAATTCCTACAATATCTGAGAGTAAAGCTTTCTAAACCAGTAAAACTACTGTATGATAACCAATCAACAATTCACCCAACGAAGAATTTATTTTTCCATGAAAGGACAGAACACATAGAGGTGGATTGTCATTTCATAAGAGATAAAGTCATGGAGAAAAAGATAGAAGTTGAATCCATCAACACTAAAAATCTCCTAGAGCTTGTACACACCGACGCTTGACATGTGTGGACCATTTAATACCTGAGCATTTGGAGGTTTCGAATACTTTGTCACCTTTATAGATGACTATACGAGATATGGTTTTACTTACCTAATAAATCTGACACCTTGGATAGGTTTAAGGTCTATCGAGTTGAGGCTGAAAAGAAACTAGGTAAGAGTATAAGGTGCCTTCACAGTTCACATCGATCAGGGGGGTGAGTACTTGAGCGATGAGTTCGAGACTTACTAAGAAAATGAAGTGATTTTATCCCATTGTACGACTCCTTATACACCACAACAAAATGGTGTTGCTGAGAGAATAAATCAAACGTTACTTGACATGGTTAGGTCAATCATGAGTTATTCGTCCCGTGACAATGCATTTTGGGCTATGCTATAAACACTAAAACATTTTAAGGCAATGTCTAGGGCGCCATGCGAGTTTTGGTATAATCGTAAGCCGAGCTTGAAACATGTGAGAATATGGAGATGTCATGCACATGTTCTCAAGTCTAAGATAAGCAAGTTGGATCCGAAGACTGGAGTATGCATGTTTATTGGGTATCTGAGAGAAACCAAAGGTGGTCTATTCTACTCACAAGAAGAGAACAAAGTGATCACTACAAAAAAACAGGGACAATCCGACGGAAAGGGACGACGGATAACAAAAAAACAGTGACAATCCGACGGAAAGGGACGACGGATTTTATCCGTCGCCCCAGTAGCGACGAATCGCTAAGGGTAGCGACGGATTTAATCCGTCGCTACACATAGGGACGGATAAAAGTTATCCGTCGCTACAGAGCGACGAATAACTTTTATCCGTCGCTAATTTTGTTGACCAGTTTCAAAAGAAAAAAAATTAAAAAAATTTAGCGACGGATAGATCTATCTGTCGCTAGATAGCGACGGATAGATCTATCCATCGCCAAATGACCGGAAAATAAAAATAAAAAAATAGAAAAGTTAGCGACGGATAGATCTAGATCTATCCGTTGCTAAAAGCCTAAAAAATATTAATATATCTCCACCACCACCTCCCTTCCTCCACCACCACCTCCTCTTCCTCCTCCACCACCTCCTCTTCCTCCCACCACCACCGCACCACACCCACCACCACTGCCACCACCACCTTTCTCCTCCCACCACACTGCCACCACCTCCCACCACCACCGCACCACCCACCACCACCGCTCTTCCTCCTCCACTCCACCACCAGCCTCTCACCACCACCATCCGCCTCTCACCACCACCACTGCCTCCGGATCTCATCGCCACCACCGCCACCAAATCTCCACCGTCCACCTCCGGATCTTCGATTTATCTTTTTATACATTTTTGGTATTTTAGGTATTTTAGTTTGTACATTTTAGGTATTTTAGGTATTTATCTTTTTGTACATTTTCGGTATTTTAGTTTGTATTGTATTATTGTATAATGAATTTGTATTATTGTCATTGTATAAAATTTTCGATTTATTGTATAATCGTATTGAATATTGTAGTTTCGATTTGAACATCAACCGAATTATTGTCCGATTTGAATATTGTAGTTTCGATAAATCAATATATCATATACGAATACAAATTGGATACGAATTAATCCGTATACAAATATAAAAATTCGAATACGGATTTTTTTTTTAAAATAGCTTTTTAGCGACGGATAGAATCTATCCGTCGCCAATAATCGATTTAAAAAAAAATAAAATAAAAAGTCAAAAATGATAATCCGTCGCGAATTGGACGACGGATTATTTATCCGTCATCACAGCTTCAGTGGGGCGACGGAATTTCTATCCGTCGCCAGAGCTGGGGCGACGAATCGCTGGTCTGTAGCGACGGATCTATCCGTCGCTACAGACCAGGTTTTTTGTAGTGGATAGTTTTGAGTCTTTTGACTAACGCGACGTTTCTTGTGTGGAGTTTGCGGATGTCCATGTGCCTAGAAGCAAAGTTTTGCTTGAATTGTTATGATCTGACATAAGTCAAGATAATCAACAAAGTAGTGAAGTTGTAACAAGTAGAGTAGCAAATGTTCAATCTGAAACATCCGAAGTCCCTGACACTCATGGTATTGAGATAGAGACAGAAGTGGTAGGTCCCGGGATCGTAAACTAGCAATCCGAGTCTCGTGGACTACATGACGCACCTAGATGAAGTGGGAGATAACGTAGGAAGTACGCCCCATTTGTAGGTAAAACAATGCTTATTGTTACCGATGGTGAGTTGGATGATATACTTCGATGAAGCTATGGCTGATTAAGATCGAGATAAGTAGATGGAAGCAATGAAACAAGAGATGGATTCCATGGACGTAAATAAAATCTGGGAACTTCTAGACCTTTATGAAGGGTTTAAGCCTATTGGGAATAATTAGGCCTACAAGCATAAGATGGGAAATGACGGTAAGGTTGAAACGGACAAAGCCAGATTAGTGGCTAAAGATTACACCCCAAAAGGAAGCTATCGATTACGATGAAACCTCTTCTCCAATGGCAATACTAAAGTCCATTCGAATCTTACTTTCCATTGCCGCATATTATGAGTACAAGATATGGCAAATGGATGTCAAGACTTCTTTCCTTAATGGAACTATTGAAGAGACCATTTAGACGGAACAACCTCAAGGTTTTGTTATTTTAGGTCTAGAGAAGAGAGTTTGCAAGTTGATATTAAAGCAAGCTTGTTGATCTTGGACATAACTTCCGACGAGAAGGTCAAGAGTTATGGTGTCATTCAGAAGGAAGATGATCCTTGTGTCTACAAGTTGATCAAAAGAACAATGTAGTGTTTTTTATACTCTACGTAGATGGCATTCTATTTATGGAAAATAAGGACATGTTATCAGAATTTAAAGTTTGGTTAAGTATGCAGTTCCAAACTTCCAATGAACGATTTGGATGAGACTGCATACATTCTCGGAATACGGTTGTATTGAAATCGCAAGAATAGGCTGATAGCCTTGTCGCAATCATCATATGCAAGAAGCTCTAGAAGAATGTCAATAGATTAAGAAAGTTGACAACTAGTGTCGTGTGACTTGGTCTTTTAACAATGTCACAAGGAACATAATTCAAGTTTTTCATAGCTCGTGATGTGGTGGTATACAACTGGGATTATCTATTTTAATTATATACTCCTACTTAACAACTCCACTATGTTTTGGCCAACTAAACTACGTGTGATGAAACAAATACAATTATATATACTTCGTTTCAATAACAAGTTTCTGATTTTGTTTTTATTCCTTCTTTTATGCTATATCATGTATCTGTCCCAAATAAACCGTCATGTTTTTATTTTTTCCGACCAATCAACTTTAAATTTAACCACAAACTAATCTTAAACTATAATGGTAAATATTTAATCAAAATATATAATGAAAATTTATATCCTAAATTCTCTCATTACAATGTCAAAAAACAATTTTAAGTTGATGAGGACAGGTGTGAGCAAGTGGATTTCTATTGTGTTCTTTTTTAAATATTTTTGCAATATGTATGACGTAACATTAATTTATGTTTAAACGGATTATCAAACAATGCAAAAAAGAAAAAAGAAAAAGAAAAGGTTGACCAAATGGAGGAATAACATTTCTGCAGATCATGAACTCACATGGACAGATCATATACAAATAGCATTACACATTACTAAAGCACATCAAATGCTCTTGCAAACTAAAATAGACAAAATGAAAACTCTGCGATTAGCTGTAGTCGTCCTTGTTCAGCTAATCCTCTTAGTTTCCAGGGTGAACTCTCGGGTATTGCCAGATGGCGAACATCACGAGGAAGACGGTTCTTATGATCTGATACGAATGGTACGAGGAGTGGATCAAGTTGATGAGGAAAGCTGTGAGCAAATGTACGGGTTTTTACCATGTTCGAAGAACATCTGGGGACATGTTTTCCTTATTATTGTGTATGAGTATCTATTGTTCCATGGAGAATCGTACGTTGCTGCTGGTGGGGAACGAATTTTCAAAATTCTTGGACCAGGTGTGTTTGGTGCCTGTGCCTTTCAGGTCATTGGTTGTCTTCCCGAAGCCCTTATACTTTTAGGTATTGTTACGAATTCACGTATATGCATCTTTATATATATGTACTTTGACTTAGTTTGTTAGTTAGTTCATGAATTGTATCACATACATATATTTGGTAGTTAGATATGTTTAGATTTTGTGTTTAGATGTTAAACTACTTAGGCTCTGTTCTCTTCGTCTGAACAGAACAAAACTGAACTGAATTATAGTATAAAATATAACTAAGTAGAACTGAACTAAACTAATAGATCTGAACTGAACTGAATGAGTTTGCAAACGAAGAGAACAGAGCCTTAATCACAAACTAGTATGTTACTAACTATTACAATATTTTAGTCATAATATGTTTTATGGGCTAGGCCATAGTATTTTGTAAAGGTTATAAATAACTCGAGTTAGTTCTTGATTACTATTATGTTGTGAAGATAATTATTTAGTACTATAAATCGCGTAACGCGTAATAACATGCTACGCGTGTTACTGCGTTATATATTAACAGTATTTTTCATTTAACCTCGTTTCCAAAACAAATATTGTAATGAAATCGAATAATGAGGGCGTTACGGAAAAATCCCCCATTTGTAAGTTTACTGCTCTGCCCATTTGGTTACGTATGTTTTCCATTGCCACATTTACAAGATCAAATGGACATTGTAGTAAACATAAAGTACCAAATGGAGTATTTATCCGGGTGTTACATTATTTATAAGAATTATGTAACACGCTACGCGTGCTGTGCATTATATAACAACTTCTTCACCACCATTGTGTTGAGGCAACAAAGCCCGTAAAAGAAAATCTTACTTTGAAAGATCCACTGAAACAAGCGTCAATCTTGAGTAATGGAACGGAGAAGAATAGGAATGATTGAGAGAAAGAAAACAATTGAGACCAAAAAAAAAAAAAAAAAAAAAAAAAAAAAAAAGAAGGGGAGAAAAGAACCCATTTAATAAAAAGGCATACCTGGAGGTCTAAGAAAAGGTAAACATGAGACCTTGCATGGTAGCTAAACCCAGTAGAAATGATCAGGTCATAAGCTAATTTCCAATTGTTAGGATCCTAATATCTCATCTATGCCATGACAATTCTGGTTAATTCTACCCAGTTCTGCTCACGTGATATATCAATGCTAATTACATAATTCACACTATGCTCTCATCTCCAAACAGCAGCTAGCCTATAATCATAAGTTAAATGAACATTATGATCATCTTACTGTAAGTCTATGGAAACGTAAATGCTCGCTCTTTCTAGCTCATTGATAAGATGGAAATAATCTGATACCTACAAACAGATTCAGATCAAATAACATGGGATAAGACTCACTTCGCTGTTTTTAGATTTAGGATACTATAATATGGGAAGCAACATGCACATTCAAGTAACATCTTAGCCGTTCAACTACATATAGAGAGGGCAACAGGCGTATAAAACAACTTCTGGACTTTGATCCACGGAATGTAAACTTGAATTAGACTAAGCTAATCATCAAGCTGATAAAGTTTAACTAGATATAGGAATATGTTAAATGTCAAATATGAAAGTTAACTTCTGCCCTTTATATACTTCCCATTTTCCAGTCCTCCTAATTTTGTTTTTAACATTCCAATTGAACGCCAAATAGTATATATACTGTGCAAGCATCCTATTCATATTCTTCTAGTATCTTGTTGCTTCATTTCCAGCAGCTACAGATCGCGCATAGAGACCTCATAACTTTGCTCTTTTCAGCCTGTTAACAAGAGGATTTACTTTTAAGATCTACACATACATAAGCAAAGTCCAACAAAAGGAAGAAATAAATTAAAAAATAGACCGATTTGGATTAAGAGAGATAGAGATTGTGAGTTTTTATGAAGGGGTATAGTGGCAAATTGTGTTAAAAACAGGGAGCAACTATATTCAAAATTAAGGGATAGGAAATTAGGAATATCAATCAAATCAAATTAAGTGGTTTCGAATCGGATGAGCTTCGGAGATAGTAGCTTGCATTTGATAATCCTTAATTGGAAGAACCGAAAGCTGCAAACTGAATACGGAAAAACAACCAGAATCATGCTAACCTGCAAATTATACCTCTCCACATTCATTGTATTCAGCAACATAAACATCAACTGGGCTTCAATAACTCTCCCAAATTAAATCTAAACCCGATTGCAATCGCACCACTTCCAGTCTGCAAATCAGACCAAACACCAATCCTCAGCTCGTCATCTCCTTAACAACAACATCCATCGAATGAACAAACACCTTCGTCTTCTGCCGAGGAATCAATATGTTTCAAGCTAAAGTGAACTGAACAGGAGGAGCAGAAAAGCAAGAGATCTGGGGGGGGGGGGGGGGGGAAGATAAAGTTCTGTTGCTATCGCCTTCACCGTCTAGGACGATGGCTTCAACCTTGCCTCCAATTTTCCTTCCCCAACTACATCATATCGACAACATTGATCGATCACATGGAGTTACACAACTCCATTATAACTAAGCAATATAATTCATTAATTTGTACCAGTAAAGGGGAGAAATAACTGAAAGATACTCACCTTAGAGAGGAATCGAAACAATTGCAACTTTTGTAGTTGGTATCTTCGTCGTGTCAACCTGCAAAATCATCTCATTATAGTCCTCAGATTTGTGATTTTGTACCCAATTTGGCAATTCCTATGCAGCTACAAAAGACTTCTCAAATCTGCCGGTGTCTCGCTGATGAAGCATTCCGGTGGTTGTGATTAAACCCTCGTAGGTGCAATTAGAATCCGGTTAAGATAGACTTGAGAGAGAAGTGAGAGAAAATGTCTGCAATTAGAATCTGGTGAAGAAGAGAGGGGGATTCCGGTGAAGAGAAGAGAGAGGGTTGTTCCATGAGATGTGAAATAAAGAAGAGGATAGATACAAATATGGAAGACATGAGAGAACGGAAGAAGTTGGACTCTCCACGCGCCAACTTGTGGGTTATATACTACTTCCTCCGTCCCGGAACAAGTTTCACACTTTGATTTTTTGCGGTCAAACTTTTCCAACTTTGACTACGAATTAATCTTAAACCGCAAATGTAAAATGTTCAATTTTTTTATATAATGAAACTTTAGGGGCTAAATTTTCATTATATAAAAAAATTGAACATTTTACATTTGCGATTTAAGATTAATTCGTAGTCAAAGTTGGAAAAGTTTGACCGCAAAAAGTCAAAGTGGGAAACTTGTTCCGGGACGGAGGAAGTACCTTTAATAACTAAGAGTTCTTTGACAAATGTCTATATTAGATATTCTGAGTACTTAAGTGTACCATGAGTTAATCTTAGATAGTAGTCGTCTCTTAGATTGCATATCCTAGGTTAGTCTTAGAGAATAGACGTCTTTTAGGTTGCAGGAAGTCTCGTGGATAGTCACCGTCTATCTATATGGGCAAAGGTGTTAAGCGTTTCTTTGGAGAAGCAAGATGGAGTCATGGCGCATCACTCCACCCAAGACCCATTATGCTGCCAAACCGAGAGAAAGGAAGAGCCAAGTCGAGCGAATCTGGAGATTTTGGCAAACTGAGCTTTGTGAAAGCAAAGAGGATCAGAATCTAATGCAGGGCCGGATCTGAACCCATGCAAAGAGGCCCTCTGCACAGGGCACCAACATATTTGAGGGTTACTTTTTGTATACAAGCAACTATGAACTGTTGTTTAATTAATCTAATTGAATACTCAAATCATAACATTAATATAACAAATGCAAGCTTTATTGACATAACAGGGCCCCAACATGTATTGTTTTCCCTTAAAAAATATTGTTAATAATTTTATGTTTTAGTATATCCTATAAAATTAAATTAGTTTTTATGTAATGATTTATGAATGTTGAAAAATGATCATTTTGAATTAACTAAAACAAACCATTTTAAAATATATAAACATTTAGTGTCACACATTATAAAATTTACTTGAATCATTCTTATTTATTTAAGACGAAACATTAGTCATTCAATTGAAACACTATATTTGAAAATGAGACTATGCAAAACCAGTTTAAATTTTAATTTCATCACTTTATTTTAAACTTCATTTCCCATTATAAAATGTACTTCATCTATACACTACAGAATCGGCTCATGTAGCGGATAGATCCGTCTCTGAAAAAAGTTAATCCGCCTCAGCCGGATTTAATCGGGCGACGGATAGAAAATCCCCCTGAGCTAATGACGGATAACAATCCGTCCAATTCATGACGGATTGAATGACGGATTGACCATTTTTTTTTAATTCGAAATTTAGCGACGGATAGATTCTATCCGTCGCTAAATATTTTATCGACTAGTGACGAATTTGAAATTCCGTCACTAATTCACCGTGAATTCCGTCACTAATTCCGTCACTATTTATTTCATATTAATCCCTATTTTTCGTAGTTCACCTATTTAATCAATATAATGTTCGATAATAAATCAATAATACGGAAAATGTTTCAATGAATAAAAAGTAATATTGAATGGAGAAATTATCCAAACAAGTGTAAATATGAAAAAAATCCGAACATACAGATACATAACTAGCTATCGACGGGGTGGGGTGGGTGATGGGCGAATCGACATGAATCGCTCCATCTCAGAATCAAGGCGCGTTCTCCTCCTTCGTCATCGCGGCGCTCCATCTCGTCCCTTTGTTGCTCCATCTCTTGAGTTAGCCGAGCAACCTGTCTTGACTCCGGATCGCACCATTTTGAGACTGGTCCTGTGTAAACCGGACGTCTGGATCACTGGGATGATGATGAGGAGCACGGACTAGCCAGATGCAAACCGAGGCTCCGAGTCCATATATTCGTCCTTTCTTGTCCGGTTTGTTGACCTCTAGGAAGATGTTGTCAACTTGTTCATTGACAACACATCACCCGTCTCGTCCTCCGCCGCCACCGAGCATCAACCTCACTGAAATCGTAAATAGCAGATATAATGATCGATTCGCTTTAAAAAGTAACTTGTAATAGTGTACAAATATGAACTTTAAGCAACATAAACATACCGCAATAGACGATGCGGCGATCGGTCCATACCCCGCCTTGGCCTTCTTGAAGATGGCATACTTGGATGTCACCTCCCCGTACACGAATCAAACCATCTAGTCAACAATTTATCATCTACAAGTAATAGAGCAAAGAGACTTCATACATACACGTAATGCTAGATTGCAAAACACATATATACGCACCGATTGATAATAATCGATGTGATGAGATCGCCTCCCAAGGTGGTGAACGGCCCTTCTGCCAGACGATCGGGATGCCGTTACGCTGTTGGTCCAAGCAACGCCCTGGACATCGGCGCCAAGAGGCATCCCAAAGGGCCCACCGTTGCATCAACTGTGGAGGGATTGGCCACCCGATCCCGAATGGCCTTCCACGTGAGACCATATCCTCATGCAGTTTGGATCCTACCTCTAAACGCCAGATCTGTGGGATCAACTCTTCGAATGAAGTACTCCTTCTACATTCCCAATTTCATACAACATCCAAAGTCAATACATGTCCTAACAACATAACAGATATGGTGACTAACATATCACCCAAATAAAGTGGCTAACATACAACTCACATACAGTGGCTAACATACCACTCACATTGTCCTAAAATTTACTAACACAATGGTGACTAACATATCACCCAAATAAAGTGGCTAACATACTACTCACACACAGTGGCTAACATACCACTCACATTGTCCTAAAATTTACTAACACAATGGTGACCAACATATCACCCAAATAAAGTGGCTAACATACCACTCACATACAGTGGCTAACATACCACTCATATTAAAACGATTAATTATAATTACAAACAAATGAATGTCATATTTTAACTTACCTCACTCATCAAGTACTCGGCCCTCATGCGCCGAGATGTGGCTCCAACACTCACCACCACCTTGGTGGCTCTCTCACCTCGGAAGATGTCACCTAGTTTGTTGTGCACCTCCCGAGGCCATAAGCTGTTGTCAATGTATAAGATACAAGAAACGAATATGCATTATTTAGTACAACAATTTATACTTGTCAACTATCATTATCAGTTATGTTTTACATATTTAAGAAGAATGTATAATACTTACTTGGCAGGACCAATAGGGAAAATCACAGGCAAGCCGTCCCACTTGACGTTGGGATTGTTTGGATCGAACACGAGGTAGGGACAATCGTGGTCGCCCTCCAAAGATGTGTCCGGCCGACTGGTAGAGCCACTTTGCTCTCTCTGCCTGGGGTCTCGAGAATCCGAGACCTCTTGTCACGATCTTGAGCCTCTGTTCGACGGTGTCCCGACCCACCACTATCATGTGGCCGGCTGCGTGGGGGCGACGAGTGGACGGACCTCATCACATCTGCAAAAAAATGTAATAAATACAATAAAAATGTGTTAGTACGAGTTATAATACATAACAGATTATAATAACACATATAATTACTCATAATACACATAATATACCGTTATCGTCGTCCTCTAAGACTACATATTGGTCCTCGTGCAGATCAAACAGCTCATCATCTGCAGGTTTCCAATGTGCAAGGACACTTTATCAACCCCCAATTACACAAACCGGACGTCCCATGGCAAACGAGATGAAACCTTTAACCCCTTCTACAAAACTCCTAGAAACTCTGCCATTTACCGCCGTACGATCGTACATCCATGAACGGTCGGAATTCATTATATATATACTTTATTTTTAACCTGAGACGTTCCAATTGATTAGATCGTATTTAATTTATTAGATCGATTCCAATTCGGATAAGAAGATTGTAGAGGTTAATTGTTAATTATTATATGTTGCTTATAAATTAATTATTAATTAAGTGTTCGATATTTACAAAATTGGGCATATAATTTAACCATTTCAACCTCTTAGTACATATATTATATACTTAACATACATATCAAATTAACTAATTACTCTATACATATCGAATTACTACATATATTCATATCAAATTACATACTTAACATACAAATTTATCAAATCAAAACTACATACTTCTATACTTAACAAACATATCAAATTAACTAAACTAACTATATATACTTAACACACCAATCAAACTAACTACATACATTCGTACATACCAAATTACATATAATTGATCAAATTAACTAAACTAACTACTACATAATTATCATATATACATATAATTGCTCAAATTAATCAAAATAAACAAAATCCCCAAATTTTAAAAAACTAGGGTTTTAGCCAAAATACCTTGATTAATCGGTAGAAATCTGAAATTGATCGAAGAAACAAACTCCTTGTCCCACTAGCTTTGATTAGGCACCAAGATTGGCCGGAATAACGAACAATTCACCGGAAACCGAAGAGAGGAGAAGAAGAGAATGAGGAAGAAGAAGGGAGAAGATGAAAAAATGAGGCGCATCTCTTCTCGTCAATTAGAATTAGCCGAAACACGGTCCGTGTCCGTAGTCGATCCGTCGCCATTTTGGGGACGGATAGGTATCCGTCGCTATAAATGACGGATAATCTATCCGTCGCCATTTCAAAAAAAATAATTTCTTTTTTTTTTTAATAAAAGTCAAACTTGGGCGACGGATAAATATTTATCCGTCGCCCAAGTTAGCGACGGATAAGTTATCCGTCGCTAATAAGCGACGGATAACTATTATCCGTCGCCAAACTGGGCGACGGATAGATTCCGTCGCCCAGTTTACCGATCCGTCGTTATGGGGCGACGGATAACGTCGTTTTTTCCTGGTTTTCTTGTAGTGATATCAGAACAAATTAATCGTATTCCATTTATATTTGTCTCGTTACAAATATAATGTTTATGTGTTTCGCAACATCTTATCCCTTAAACTTAATTTTATTTCCATAAAATGCCATTACTTAGTTTGTCTAATTAACCTAATTAAATACTCAAATCATAGAATTAACATAAATGCATTTGTAATCCAAATAAGTTCCAAATTAAGTTTTATTACGATTTTTTTAACATGGCATTTGTTTTGGGACGGGTACGTAGGTGACAGTCTACAAAGATATTAAATTTACACATGGCCCTTGAAAATTTGAGCCGGCCCTTATATGATAATATGTTGGTTTAAGGTAGGATTCGCTTCATACGAGAGGGAAGTGTGGTCTCGAATCATGGATCGACAACCATTGGAGGAAGGAAGAGGAGCAGACGTCACAACACCTCGACCAGGCTAGTCGCGCAGCGCGACTAGGTATTGGTGCCAATTGACATCAACCCGATATGGCCGCACCACCCATGTGTGACGAATGGGAAAATCGAGATCGAAAGAGGAAAAGGGCCAAGACCGGTGGCACACCACGACTTACTGGCGAATTGAGGGAATTGGGGCTGATCAGGCATGTAGCGCCGCCAGGAGACACGGAAGGAGGGGACCGGAGCCGCCAGAGCAACCCCGCATCAAGTCGCCGATATATGCGATCATTGCCATCTTGTCTGCTTCGAATCGAACGGAAAAGAGAAGGAAGAAAAAAGAAAAATAAGAAAAGAGAGAAGAAGAGAAAAAACTAGCCCTTGCCAACACAAATCAAGTATGTAACTAAGCTAGGTGTTTTGTTGGTGGTGAATTGGGATCCAAGAATCTTGGTGAAAATAGGTTGGAAGAGGTTGCATAAGTGCTAGGGTTTGGGGAGACTTTAAACGTGTAGATCGGCGGAGAATCTTCTTAATTTTAGTAATTTGAAAAGAAACATTACCATTCTTGATGAAATCACTTCCTTAATTACATATCAAATTAAATAATCCATGTTTGTAATCAAGATAGATGATTATGATGCTTGATTTACAGTATATAAATTTTCATGTCAATAGGTTTGTTATGTGACGCTGGTTTTGATATGTGATGCTTGTTTATTAGTAATTATGACTTGATTTCAAAAAATCAGAAATAAGATGCTTGATTTTTAGTATTGATGCTTGTTTTTCAGAAATGTGATGTTTACTTTCCAATATGATGCTTGATTTTCAGTAATTGGATTCAAATATGATGCTTGATTTCCTTATATGTGATGCTTGCATCATTCGATTTGTGTGGAATTTGAAGAATAGCAATATTGATTGGAATTTCTTCTATAATTAGATTGATTATAGGAACCAATTAGTCAAATTTGATGATGATTTTAATGACAAATACCATATTAAATTGGAGGGCAAATTTGAAAGATTAGATAAGTAGATACTAAATTGTAGTAAAGAAAGTATGTATGACTAATATGTAGTAAAGATTTGTGGGTGGTATCAATTTGTAATTCACCATCTATTAAAAGCATATATCGTCCTTCAATGAGATACGATTAATTTTTAATACTCCCTTCGTCCCACTACATATAACACATATTCCATTTATATATGTCTCACTACAAATATCACATTAATTCACGTGTTCAAAAACAAATGTGTCATTTGTAGTGGGACGGAGGAGTATGATCGATCTTCTGGTATATGCATCTGTTTTCAGTTACATCTTCATATGATCAATTGAATTTCTCCATCTTAAACGTTTTGATTGAAGAAACGAATTGAGCAAATTTTGATTTGACCCGATTAGTGACTTTTTTTTCTAAATCGTAAAAATGACTGTATTTGCCAAGAGTTTGTATTAATCGTTAGGGGAAATTACAGAAACTACCTCTTAGATTGACGACTAATTGTTTTTGTTTTCATTTATTGTCTTAATTAGTTTGCATATGTGCAGCATCTGGTTTGATGAACAATAAAGAAGGCGCACAGGAGTGTTTGTTAACAGGGGTTGGATTATTGGCTGGATCATCAATCTTACTTCTCACTCTAGTTTGGGGAACATGTGTTATCCTTGGAACTCAAGAATTTCACAATTACTTGCAGTTTCATCCTTCATCACAAAACTATGTTGAAAGATTATTATTATCACTATGGCCTGGTTTGTATACAACGCTCCACTATCTTACAAAACAAAACAAAAAAAATCTTCCTTTTATTTTTATTTCATATGTCAAGTTCATCTTGTTTAGGATATGGAGTGGTGACAGATTCATGGACAGGCTACTCAGCAAGACTGATGCTTGTTTCGGTGATTCCATTTATAATGATCCAATTCGCAAGATTCTTTCACTTTTCTCTTTTCTGGGAGAACATTTTCATAGTGCTCACCCTTATTGTCACAGTTGTATTTTTGCTCTCCTATTTCTTCTATCAGGTGTGCATCTCCTATTCATCAATATATATTTTCAGCAAATGGTTTTATGAATTCAGAGAGTCAATCTATCATAATGTATCTGTACCTCATGTTTGTGCGCACAGTTGTTCCAGCCTTGGATTCAAAAGAGGCAGCTTTTGTATCTAAAACATGGTCATCTAGTAGCAGATATACTGAAACATATGGAAAACCATACTATGGGAGAGCTCTTCTCCAATGATGGTGCACCGAATATATCAATCATAAGAAGGTGCAATACTATATTATTAGAAGCTAAGTTAAGCTGAAGTTCGTATCTCTATTATCATCGTGATTCGTCCCGTTATAACACTTTGCAGGATATTTGAAGAATCAGATACGAATAAAGATGGAGCACTTGATGTTTCTGAGGTTAAAGAATTTCTGCACGATATTAAGTTTCAGAAAATGTACTCTGACAAAGGCAAAGCAGCTGAAGACATGATGGTAGAATTTGATATGGATAATGACAAGAAAATAACTACCGATGAATTTGCGAAGGGAATGGATAAATGGATCGAGCAAACAAGCAAAGACACTGATACATATCGCTTGAAAGAGGTACATATTTATCATGTCGAATCAATGAATATGTACATTTGCTCATTTCTAATATAGATCACATTCTCCAGCCTTTGATCCAAAAGAAAACGGAGGAGCACAAAGTGTTGGAAAATCTTATTCCAGGAATTTTGAAACATTTCCGGACATCTTTAAGTGAGGGCCTTTTGGCTAAAGATGGAACTCCTGACATACCTTCAATCCAAAGGTTTAATTTAGCTTCTACTTTTATTTGTCACTTTGGTCTAAAATGTTACTCCTTATTAGCCATCATAACTAATAAGTGATATTTCATACTTACAGATTGTTCAAGGATATTGCTCACCATGATGATAACACCATTTCATATTATCAATTGAAAGACTTGGTGATGAATATCAAGCCGCACATCATATCTAGTGAGGATACAGATACAGTAACATCCAAATTGATGGAAGAACTTGATATAAATGGAGATAAATTGATAGACGAAGACGAGTTTATTATTGGCCTGACTAAATGTCTTGCTACGACCTATACCAATCAGATTCTGGTCTCAAGTGACAGAAGTGCTTCTAACTACCACGTAAGTATGTAATGTTGTTTGCAAGTTGCAGCATTGTTATATTAACAGTATATACGTATATATGTTATACAAATGCAGAAACAATGGGAACAGACGGACAAAATTGTTGAGGATAAGTTTATCGACAGAACAATATTGGCATGGACAAAAGCAGTGTCTCTGGTGGTAATCGGGATTACTATGTTAGGCCTCCTTGCAGAACCCCTTATACATAGCGTGCAAAGTCTATCAAAATCTGCAGATGTATCATCCTTTTTCATAGCGTTCATATTTGTTCCATTGGCATCAAATGCTAGAATAACAATATCAGCCATCAATGAAGTGCGTAGAAAGAAACGTAACATCAATTCTTTGACGTTCTCAGAGGTTTGTTTATCTTTCCTGAAATGTAATATTGTATATACGTCGTTAATACATCTTAGTTATTTATGGATTTAAGATATTGCAGCTATACGGCACCGTCCTGATGAACAATCTTCTAGGCCTTACCGTTCTTCTCTCCTTGACGTATTTTCGGGGTTTGTCTTGGAACTTCTCTGTAGAGGTTCTCGTGGTCCTGCTTGTTTGTATTGTAATTGGAGGATTAGCAAGTTTCAACACCATTTTTCCAGTGTGGACTGCGATGGTGGCTTACCTACTTTATCCACTATCTTTGGTGCTAGTCCTCTTGTTTGGGGATTTCAATTGGCTATCGTGAGGATAAGCAGAGTTGTAATTTTATGTATTAACAGTAAGTCTTGAATATTATGTGTGTGAGAATGTAGCTCAATCTATGAAGTAAGGAGTGAACGGTTCTGATCGAGTTAGTTATGATCCAAGGGTTGAGATTCAATCTGGCAAGAAGGAGGCAAAATCTGTTATGCTCTGTTTCTTTCTGTTCAGGCGTGGCAAGTCGGCTAATTCGTCTTGTTTCCGGTGAATGGATATATATATATTGATCTTTCCTAGTCATTCCACACAATTAGATTACAGTTATCATCTTCCAATTCCACAAAAAACAGTTACTACATTTCTTCTTCAATTCGACATAGAGAAGTTAGGTTTCTTGAGATTAGATTGATGAAATCTGCAAATTTCTGTTGTGAAGATTTGTTGTATGAACTTGTAAGCTTGTGTGATCAATAAAATCTCTAATATTACTCCTGTGGATGTAGGCATTTGCTGAATCACGTAATCGCTTGTGTTTGTTATCGTTTTCAATTTCTGTTATCGTTTTCATAATCAAACTAACAACAAATTGAAAGAACTCAACTTGAATAATACCTAATAGGAGCAGCAAGGGCAATACAAATCCACCCAAGATACTTCCTCTCATTGTATATCATCCAATAATTATGATATTTTTGCTGGTAATGTGGCAGCAAGAGCTAAATCACAGCTGCTAATGGAGTTATGGAGATTCTAACGAGACAAAAGGGTACTTAGAACGGTTCAATAAATTTATTTCGGGTTAATTTAATAATAATATTTGGGGCTATTTTGAAATATAAATAAGTCATATGGGTTATTTTTAAATTATTTTGGTGTAAGTTTGTAAAATATAAAAATTTTGAGTCAAATGTGTAGTAAAATGAGTAGACCAAAACTGCCACTCGAAAAGCTCTCAGTTCATCCTCTTTGGCCTTATTTTGCTAGTGTTAAATTCGTAGGGAACGTAATCGCATAGGATGGCCAATTAGAGGACACTTTATCCTGTATAGGTGTTATGTTTTTAGTGATGTAATTTTTATTTACAAAGTTGAAGAAGACCTTGACGTTGCGACTACACTATAAGAAACAAGTTTAGTCAAACTGAACAAGTTTGTTTAACAACAGCATAACAGTTAAGGTACAATATTTTGAGCTAAGAATTTAAACTGGCTAGCTATATTGAAGCAAAAGAGATACATCTAATTTTACAGGGACGTGCCCTAGTACCACTTTACAGCAGACCATAACATTAGATTTGATAATTTTGTGCTTAATACAAGTTCATTTTACATGAGCAGCAGCAGCATGAAAGAGGTATTAAAGAGACTAACATTAATATACATAAATTGGCTTGCGCTGCTACTTGTTCCAAGTCGCACTCATTCACTCTAGTCTTGCTTCTTCATAACTTGGATGTTCTCAGATCTCATGTCAGTACAAACGGAGAACCTTACAGTATTCGAGAATCCATATCAGTCGGATAGGATCGATCTCACTAACAGCAAAATGATCGTTGCTTGTACGTGCCTACAGAAACAGCTAAAAACATACAATGCCTAACCACTACCTTTCTGAATCGCATCAAACTTGATAATTCAATCTTAATTGACTAAAACTATAGCCCTAGCAGCCAAGATTATATTGTTGCAGTGGGTAATTAGAAGATTGATTTCATATATAGATTAGGCCAGGCCTATCGAAGTATAGCGTGTAATTATCTAACCAAAACTTATGTTTTCGATTACAAAAGAGTTCCTCAATCTAGTTTTGTCAAATAGCGTACCATACCAAATTATATATCCAAGGAATATCTGCAACTAGCAGAACTTGCAATTGGAGAAACTGAAAACAGAACCTAACTGAACATCACTTCAAACAATAAAAACTAAAAGTTGCACACAAAATTTGAAAGCATATTCATTCATGAGTAAGTTCCGATAAACATAAGTTTATAGCACAACCAAATGATCATTTGATATAGCATCCTATAAACAAGTTTCGAGGATGTACAGATACTAAACAAACAAGCTAAACTTAATTGCTCTTGTACATAATCTAAGCAACAATCGTGTTGTCGGTCGAAGAAGGCAGCCTGAGAAGAGCAAACCACAGCTGTTGCTGAACTCGAAAAGCCCACACTTCCACAACCATGTCAACCTTGAGTCCGTTTCTGTTGACGACCTCCATCCATGTCTTGGTGAGATTGTAAGTTCGGACGTTATTAGACATCGGCCACATAGCCAAGTTGACATGGTATTGATCGAGTGATGGCTCAATAATATTGACGTTGATAGTGTTACGTTTATTCCTTTCATTGCGACCATCAAGAAAAACCTGCTCCTCCGGGTTCAAGAAGTCCTCGATCTTGCATTCAATGCTGTTGAGCGGAATGGATAGACGGTTATTGTTGGATGCCACATCAGTTTTGTACAGTTTCTTCTTTATAACCATGTTCATCTGATCCCAAGATGTTATTTCACCACCAGATACTTCCCTTATCTTGCTCAAAAACGCTTCACGTGTCTCTGGAGGACGGGCCTGCGATTGATCAGGTACAATTGGAGATCTTTTCTTGGACACTCTTTCTCTAACCTTAGAAACGGACTCTTCTATCTTTCTTTTCTTGCTCACAAATTTCTTGTTTTCTTCCAGGTTGAGTGAACATGGAAACTTGGAAACCGATTCTAGCCTTCTTTTCGTGACAGGCGCGGGCGAAGCATTGGCATTGTCGGCAGAAGGAAGGAGGGTTCTTGTTTTGTTGATAATCGGAACGGAATGATCGACGACGACATCGTTGGTAGATGCAGAAAGCTTCTTCTTCTCCTCCAACTCAGATGCACGGCAACAAACGGCAACTAGCCAATCGAGATTGGTGGAAGAATTAGGAAGTGAAATATCTTTAAAATCCTTCAAACTGTACGGCTGCTGCTGCATATTCATCTTTCAATTATTTCTGCAAAATCAAAAGAAACAGAGCAGTATATAGCTAGTTTCAGTTTGTTGTAGCAAATTAAGTAGTAACTCTGTATGAACTAAATTGGTAATTAAGAATATCAGAATTCATCAGAACAAGCAATAATTATTTATACAATTGACAGAAGCCAATTACAGTTAGGATTGGCGCCAAGCTGTTTTGATTTAGGAATTGAAATCACAAAATAGTATGGAAGTTCAGTAATAATAGAATTCTACCTTCTTCTTTTTTACTTATACGGATATTGTAATCATTTACTAATTAATTAACTAATGTATTTCATAAAGTATCTAGATAGACTGTATTTAAATTCTAACTTGTCATACGTACCTATCTTTTCAATAAAATGATTGATGTTGTCAATCAAAACCTCTATATTATCAACAAAATGTATCTCTTTGTAGATATGAAAAAACATCAATGTTAATAACATAGACATTTTAATTGATAACATTGATGATTTTCTTGAAAACATAGTCCGTCTCTAAATAAATTATCTAGAAACCGTCTTTCAGGATACTTAGGCTCTGTTCTTTTCAAATTGAAATTCTTGAATCGAATCGAATCGAATGGAATCGAATCAATCGAACTAAACTAAATCAAACGAAATAAATCAAACGAATCAAATCAAACGAATCAAGAAATTACATTTGTCCCATTTTTTAATAATAATGAATACTACATCCGGTCATTAATAAATTCGTAAGGAGACTTTTTTCTGGACGTTGATCAGATTATCAAATTACACGACAAAAGAATATAATAAAATTATATTATAAAAATAAGTTAAGTATATTTGTAACATAACTTTGTTTTATACTTTTTTGTGCGTAATTTGTAGAATTTGGTTTGACTTTAGTTTGGTATAACTTGTTTTTTATTTATTAAGTTTGAGAAAAAATTCAACGTATGCTTCTGAGTTTACTTCTATTGTTCTAATATCTTCCAATAAAAGAACATGTCGATTTTTTGTTAGAGATGTACGTACAAAGTTTGTGAACCAGTTTGAATGGTACTCTCAGGTTCCTGTAGTTTCTTATCTTAACTCAACTTTTACGGTAGAAAGGAAGGGTAATTCGAATCGTAACTATACTTTTTATTTCATTGATCTACTAAAAGTCGTGTTAAAAAGAAAGAAAGAAAGAAAAAGGTTGAAAATATCTCAATTGGATAAATTTTCTTATTTTCCTCGTACAAAAGATGGGTTGTGTAAATAAATGATAAAATATTAATAATAATAATAATAATAATAATAATAATAATAATAATTTAATGAACTTAAAAGAGCTGAACTGAAGAAAGCTGAACTGAAGATAGCTGAACTGAAGACGAACTGAATGGAACTGAACGAGTTTTCAGTTGAAAAGAACAGAGCCTTACTCTTATAACAATAAGAAATAAATAAAATGGAATGATTAATTCGGGGTGAAGAAGTAAAACGGGCGCTACTAAAAGCAACACGTTTTCGGCTAAACGCAACACAAAATATTTGTAATTTTACTAAAATGCCCCCAACTCAAAAACAATCTTACAGACTTAACGAAAAATCGAAATAACTCGTATATGCAAATACAAAAAAATTAACATGTACGATCGAACACAAAATAACAACTTTAAACATAAATCGAAAAAAAAAATTTTAAAAATTTCGGAAAATATTTCGTTTATAAAATCCAAGACCCGAAAGCTGGTTGAAAACGTAGTTGATCGGTCGAAACGTAAGTGGATTCGGAGTTCGGACGGATATTTTAGAGCCGTTTAAGTGAAAGCGCGCGAAATTCGATCTACGATGGAGCAGCCTTGGTATTTTGACCATAAATTTCTCATATGAACTCCGATTGACCTGATCTTGGTGTCCACGCGTAGATACGACCAAGATCTACAACTTTCAAGAAGGAACCATATCCAAATTCCGGCGTTTAGACACTTAGAAAAAAGAAAGAAAAAAAAACCTGCGGATGAAGAACTGGCCGGTTTTAAAACCGGCCATTTCAAGAAGTGGCCGGTTGTTCTTCATCCCTCAGATTTTTTCTTTTTCCTTTTTTTTTAGTGTCTAAACATCGAAATTTGGACATGGTTCATTCTTGAAAGTTGTAGATCTTGGTCTTATCTACGCGTGGACACCAAGATCAGGTCAATCGGAGTTCATATGAGAAAAATGGCTAAATGCCAAGCAGGCCTCCATCGTATTCGAATTTCGCATTTCACTTTCATTTAACTTTAAATATTCGTATTAATCCTCCGAATTCTGATCAACTCCATTTTCAATCACCTTTCAGGTATTATTATAACTTTCAAGGATATTTTTTATGAGTCTTACTAGTTTTTTGTTACGTTTTCGTATTTTGTAGGTGTTTGGTAAAAAAGCATTGAAACAAGGTTAAACTAGTGCATATTAATGCATTAATGGAAGCATGAAAGTTCCATGATCGAAAAGGTAGTTGAAAAGGGAGTTAATCAGTCGAGACGGAAGTGGATTCGGAGTTCGGACGAATATTTTATAGCCGTTTAAGTGAAAGCGCGCGAAATTCGAACTACGATGAGCAGTCTTGGAATTTTGGCCATAAATTTCTCATATGAACTCTGATTGACCTGATCTTGGTATCCACGAGTAGATAAGACCAAGATCTATAACTTTTAAGAAGGAACCATGTCCAAATTTCGACGTTTAGACACTCAAAAAAATGGAAAAGGAAAAAATCTGAGGGATGAAGAACTGGCCGGTTTCAGTTCTTGAAATGGCCGGTTTTAAAACCGGCCAGTTCTTCATCCGCAGGTTTTTTTTTCTTTCTTTTTTCTAAGTGTCTAAACGCCGGAATTTGGATATGGTTCCTTCTTGAAAGTTGTAGATCTTGGTCGTATCTATGCGTGGACACCAAGATCAGGTCAATCGGAGTTCATATGAGAAACTTATGGCCAAAATACCAAGTCTGTTCCATCGTAGTTCGAATTTCGCGCGCTTTCACTTAAACGGCTCTAAAATATCCGTCCGAACTCCAAATCCACTTCCGTTTCGACCGATCAACTACGTTTTCAACCATCTTTCAGCTCTTGGATTTTATAAACGAAATATTTTCCGAAATTTTTTTAAATTTTTTTTTCGATTTATGTTTAAAGTTGTTATTTTGTGTTCGATCGTGCATGTTAATGTTTTTGTGTTTGCATATACGAGTTATTTCGATTTTTCGTTAAGTTTGTAAGATTGTTTTTGAGTTGGGGGCATTTTGGTAAAGTTACAAATATTTTGTGTTGCGTTTAGCCGAAAATGTGTTGCGTTTAACATTGTTGAGTAAAACAGGCCCAAACAAATTTGAGCAAGTTGTATAAAAATCTAATCTGCAATGAACATTGAATGAAACAACTCATTACTAATCTATACTATTTCCTCCGTCCCGTCCAATGTTTTCCATTTTAACATTTTCGGCCATTCGTTTTTAACTTTAGTTATGAATTGATCTTAAACGGTAAATATAAAATATTTAATTAAATTATAATATGAACTTTAGGACCACATACGAAATATAGAGGCCAACGTTATCTAGAGATTATCCCAGGCTTTTATTAATGGTAATCGCATCGAATTGTTTGTGGAATCTAATATTAGAAATTTAATAACATTACATAGTGTCAAAAACATTTGAGGTATACATACCTTATGTCTAGAATTCTTTCCATCTATGACCTTAGTACATGTGACATGATTCCCAATTGCAATCACAAACAATCTCAATTCCATTACAAAGTTTAGTAGATTGGTTGATGTTTCTCACGACCATAAATAGGGCAATCAACTTTGAATCGAATGAGATAATTTTGTGTACATCAACTCCTGAATGTTTTTTTTTGTAAAAAAAAAATCCTAATTGTTTTATGAATCCGACTAAATATACATATTTTATATTGATGATGTCATCCTCACTTGGTCATTTATGGTTTGATCCCTTGAACTCTATGTGATCATGAGGCAAACAACAATGTAACATTGTGGTTGATGTATTGGAGTATCTCATTAGTCGGTAACGGTATCAACAATCGCCAACATGATCTAATATGTAAATTGCGTGCTAATGACCGATGCGGTGATTAGATCTGATGTTACGAATGAGTATATTCTCGAACAACGGGCTCATCATCATTAGTACTACAAATTGAAACTTGTATATTTCACTCATCATCCCTATCAAAATTTCTAATTGCACCTAACCCTCCCGCCCCCTGAAGAATAATAGTAACATATAGGTCCAAAAAATCGATTTCAGTTGGGATATAGTAATAGATTTCAGTTAGCTTAGGCATAGGCACAGGACTACAAATACTTCATTCGCTAATAGACTTTCAAACTATTAAAATTAATTTATCAATATGATAAAAACTATAGTAAGTACCGAGAGTTATTTTCAACACACATTTCACAGCCGAATATAATGTAAGAAGGCAAAGAAGACACGTTGGAATCGGGCCGCAATCCAGCTATTACCCTCTACGAACTTACGTACAATAGAGAGCCTTTCATAACATAATTATATTTGATCACCTTTCATGAACCCTAGCCTAAAAGAAGTGACACACATTTCTGATTTCTCGGTCATACATTAGCGTAAGAAAGCGGAGAAGAATGTATTTTTCTCTCTTTGTTTCCTTAATTGTATCAAGTTTAATTTGATTCTTTTTCAACATTTGGTTTTAAAATGTATATGATATGTTCTTCATATATGTATATATGCAAATTAACTCTCAAGATCCCTAATTCATCCTTGTTTTGAAGTTGGTAATTTTTATTATCGACTCCAATAGTAGTTTCTTTCTTTTCCATAAAATCCATTTCTCTTTATGACCTAAATACAAATCGATTTCCTTTCATGATATAACCCTAGCTAGCCTGAAAAAAAATTGACATGCATATTTGATTTCTCAGTTGGACATTAGTAGCCATATTTGTCTTCTTAAGTGTATCAAGTTCAATTAATTCTTATTCAACATTTGGTTTCCAATGTATATGTATTTGTTCTCCATGTATATATGTAGATTTACTCTTAAAATCCCCAATTCATCCTTGTTTTGAAATTGTTAAAATTATCATTGTTATCATCGAATCCAATAGTTGTTGTTGCATCTTCTTTAAAACCCATTTCTATTTATGATCTAGATTACAATCGACCCCCTTTGATGATATAAACCCTCGCAAGAAATCGACACACATTTCTGATTCCTTAATGTAAGAAAGCAAAGAAGAAGGTTTATTTGTCTAATTTGTTTTTTATTCGTATCAATTCTCATTCAACATCTGGTTTCAAATCTATATGTAAGGGTGAACATATAGTCCGAATCAGAAGAAACTGATCCTAAAATCCACAAAACTGATCCAATATGTTGTGTTCGGATCGGATTTCGCTTTAGCATTATGCTTAGATTTTCAGATTTCGGATCGGATCAGATTAAATCCACAGATTTTCGATTAATCTCATTCAATCCAAAATATGTAAAAGATTGTGTTTCCCATATAAAGATTTAAAAACGTTGGGCCAACTACTAACACTTTATACCCACAAAAGACCGTACTCCTTGAACCCCATATAAAAATCAAGCCCAAAGCTCGCTTATACCCAATAAAAACCCTAACCAGCGCCTCCCACCTCCTCCATTGTTCGCTTCTTCCCATCTCCACCAGCTCATCGTCAAGCGATCGTCATCAACCAATCGTGAGCAACCTCCTCCTGTGTCATCTCGCTCACCTCAGCTGCCATCAACCAGTCGTTAGCCTTTGTTAGGTTGTTGGAGTGATCTTTTTTCATCGTTATTTTGAAATAGGTAATTTTATTATCGCTGTCATGGAACCCAATCGTTGTTTTGTTAAGATTTCCTTTATTTCTTAAGATTTATTATTAGTGTATATGCCGTTTGTATTTTGTTCTCCATGTATCTATATTTACTTTTCAAGTCACAACTCATTTTCAAATCAAGGCAGGTGATTTTCTCATCCTTATCATGTTGGAATCTAAATTCCCAACATTTTACAAGTTTTTCACAGCGGACACATGTACAACCGAGCTGGTACGATTTCTCTCCACAACTCGATCTGATGTCCATTATTTATTATTGCGTTGAATTGCAACTTTGGTCCCTTAAATCGGGATCATATTCGTTTTTATCCTCGGAAAAAGTACTTGCATTATATATCCTAAATTTGAAACTTGTTCGATTTTGGTTTGAAAAGATAATGAGAGCAGTGGATCAAGGAAAATTTTTTTAGGTGTGATTGATGTAATATTGAGGATCTGGACTTTTGGATAGTAGTTAGCAAGTGGTCGATAATTAACATGATAGTGGTGAAGCTGCTTGGTATTGAAAATTCACGTGAAGAGAAGTATGGGTCTGCACTTGTCTAAGAGGTTTAATTCCAATAAGATTTGTATGTGTGACTGTATTATAATTATTTAGCATCCCATTATTAATTTATTCTTTTTGCCGTTTTATTTTTAAAAAACCCTAGCCCTAACCTAATTTTAAAGAAGGGAAATTACACTGCACTTCAAAAAAAATAAACTAGGGTCACTCATTTAGATCCCTCCGTTTTGAACAATAACACCACAAGGCATTTTTCATAAATTTCATTACGTTTTAGTCCAAAAGTCAACGTGCTACATTTGAGCCCGAGTCGGGCTCCATTGATGGAACATTGACCTCCATTTATGGAGCTTCAAGGTCCATTAATGGTGAAAAAATCTAAATTTTTAAAAATTAGGGATTAGGGTTTAGTGTTAGTTGAATGTAAATTGTGTGTTGTTGATGAAGAATATAATTGTAATATGAAAAAAAATGAATTTGATGATGAAGAAGCTGAAGAATAATAAGAATAATGGTGAAAGATAAAGGTTTTATGAAGAACAAGATGAAAAATGAAAGAGTAAATTGTTTTGGGTCAATTGTGAGATTTTGATAAACTTAAAAGGGTTTTATGTGCAATTTATACTTTAATTATCCACGCGGAAATGATCTAATCAGCTGGTCAACGCAAAAAAAAAATCATTTTGGACTATAATGCCATTGTTCAAATTAGAGGGACTAAACTGTTATTATGAGATTTATTATGGGGTGTAATTCGCCCTTTACAGATTTACCAAAGTAAAATAAATTTTTAAAAACAAATATGAATACAAAGTTCCCATGGAAGCTCTAGGTATGATATGATATATCTTTTCCGGGGGGCAACCACCAATTCCAAGCTCTAAAAAACATAGGTTATATAGAAGATCTCCATTTCATAGATCTTCCAGGGAAGTTCTCATATTTTTAAACAGAAGTAGAGAAGAGAATTTCATTAAAATAAAAGCCGTAGAAGCAAAATTGTATGATATTGTTTCCTAAGAGGACAGAAAATGCAAAATCATAATTTCGAAGAGGCGTATATTTAGATGACAAAAAATTGCAATTGACCCATACATATATTCAATGATGGATGGTCATGATGATTTATGTTAAAGTCTCTGACGAAAACTTAGGTGGTAGAGCTATGATTTTCTCCATGTTCCATAAAACATGACTTTTTACAAGATTTTCATTAAAATTAATTTGTTTTTGTCAATAGGAACTTCCCCCACACGTCCAACTTGACTTGCCCAAGTCAGTTTACATCCAGGACAAGTACTTTAACATTTGGCCTGTTTGCCCTAGAAGAGTTCGCCGTTCATGGTACTTCCTAGATGGTTGGGAAGCATTTGTGAATGATAACTCACTTACAAAGTATGATATGCTAAGGTTTCAGTATACCCGCGAGGGTCTCTTTGATGTGAAAGTGTATGGATTGTCGGGTTGTGAAAAAGAAGGTGTGGGACATAATAAGCAAGATGATATGACACCCGATGTCACACCTGGTACTTTCCACTTCATTTTTCTTCACTTTTACCAGGTAATGGGATGATTTTTATGACATTTTCTAATTAATATGTGATTACATGACCAGATAACAGTGAAGAACCAAGACGCAAGAGAAAGAGAGTTGATTGGCTTGGTGGGGATATTTTTGGAGAAGAATTTCCCAAGCCTGAAGGTCTCTATTTAGTGAGAAAATTTGGTGCTAATAGAAAAAACGAGTTGGTATGTTATACATTCTTCTTGTGAATTGTGTGTTATCGAGTAAAAAAAAAAATCTTGGAGAGAGATCACTGGTGTAAACCCCCTCCCCCCCGGGCTATAGATAGTGGCCCCACACTGCTACAATGAGGTGTGAATTCACTGATCCCGCCCCAGTGTCTCATAAACCCTAATTGAGAAAATGATAATAAATCAAAAGTTGTGTTGGTTTTGGATACATTGACATCATATTGACATAATCTATATATTGCAGTATATCCCCAAAAAACTGTCTCATGATAGAAATCTTCTGCTCCCGTCAAAGATGAAGTTGATTGATCCGGCAGGTCGTACGTACACTACCAAGTTCACTCAATGGTCTAACACAAGGTCCTTCTACAAAGGAGGATGGACGCAGCTTCTACGAGCAAATCATATCCAAAAGGATGATATATGCATATGTCAGTTTGACCATCCAATTCGACCAAAACGCATACTTGTCAGCTTTTATAAAGAACCTAGCCCGTAAGCAACTAGTTAGTATATCTGCTACAATGCACAGTACTCTCGCGACATTTCTTGTACTATTGCAAAATTTTCTTCTTTTGTGCATTATTAATTAGTAGACATTAATGGTGTTAGATATTATTTTAATGCACCACCTTTGGTAATCAAATTTGTCACGTGCCATATTGTATGTATTTTCTTGCTCATTTTCTGCGCTATTTCAATGAAGTTTGAGTTGACTTTGGGGCATTTCTTGTGCACAATGAAATTATTGAATAAAATATTTTTTAATTTCTTTAAAAAAAAGGAATTATCTGAAACGATTCATGTTAGTGATGATTATTGCGAGTGGCATGCCCGTTCACAACGGTTTAGGTTATATTTAACTAAACTAACATATTAACTAAATTGGTTGATAGTTGATTACATAAATGATAAGCTAGTTGTTAGTTTATCAAATATAAGAGATAAAAAAGTCTTTAAACATTCATTTTTTTGAAAAAATTAATAGACAGAACTATGTATGAGTGTGCACCTTTAGATTGCAAATGATCTCCTTTCATGATATAACCCTCGCCTCAAAGAAATTGACACACATTTCTCACAGACATGAGTGTAAGAAAGTGGAAATTAAAAGAAGGTATTATCTCTATTGATGAAGAACTATAAACAGTTTCCGTAACATGTAAGTTTTTACTGAACTATTATTTCTATATTATATATTTGTGCTTTTGCGCATTAGTAGGAATTAATTGTGTCAGCTGATCTTTACTTTTGGTAATCAAAATTGCTCAATGCGCTATTATATATATATTCTTGCTCATTTTGTGCGTTATTATGATTTAACTTGAAGATTATGCGAAATGCGATCCAATCCGTTGTGTTCATATCGAATTTCAGTTTAGCATTTTATAAGATATTTTGAATTTCGGGTCGGCTCGTATAGATCCATAGATTTTCGGACTAATACAATTCAATCCAAAATACTTTTAAAAAATGAATTTTCCCAGCTATAGATTTAAAAACGCTAGGCATGCTACTAACAATTTATACCCATAAAAAGTTATATCCTAGAACCCTGTCTAAAAATCCAGCCCAAACTGAAAACCCTAATTCATTTCACCCAATTTTCACCATCACTCCATCAGGCACAACCATCGCCTCCCACCTCCTCCACCGTTCGCTTCTGCCCATCTCCACCATCTCATCGTCATGTTATCACCGTGAACAACCCCTCTCGTGTCATCAGCCACTATCAACCAGTCGTTAGCCCTTTGTTAGGTTGCTGGAGTGGTAACTTTTTTCATCCTTATTTTGAAATTGGTAATTTTTATCATGGATACTAATCATTGTCCCGACGATACTCGACAGGGCACGAGACAAAAAAAAAAAAAAAAGAAATTTGTTGATACAGAAATATGTCCATAACATCCTAACCGCTCCGTCCCGGACTACAGCTCTAAGCGGGACGTCCTAACTGCTACAGTCCTAAGCGGGACGTCCTAACCGCTCTATCAGACTACAGTCCTAAGCAGGACGTCCTAACCCAACCAACCTATTGGGCCATAGGCCTATCAAGGCATTAGGCCATAGGCCTACCAAGGCATTGGGCTATGGGTCTATCAAGGCATGGGTGGCACAATCTGGGATGTACACTTGGCGCGATCTTGTGAGTCCTCCCTTTCTCAAGGGAAACCTATAAATTTGGGACATATTCTCATAACGCGATGTAAGCCTTCGACCCGAACTCTTACCTTCCCGACTATTATACAGAGCAGATCTTCAGTCTCTCTTGAGTAAAGTCTCAGACCGATTTGACACTTAGCAAACCGGATCTACGGTCCTAACCCCCCCCCCCCCCCCCCCAAGTCACTTGTGCAGGTCCTTACCGAAGACACCTTGAAGAAGCTTAGGACCTTAGGTCCTCACCAAGAAGTCACCTTGAAGAAGCTTAGGACCTCAGGTCCTTACCTAATGGTACTTTTGGACCTTTACTTTGGACGTGGGCGTTCTATAGTGATTTGGACCTAAAGACTTAGAAAGAACTTATTAAGTGTTTGGAGGACTTTACCCTCAACAAAATTAATAAATTTGTATAATAATATATTGAAGTTGAGAAACATATAAAAACTGCAATGTGACATAATGCATTATATAATCGATGTTATTAATTAAAATGTCTATGTTCTCAAAATTAGTGTTATTATTTTTATTTTATTTTGTATTAATCACAAAAACTACATTAAGTTGATTAGTATAGGCATTTTGAGTAATAATATGGATGGTTTTCTTCATAACATAGGTCGGTCTCTATATAAATTACCTAGAGACCCTCTCTAAAGACTTTCTGTAAAAGTAAATATTTTGCCAAATTTTTACGTTTTATCATTTATTTTAATTTTTTTTATCTAGAACGGCACATCAACCATAATTTAATGAAGTTTATTGGGATAGAGGGAGTACTTAATTTAAAAATAGATGTTTGAGATTTAATTTTGTTAAGAAAAATACTGATATTCTTGACCAAAATGTACATGTTGTTAACAAAAAGCATATTTTTCTATAAACGCTTTAAGCGCTAGGTAATAATCATAATATTTGTCCGTCCTTTTTCAATCTCTTTATTAGACCATCGTTCAGGAGACTTACTCATTTTGTTTACTAAATAGGTTCCATTAAATTACAAACTAGGGAGATATAGTAGTGCTTGGTCGTCTGAATACCTAACGACCTTAAAATAACGTACAAACCAGGCCTGTGAAAATGGGAGGTGTCAAAATTAGGTTAGATGGTCACTCCTCTAGTATGCGAACAAATTCCACATACATCAAGTACGCTTTTAAACGGTCGTGTTCGATAGAATCCAAAACAAATTCGAACAATACATGTTCAAAAACAATAGTGTTCGCATACTAGAGGAAAATACTAATGCCCTCCCCCCATCAAAAAAATGAATTCAACCGAGAAATTGCGGAAAATCGAACAATACTTGCCTTATGTAACTGGGCGCTTTGTTCAGTCTCCACTTATGAAAGGCCAAAACATTTCTACATTGGTAGCAATATATATTAGATATTGGGTGACATTAAAATAAATATATAATTTATACTAGTACTAACCCGTGACGTTGCCACGACATGTTTAACTTTTAATTAGAATCAAATTTAGAATAAAACATATAAGATGATCGAAAATTCATATAAGGGAATGCATAACCAATGTATAACAATCGCGGGAGGTATATCAATAATCGTCAACTGCAAAAAAATATTAAAAAAAGTAGTTAGCATTGAAATTAAAATAATATAATTTTGATAATTTAAAGTTAGAGTTATTTAATATAATAAAACATACCTCAAAAGCTTAATAAACACACATTTGTACACGACGTTAGTCGTCGTATCTGCTGGGTTGCCCTCCTCATCCAATGCTAAAATCTTGAGACCTCTCCTGCTTATGACTCTAGAAAATCCACATAGAGCTGGCCATGATTGAAAACAGGCTTTGGGAGATATAGTCCAACATTTGATATCGGTTGTACCCGACTCTTATTGATAGTCATCGCATAACAAATTGATACAGTAAATTGCCTTCGCTGAAATCTAATAGGAAACTTGGTAAGGTCAGAAGGTGTGAGTACTATCCTAGATATAAAAACCTTCACTCCAGTGTTCCATTACAAAGCTCCGGACTGATCAATGTTCCTAAGAAGCATTATAGGACAACCCACCTTAAGTTGGATTATATGTTTTGGTATTCCATAAGTCCTAATAGTGTTTAGGAACTCGACATAATACACATCTTCTCTATTGACAATATCATCTTCATCAAGGCATATGTTGTCGGAACTTATAAACTCGGTGGCATCTCCAGTGAAAGAGACATGATATAGTCATTCACTTCTTGGACTATCTCATTGGCCGAAGCAATAATAGCTCTATCCCGGAAGTACCGACCATCGCCAACATGGTCTAATATGCTAGGATATGTGCTCTCAACTATTGCAACAATTGGTTCATCAATAGAACGAATCAAGATATCATCATGCAATTTAAATTCTACCTCACCATCATTATCACCACCAACTCCACTATCTCCAACCTTCAACAACTAATTAACAAACTCCCTAATACTCTCAATCTCAGCATGTGAGCGGCCATACTGTAATTGAATAAAATAAAATAAACATACTTAATATAAAAATAATTTACATGCATTTCAAATATATAAATTGTATATGAAAAACTATAATTAATATAAAATGTTATGAAAATACCTACAGGCGCATGTCCTTAGTGAGCTTCAACACACGACACGAACTCCAAAGTTTTTTTGATGAGCAGAGAGATGCATGGACTATGTCCTGCCTGCTACCCTTAGGTTACGATTGGCAGTATCTCTCTGAAATTCCCACAAAAAATCAACAACCAATCCACCAAATGGCTAGTTCGATTCTCTACCATATTGACCTCTCAGTATGTCCCTTAGACTGCGATCAAGACAAAACTTATTAGTCATGGACGCCTCATCCAAAATTATTAACTTTGTATTCTTCAAGAGTCCAGTAAGATCGTTGTCGGGTGTTATCCTACTGCACGTAGTAGTTTCATCGACCTGCAAAGGAATACTGAATCTGGAGTGTGCAGTATGGCCACCAGGAAGAAGTAGAGAAGCTATACCACTCGATGCAACTGGGAGAACAATATCACGTATGTCAACCACGTAATGCAGAACAAAATGTATTCCGCAAAAATGTCTTTCCAGTGCCACCGTAACCATAGAGAAAGAAAACTCCACCACTACCAGAATCGAGTGCATCCATAATAGTATGGTACACAGTCCTCTGCTCATAGGTGAGAGATGGATACAAACGGATGTGCTGCTCAATCATATCATCAACATCGTACGACATTTCTTCAAGTATCAAATTGTTCATGCCATTATCTATGACTACACTGTCAGGCATGGGCATACCTTTAATCTGACTCAAGGTGAACCCATTCCTAAAAAGAAATTCTTCAATTTCAGCAAGAGCAAAATTCCTCAGTTGTTCTTCATTTAGCTCGAGCCCTAAATTGAAATTTTGAGAAATAAAGTGAGCATTTTGAATAATATATAAATTTAATGGTAAAAACATAAATTCGAATACAATATTGAAATTTATACCAGGATTATTCAACTTCCTTCGAATGATGTACTGTATGTCGTCAGATAGATACTCCCATGTATTTTCTCAATCATGAACAGGTCTGGACATACTATCAAACTGGAGGAGTATGGAGAACAAATGTCGAAGGAAGCATCCGGGACCCCAAAAACTTGCTTCCTTAATAGCATGGATATATTATTTGTTGTCATCGAGCAACCCCAAAGCGTAGCATGCATTGTGGTATGTTGAATGAACAACACCATCCACAGTCCGCAAATCCTCATAGAAAGTGTCACCCCCTATGTGATTCAACATTATTCGCATGAAATATAGGGGCCCGGTCTTAATTGGAACATGATAAATTCGTCCTACTTTATTGTTGAAATCCTTCCTATCTCTCCACGTTTTCCTTGTAGGATCCCACACGTAATTTATAGGAAACTCTTAATATTGATACTTACGTGCATCGGGATGATGTATGTTGAATTCCATCCATTTAAGGATCTTTGTTTTTGCAACGGTATGTTTCTCCAATAATTCAGTAATCAGATCAGATCACCATCTTTGAATGTAACTGACTGTTCACCTTCCAAATGAAGTGATGAACACTATACAGGTGGATCTCTGTAATGGATATCATATCCTATTATACGCCATACTACCTCGCATGTAGATACGTACCGGCAGTCAACATAATCCTTCACCTCATTATCCACCGTTAATTTTGCATCTATCATATCCACACCCTTATTGACGTACTTGAACAGATACTTGATTGAATTGGTCTTATTGCACTATTCAACATTTATGTGCGTCTGGTACTTCATCAACATGAACGAATTGTAGGGAACAATAAACCAATAAATTAAGAGTGAAACTTGTTATTTTTTAAATTTTTTAATACATGTGGCAATCATGTTCGATATCCATAGATGAAATATAATTTAATAATTCAAGATTGATAGGTAATTATAAATTGCACCTGCTATCAATGATATTGCCATTCTTCTCAATAGTGGCACCGATAGCACGCCTCATATACACATGATAGCCATTACCATCGAATATAGTCCGCTCATTAAACGACTGGAAATTTATTGGAGCATTTCTTGCCATCATACATGCAAGGTGAAGTCGAATTCAATGGTCTGCATGGACCATATACTCGGAGACAACTTTGTATAGCTCCAGATTGAGTTCCTTATCCGGTATCTCAGCACTGATGAAATCATCTATAGAACTTGCTGACATATTTCTATCTGCTCGATCAACCAATAGTAGTATATGTGCATGGGGAAGCCCGCGTTTTTGAAATTCAATAGTGTAGACAACTACAAAGTTAATAAAATAATAATTAATTAAGTTGACGTGATTAGTAATGGATTAATATATTAATATAAAGAATAAAATATATTTATAGATATTTACCTCCGATTACATTGCCAAAAACGTATTCTGTCTTCAAGTCTTTTATAAGATGGTCCAACTTCATTTTGAAGACGCTACTCAAAACATCAAGCCTATCCTCGGGTTGTAGACCCTTTGACTCAACAAAACGTGTTATCTCAGTCCATTTGAGATTGCGAATGAGTGTGATGAATAGATCGGTATATCCTATACTCTTGCATATGGCCATAGTATCTTGGAAGTTTTGTACCATATATCTAGGACCTCCGACAAAAGTAGATGGCAAGACAAACACTACAGAAAAACTGGGCGGGGCGACGGATAGATCCGTCGCTTCAGCCCAACGATCCGTCGCCCCAGCTATGGCGACGGATAAAAAAATCCGTCGCCCCGCTGGAGTTGGGCCGACGGATAGATAATCCGTCGTCCAATTCGCGACGGATTGGACGACGGTTTATATATTTGACTTTTTTTTTTAATTCCAGTTTAGCGACGGATAGAATCTATCCGTCGTTATATGTAACAACGGATAGATTCTATCCGTCGTTACCTTTAGCGACGGATAGATTCTATCCGTCGTCCAACATATTATTGGAATTAGTGACGGAATCTGAAATTCCGTCACTGTGAATCCGTCACTAATTCCGTCACTATTAATCTGTCACTATTTATTTCATATTAATCCCTGTTTTTCGTAGTTCACCTATTTAATCAATATAATGTTCGATAATAATGGAATAATACGGAAAATATTTCAATAAATTTTGAATAAAAAAAGTAATATCCGGGCTGGAGAAATTATCCACACAAGTGTAAATATGAAAAAAAAATCTGAACATACAGATACATAACTAACTAGCTATCAGATGGGGGTGGGTGTGGGTGATGGCGAAACTGGGACATGAACTGCTCCATCTGTAACCGAAGGCGCTCGTTCTCCTCCCTTCGTTCTCTGTCGCGCCGCTCCATCTCGTCCCTTTGTTACTCCATCTCTTGAGTTAGCCGAGCAACCTGTTCCCGGACCTGCGACTGCACCATTTCCGAGACCTAGTCCTGTGTGTAAACCGGACGTCTGGACTGCTGGGATGATGATGAGGAGCACCCCGGACTATCCAGGCTCAAACCGAGGCTCCCGACTCCATATATTCGTCCTTTCTTGTCCGGTTGGTTGACCTCTAAGAAGATGTTGTCAACTTGTTCAGTTGACAGCTCCTCGCCTGTCTCTTCCTCCTGCCTCGCTACCTGAGCATCAACCTCAGCCTGAAATCGTAAATAGTAGATATCATGATCAGTTACTGTTTTTAAAAACTAACTTGTAATAGTGTACAAATATGAACTTTAAGCAACATAAACATACCGCAATAGACGAGGCCCGGCAGTCGGTCCATACCCCGCCCTTCTGCTTGGACTTCTTGAAGATGGCATACTTGGATGTCACCTCCCCCCGTGCCACCTGAATCAAATCAGATCTAGTCAACAATTTATCATCTACAAGTAATAGAGCAGCAGAGACACAATACATACACGTAATGCTAGATTGCAAAAATACATATATACGCACCGATTGATAATAATCAGTGACAGTAGATCGCCTCCCAAGGTGGTGAACGCCCTTCTGCCAGACGATCGGGATGCCGGTTACTGTTGGTCCGTGCAACGTCACGGACATCGATCGGCGCCAGTAGGCATCCCAAAGGGCCCACTCCGCTGGATCAACCTGTGGAGGGATTGGGCCACCCCGATCCCGAATGGCCTTCCACGAACAGACCATATCCTCAGATGCTTGGATCCCAGTCTCGTAAACACGCCGCACTGTGGATCAACCTGATGGGAATGAAGTACTCCTTCTACACTCCCAATTTCATACAACATCCAAAGTCAATACATGTAAAACCTCACCATGTTACATCAATTTAACAAGATACAACAACATAACAGATATGGTGACTAACATATCACCCAAATAAAGTGGCTAACATACCACTCACATTGTCCTAAATTTTACTAACACAATGGTGACTAACATATCACCCAAATAAAGTGGTTAACATACCACTCACATACAGTGGCTAACATACCACTCATATTAAAACGATTATAATTACAAACGAAGGAATGCCATATTTTAACTTACCCTCAGCTCATCGAAGTACTCGGCCCTCATGCGCTCTGAGATGTGGCTCCAACACTCACCACCCTGCCCCGGTGGCTCTCTCCTGCTCCGGAAGATGTCACCTAGTTTGTTGTGCACCTCCCGAGGCCATAAGCTGTTGTCAATGTATAAGATACAAGAAACGAATATATATATTACTTTAGTACAACAATTTATACTTGTCAACTATCATTATAAGTTATGTTTTACATATTTAAAAAGAATGTATAATACTTACTTGGCAGGACCAACAGGGAAAATCACTGGCAAGCCGTCTCACGTGACGTTGGGATGGTTTGGATCGAACACGAGGTAGGGATCGTCGTGGTCGTCCTCCAACATGTGTCTGGGTTGACTGGTAGAGCCACGGCTGCTCTCTCCTGCCCGGGGGGTCTCAGGAATCCGAGACCTGCTGCCCTGACCATCGGAGCCCTCCCTGTCATCTGACCCTGTCCCCGACCCACCACTACTATCATGCGGCCGGCTGCGTGGTGGGGGACGATAGGTGGACGGCCTCTGTCGCGGCATCTGCAAAACCATGTAATAAATACAATAAAATGTGTTAGTACGAATTATAATACAGAACAGATTATAATAACACATATAATTACTCAAATGTTATCAACTACTAACTAGTTATAATACATAATATACCGTTATTGCCGTCCTCTAAGTCGACATATTGGTCCTCGTGCAGATCAAACAACTCATCATCTGCTTCTATGGGATCTTCTGCTTGTTTATCGACATCCTCTTGTTGGTACGAGTTGGTAATTGAGTCGTCTTTCTCAATGTACTCCACTTTCAAGCGAGCACGAATAGGTACCGCAGCTAACCATTCCCCCTTATCGCGTTTCCTGCTTGGATATTCAAGAAACACCACTTGTCGTGCTTGAGTCGCCAGAATAAATGGTTCATACTTGGTTCGGTACCTCTTCTTTTGGTTCACATCAACCATTTCATACTGCTCGTTCTTCCTCGTACCTCCTGGATTAGGATCATACCACTCAACAACAAACAAGAAGGTTCGTTTCAATGGCAAGCTAGAATATTCAATCCTCACAATTCGTTTTAGCTTGCCGTGGAAATCAAACAAAGTAGCGTCTCCATAATCTTCTGCACCCTTAACACACACCCCGGAGTTTCTTGTCGCCATGGCCGTGTTACATTCAGTGTGGAACCTAAGGCCATTGACTATATAACCTGGGAATGTGTAGACCTTTTTGAATGGCCCTTCTGCGAGAGCCTTTAAGTATATGCATGTGACATTGTTAATTGGATTCCGGACATACTCTCGGAACCAATCTGGAAATTCTGTAGGAATTTTAGAGTCAAGTAGTTCCTCTACTGTATCCTCTGTCATCTGAGGATTTTCTTCCAAACAACGCTTTTTGAAAAAACTGCAAACATTGATTCAATGATAAGTCTATAATTGAAGTAGAGACTTGCTTAGCTATATTAAAATTTAAATAAATGGTTGCTCGCCTCGCAAATAGTACCATATACTGGTCAACCTCAGCACAATTCGTGAGGACATAATATTGAGCTGCTTTCAACTCTTTATCCGTAAGATATTCTTTCTTAGCTGCACCAAGAGGTCTCCCTGATACCCTGAAGACAGATAGGGAAAACTCATCATCCTCTTGAACTACGAATGTGTCTGCATTTCGAGCCGGCCTTGATGTCTTCGTAGGGACGTGTTCGTCAAAGTAATAAGAGCAGAAGGTTGTAGTTTCCTCTCGAATGTAGGCATTGGCAATCGAACCTTCAGGTTTACCTTTGTTGTTGACATACTTCTTCAATTTCCCCAAGTACCTCTCGAATGGATACATCCATCGACATCGAACTGTCCAAAGAAGTCTCACTTCATGAGGAAGGTGAACCGACAAGTGCTCCATAGAATCAAACCAGCTCGGTGGAAAGATACGCTTGAGCTTGCATAGAATCAATGTTATGTTCCTTTCAAGATTTTCCAACACTTTATCATGAACCACCCTTGTGCCTAAATTTTTGAAAAATAAGCTCAACTCGGTGATAGCAGTCCATACGTGTTTCGGCAGCAGCTCTCGAAATGCTACCGGGATAAGCCTCTCCATGAACACATGACAGTCGTGGCTCTTCATCCCATAAACCTTTGTCTTCTTCAAATCCACACACCTCTCTAAATTTGAGGCATAATTATCTGGAAAACTCAATGCCCTCACCCAATCAAACAAAATTGACCTAGAAGCGTTGTCAATTGTGTAGCACGCTTTCGGCCACTTACCATTCTCATCCTTCTTTGTCAACTCAGGCCTTTTACACCACGTGGACAACTCGGATCTAGACTTCGCATGGTCCTTTGTTTTTCCCTCAATGTTGCAAAGTGTATTGAATAAGTACTCGAACACGTTCATCTCAATGTGCATGAAATCTAAGTTGTGACGGATAAGAAGACTGCTCCAGTAAGGCAAGTCCCAGAAGATGCTTCTCTTCCTCCAACCACATTTTTTACCAATTTTCTCGTTATGCTTCATCCACCCAAGTTCAGTCACCTTCATAAGACCCAACCTATCAATCTCCGCAAGAATTTGTGCACCAGTAAGTCTTGTCGGGGCTTTTTTGTTGACGACTTTATTTTTCAAGAATTGATCCTTGTTCTTCCTGAACGGATGGTCACTTTCTAGCAACCTACGATGACAATCAAACCAACAAAATTTTCCGCTACCCTTCAGTCTAAATGCATCTGTATCCTCCAAGCAATGTGGACATGCATATTTCCCTGCGATTTTCCTTCCAGATAGCATGGAGTACGCAGGGAAGTCACTCACGGTCCAAAGAAGAGCTGCTCTCAAGGTGAAGTTCTTTTTTGTCGACACATCATATGCAGGGATACCATCCGTCCATAACTCGATCAGCTCCTTGATTAGGGGTTGCAAGAAAACATCCAACGTCAGTCCAGGATCTTTCGGCCCAGGCACCAACACAGTCAGAAACATGAATGGCTCCTTCATGCACTCACCGGGGGGCAGATTGTACGGTGTGAGCATAACTGGCCAACAAGAGTATTTACGTTCACTCCCGAACGGGTTAAAACCATGCGGGTGAGTCTGCTGGATGGTCCATTCTACCATCTTCTGCATTATCCGAGATTACTCGCTTCTTGTGCCACCGCATTTTATCCGCAGAAGCACTTGAAGCATACAATCTTTTCAAACGAGGTGCTAGAGGGAAGTACCACATTTTCTTATGTGGGAGATTTTTCTTCTGTCGTTTCTTTGCAGCCCCCTCCTTGTAGCGCTTGTACCGTTCCTTACCACAGAACTTGCACTCTATTAGATCTGCATCCTCCTCCCAATATATCATGCACATTTTCGGACAATAGTCTATGGTTACCACAGGCAGCCCTAAACCCCGCATCTTTTTCTTCGCTTGGAAAAAGTTGGTGGGAACTAGGTTTTCTTCAGGAGAAAGGTCCGACATTACGTCAACCCATTCATTGAAGCTCGTTTCAGATTGTTGGCCGTTAGCCTTACAACTCATTAGCCGAGCCAACAAAGACAACTCAGTGAGCTTACACCCCGGATAAACCGGCTTCCTTGATGATTCTAACAAGTCAAAGAACAACTGATCCTCGGGATTCGGTGGTTCCTCCACCTCCACCTCGGTTTTAGTGTGTGTCCCTGAACTCTGCCCCTGCAGCATCATACACCATTTGTTCTACTCGAGCTCGAATAGCATCGCCTTCAGATGTACTTTGTTCCCTGACTTGTTCATTTTTTCTCTTCCTTCCACGTTATGCAGACATATATGTATTGGACGGTGCTGCATCCTCACCATGATGATTTCATACCTGATACCCAGGCAGGAATCCATTTTTCCTCAAGTGTTGGACTACCGCTTTAGGAGCCACGTATTGCTTGTTTCTGCACTGTTTCATTGCACAAGGGCACTTTATCAACCCATCATTTACACAAGCCGGATTTGACATTGCAAATGCAATGAAACCTTCAACCCCTTTCAGAAAACTCCATTGAACTCTGCCATTGAGAGTACGACAATACATCCATGAACGATCGGTATTCATTAAATAATTAAATAATAACCTGACACGTTTGAATTCATTAGATCGAGGTCTTTCATTTACGATAATAAATCAATTTCACAATAATTCAATCAATTGCTACGTAATATAAATTATATTAGCTCCAGTCAATTGTTACGGAATTACATAATATAAGTTACATCAGCTTCAATTTTAACATAATGTTTGGTTTCATATATATATATATATATATATATATATATATATATATATATATATATATATATATATATATATATATATATATATATATATATATATATATATATATATATATATATATATATATATATCAACTAATGATTCCTAGTTATACAAGCCTAGAGACAAAACGGATGAAACTCCTCATTCTCATGCATGATCCTCCTCATCACTTGTGACGCTCCCTACCACAGAACTTGCATTCCAACAGATCTACATCCTCCTCCCAATACACCATGCACATATTCCGACAAGTCGAAAGGCACTCGATAGGCGGCCCCAAACCCCGCCTCTCCCTCCATTGGAGGTATGCCATGGACGGTGCTTCCTCACCGTGATGAATCCATACATGATACTCACGCATGAATCCGTAACGTCGCAAGTGCTTGAATACTGCTGTAGGCGTCATAAATTGCTTGTTTCTGCAGGTTTCCAATGTGCAAGGACACTTTATCAACCCCCCAGTTGCACAAACCGGACGTCCCATGGCAAACGAAATGAAACCTTTAACCCCTTCTACAAAACTCCTAGAAACTCTGCCATTTACCGCCATACAATCGTACATCCATGAACGGTCGGAATTCATTGTATACTTTATTTTTAACCTGACACGTTCCAATTGATTAGATCGTATTTAATTTATTAGATCGATTCCAATTCGAATAAGAAGATTGTGGAGGTTAATTGTTAATTATTATATGTTCCTTATAAATTAATTATTAATTAAGGGTTCTATATGTTACAAAATTGGGCATATATTTTAACCATTTCAACCTCTTAGTACATATATTATATACTTAACATACATATCAAATTAACTAATTACTCTATACATATCGAATTACTACATATATTTATATCAAATTACATACTTAACATACAAATTTATCAAATCAAAACTACATACTTCTATACTTAACAAACATATCAAATTAACTAAACTAACTATATATACTTAACACACAAATCAAAACTAACTACATACATTCATACATACCAAACTTAACATACTACATACATTCATATCATACTACATACCTAACATATATACATATCATTAACTAAACTAACTATCATATATGTATATATATGTATATTACATATATATACATATGTATATATATACATATGTATACATATGTATATATATACATATATATACATATGTATATACATATATATACATATGTATACATATGTATATATATACATATATATACATATATATACATATGTATATATATACATATGTACATATGTATAGATATATACATATATATACATATGTATAGATATATACATATATATACATATATATATATATCAAATTGAACAAATTACATATAATTGATCAAATTAACTAAACTAACTACTACATACTTATCATATATACATATAATTGCTCAAATTAATCAAAATAAACAAAATCCCCAAATTTTTAAAAACTAGGGTTTTAGCCAAAATACCTTGATTAATCGGTAGAAATATGAAATTGATCGAAGAACCAAACTCCTTGTCACACGAGCTTCGATTAGGCACCAAGATTGGCCGGAATAACGAATGATTCACCGGAAATCGAAGAGAGGAGAAGAAGAAATTGAGGATGAATAATGAAGAAGATGATGAATTCTGCCACATTTCTCGCCTCTGTCCCGGATAAAACCCCTCTGCGCTGACGGACACGTATCCGTCGGCCCAGTTGGACCGATCCGTCGCTAGTTTGGGCGACAGATAGGTATCCGTCGCCCCATAGCGACGGAGAATCTATCCGTCGCCCCGTTTGTTTTTTTTTAAATTAAAAATATTAACGACGGATAAAATTATCCGTCGTTAATAATTTCCTTTTTTTTTTAAGTCAAACTTGGGCGACGGATAATTATTATCCGTCGCCCAATTTAGCGACGGATAATAACCATCTACTATACTTATCAGACCTCAACAATTGTTGGTTCCTCATTATGAAAGCAAGCCTTTGTGCTTCCATCATCATATAACCATCTACTATAAACTGCTGAAACAACTTTCTACTCAGCAGTATGGTTTGAGCCTCATCAACTTTCTATATTGTCGAATTGAGTTATCAACTTGTTGTCTCATTCTTTGAGTTGAGTTTTACCCTTTGAATTGAGTTTGCAACTTGGAATTATCTCATTCTTTTAGTTCTTTTATTCTTCGAATTAAGTTTCTAAATTAATTACAATTATCACTTAGAGTATTTTTCCGTGTAGTGTGATTTACCCTTCAAATATAGTTCTCATGTTGTAATTATCTCATTATTAGAGTTGATTTCACTTTCGAATTACGTTTTTAAATTTTAAATATCAAAATTTTAGAGTATATATAGTGTGATTTACCCTTCCAATATACTCCCTCAATTCTTTTTAAAGATGATCATTTGACTTTTTCCAGTCAACCATAATCAACTTTGACCACGTATAATCTTAAAATATAATTATTTAATACTTTATAAATTTATATTATGAAATATTACTTCTTTACTTTTTGTTATGAAATTTTTTAATATTTTTATTATTATAGTTTAGAAGTAATTCCCGGTCAAAGTTGGTTGTGGTTGACTAGGAAAAGTCAAATTATCAAAATATAAAAAGAACGGAAGGAGTAGTTCATTGTTGTAATTATCTCATAATTGGAGTTGGTTTCCCTTTCGAATTGAGTTTTTTAATTTTAAATATCACATTTTTAGAGTATATATAGTGTGATTTACCCTTCGATTAGAGTTCCAAGTTGTAATCATCTCATTTTTTAGTTGGTTTATCTTTCAAATGAAATTCTCGAGTTGGGACTATCCCATTATTATAATATTTTCTCATGTATTGCGGTCTATCCTTGAAATAAAGTTTCAAAGTTGTAATTATCTAATTCGTTGAGTTGGTGCACCATTCAAATTGAGCTCCCAAGTCACATTGATCTCATTAGTAGCATTGAGTATACACATCATAATTTCCCAAGTCGGGATGATCTTATTATTCGAGTTGTTTTATCCTTCCAATTGGAAAAATTCCATATGATCGAATTGAATTCACAAGTTAAAAATTACTCATTCTATGAATTGAATTTTCAAGTTGGGCCTTTCTAATCTCGCGTCGTTTTCAATGCGACCAATAACATGTTTATCTTTGGATCGCCACGTGGCTGTTAATTCAATCTGATTCATTCATTTTAGTTCGAAGTCATGTTATATATAATTTTAGTACGATTGATTTTAATTTCTTATATTAGTAATTATAAAATCCTAGAAAATATAAATCGACTATAATGTCCTTATGATATAATTAATTTTTATTAAAAAATTAATAACAAAGGATAACTAATTACAAATTTGTCCAAACTGAAGATGGCATGCGTGAGTAGCTCAAAACGACAGAGCACCTCCTAGTTCATCGTGGATGAAGCTGTACAGACTACAAAGGACCGACCGAAGTAGTCAACTTTGATAGTTAAATTGGGGAAATTGATGTTTGATTAGGTAGATCTACGGCTGGAGAGGCGGTGCGGTGGTTATGACCGGCGGCGGTGTAAAGGACGGTTGCACCATGAAGATGATGAACATAAAAAGACGATGGGCAGGGAAAGGAGATGAAAGATCACTTTTGATTTAATTTAGTGGAGTAGATTTTGATAGAAGGGTAGGGTTGGAATATTGTAATAAGATTTTATTTATTAAATGTAATTAAATTTGAATAGGGTGTTTTTGTACATCAATATTGTACTATTAAAATATAGTTGATATAGCATAAATATAAGATCGTACTTGGTGAAGCCTATTTTGACTCTGTTCTTTTCAACTTAAAACTCATTCAGTTCAGTTCAGATTCATTCAGTTCAGTTCAGTTCTGCTTAGTTATATTTTATACTACAATTCAGTTCAGTTCAATTCAATAAATTTCAGTTGAAAAAAACAGTGCCTTCGTCTACTAACCTTTATTAGTTTCATTCAAATTTTGACGACATCTGCCATTCTCTTTCTTCACACCTCCCTCAGTTTTTTCTTCATCTGAATATACACTTTCAAATAGACCCGCATATGTTGTCATGATCATTTGTCAAGATCGCGAGATTCTGAACCTCATTTATCAATAAGTTTTCAGTTTTTCTTACTTGATCTGGTCGATTATGTTAACATGATATATTCACCAAGGTGCGCTATATCCATCTACGCTTTCTCTTCTCTACTTATAATGTTATGTGGTGATTTTTATTCTTATATTCATCATCTGCTTCTTATACTTGTAATTGATTTGAAGTAAACACTAATATAGAACTTATTATGATTTTCATAAGTGGAGTGTTTCCACGGAAGTTAGTGCTAATGATTGAAGGGAGAGGTAGAGTTTTTTTTAGTTGAGTTTAGCTTTCGAGTTGAGTTCCCAAGTATGAATTGTCTCATTCTGAAAGTCTTTTTATGCTTCGAATTGAGTTTCTAAGTTAAAATTATATCTTACTTAGGCTATGTTCTCTTCGTCTATACTGAACTGCACTGAACTGAATGGAACTGAACTAAACTGAATTATAGTATAAAATATAACTAAGCAGAACTGAACTGGACTGAATGGATCTGAACTGAACTAAACTGAATGAGTTTGCAGACGAAGAGAATAGAGCCGTAGTTTATTTTTTCAATATGTATGTGGTTTATTCTTTCAATGAACTTTTTAATTTGGAATCATCTCATTCTTATAGTGGGGTTAACCTTCGAATTGAGTTCCTAATTTAAAAATTATTTCATTCTTAGACTTGAGTTGCCATTCGAATTGATTTTCCAACTTGGAATTATTACATTTTAGTTGGGATTGTCTATAACTTAGAGTGTTTTCATATAATGTGGTTACCGTTTGAATGTAATTGTCATGTTGTAATCATCTCATTCTTAGAATTGATTACCATCCGAATTGAATTATCAAATTGCAATTATCTCATTTCTTGAGGATTTTATCGTATAGTGGGTTTGCCACATTCGAATAGAGTTCCCAAATTGTAATCATCTCATTCTTAGATTATTTTACATTTCAAATTGAGTTTTCAAGATGCAATTATCCTATTCTACGAATATTTTAATTCTCATATATTATGGTTTACCTTTCGAATGGAGTTTTCAAGTAGTAATTACAATTTATATATTGAGCTGGTAAGCGATTCAAATTGATACTCTGCATTTTTTTTTTCAATGATCGATCTTGTAATTGACCGGATGTTCCTACTAATTTTGGTTAATAAAGACCGTTACCTTAAAAAAAAAGTGTCGTGCAAACAATCCATTTTTAAGTTAAAAAGTGGCGAATTGATGTTTTCAAGTAAAACTATAAAAATTTAATGAGTAAATGTTATATGTATTGTCATTAAATATTACTATTTTGTATTATCAATTATTTTAAATGTGAATATCGATAATTTAACATAAAATATTAACTATTAAAAGTAACCGAGTCTGACGGATCGCACGTATGATTGTCGTGCACCATTTTATTTTTTTATTCTACAAACCTTCAAAGTATTTGAACCCGTTGAAATTGAGACAATGCATCTGTTAGATATTTTGGCAGAATCAACATGGTTTGAAAAGTTAAAAATATTGGCTAGGGCCACATAGAGGCGGGCAAAAGTGACACTCGTTCAAGACATGTAAGATGGATTACAAATCATTTTGCACACATGACACAGAGATAGAGCATAACTTTTCCACTTGATCTTCCTTATTACTTCTATTACATAGAATTATTGAAATCTTTGTAATAGAAACATACGGATCTTGTATGCAAATGGATTAATGGAATGTAGAACCATTGGCTAGTACGAACCAGTTTCATTCGCCTTAGTGTGGCTGGTTCTGTAAAGCCTCTTGGTTGCTTAGTATTGTCTCAAAATTCTCTCAATTTTGATTTGATGTTGGAATTCACCATGGTTTATGTGGTATTTATAGTTACATATGGGTTTGATAGATTAATTAGGATGAATTGTACGGCAATCAATTCTCATAATTTGTTTCCCACTGATTTGGCCTTCGGGCATTAACATTGTGTTTATAACTGCTACCATTATGTTTCCCATTAACTGTGGTCGAATTAGTTGTGATAAAATGGATGTAACGGTTCCCTCTATTGTCAAAACAAACCTTGGTTAGCACACATTAATTATTTAGGATTTAAAATGTCAAATATTACAACTTTTATTCCACATAGATTTGAGGCTTGGGAATAAAAACTCCCCTTTATAATATATATGGATGTTAAGTAACATTGTATATTATTTGTTGAGTGTGTGACACTTCATTTTTTAGTAAAATATGAGGTTTTATAGTACGACTAAAAATGGAGAATCTCTTGTAAAAACAAAATCTCTTTGAGGCTACCAAATTGTGCTACATTGTTGGCACTTCAGAGATGCACAACGGGTTTGATTTCCACAAATATCTGCAATTACTGATGGAGAACCTTTACTTGCTGTCCAATCAGACTGGAATTATCAGCACAGATTCGTATTCAAACTCTTTGGTTAGTTGAAATAACCAAGACTAGATGCACGATCAAATACACTGCAGAAGTATATAAATAAGATTAGAGCTGGAAAGTAGACACACAATTGAATGAAACCACCGTTCTTTATTAGAAAAAGACTTCAAAAGGTACTGTTTGGGGTTTGGCACGTACTGCACACAAACTATTGTACTACTAGAAGACTACAAAGTACACAAACATAGACCTCATTGCCAGTACCAAACCTGGGGTACAATAATGTTTATTCATCTGCCTGTACTATGTTTATTCATCTGCCTGTACTATGGAATATTATGACGATAACTCTATATAACGCTAGACTTTCCAAGCCTAACTCGAACTAGAGACATTTTCCGCAGCCAGAAGCGTACTTTTCTGCGAAGCAATTGAGAGCTTAAAAACCTCATTGAGTGCAGCGTTGATGATGTTGCATTCGTTTCTATCTCTGCGCAATGCTGTATCGTCAACACTGCACTTAATAATGTTTTTAAATCTTTGAGACGGCTACAAATTACAAATGTTAGAAACACATTAAATTTGCAGGTATGTTGAATGCCTTCTTGTTTCTTGGTACTTATATGACTAGCACGTACATGTGATGAACATGTCCCTCCAGACCGAAACAACAGCAGGTAGCACTGCAGGTTTCACAGCGCAAGGCTATCAGTTCCAAGGCCTCAAAAGCAGCACATAGCTGTTTTACACAACAGCGAACAAAATGCAAGAAACCGATGAATTTCCTAACAAGAAACAGCATAATATTATATCCCACGTAAAAAACAAACCTTATGAGTTAATGTTTTGAGAAAAAATCCCTTTGCTCAGGTGACTTTCAGCACACACCTTGCAACATCATACTAGTCAGAAACTCAGTGGCATGCATGCTTTCTTGAACCCCATGCGCCCAGAGCTTCTGAGATGCAGAGGAGGGGGTCCACTGGTCTATGAGCTATGGCACTTTGCCATTACTAGCAGAGTCCTGATGCGTTATGAGCTACATCATGCTCTGCATTTACGACTATCAAGTATCAACTGTGCAAGTTACCACAAAATTATCTTTTAAGAGTACCTTCTCCAGCATAAACCCAACTAGATATTTGGAATATTTCCCGTTAACTATTAGCTCAGAATTCCTACAGAAGGCACTTGCATCGTATTTAGTGAAGGAATGACATTCAAAGTGCAAGTTCTCAAACACGGGTGCAAGTTATGAAGTGGAGTAAAACTTTCTACGTTATATTAATCAGGACCATTCAGTCTATTACTTTAGGTCTTCATTTACATATAAACTCACATGCTATTATTTCATAGAAAAGGCAATTATAAAAATCAAACACGCAGAAGATGCAGTTAACCAGAAACACACAGAATAAGTAGAGATAAGGAGACCAAATAAGATTAATGCTGTTATAAATAAATTCAACAGAGCAGTAGGTTGAAAGGTACAATTTTCCAATAACCAGTGTCGAGTAGTACATCCTGCAATGTGTACTGCTATCTTCCCTGTCTCTATGTCCGAATCTGAAATTAGTCGTCTGTGGAGTGTTTTCGTAAATGAACTTATTTTTTTCCAATCAATTAAAGAACGGAAGGAAAATGAGGAACATATAGAATTGAAAAATATTTGCTCTAATTTACAGGCAGATATAAAATCAATCAGCTAACTTTAGAAAAAAGAGTAAATATTTACGTGAACCTCTCAATTTGCTTATCTATTATCATCATGTGCACCTTGCTTTGAAAAAATTACTATATGACATTGACAAGCATTCAGCTCCTTTAGTTTCACAAGTTTATAATCCCCAACATTGTTCACCACATATGGTATGGGTTTCTTCCATAGCATCCATAGTGGAGATGCTTGTTGATATGTTAGTCATCAGCATTAAGGAGCAATTAAGGCCTTGCTTAAAAAGTTGGAGGGGGCCAAAAAAAAACCTTTTCTGGAGTGGTGGTGATGGGGGTTTGCCATGGATACATATAGGATAAATAACACTGTATGGAAGCATCTGGTAGTCTGTATGATGCAACTAAACCTGTGCATGAAAGTATGAAAAACAACTGCATCATGAGTTTGATGACCAACCATTTAAAGTTTCCCAGTTTTGCTATATTCTTATCCACAAGAAAGAAGAGAAGTGAATATATTTAAAGGAAGCACCTTTCCTTTTAAAACAGAAACAAAAAAGAGCTAAAAACATTTCAGATCTTGAGATGACGAGCATTCGAGCAATTACAAAAACATTAAGTATGCGGAAGGAATACAGATATCAACAAAAATGTTATTAAATATATATTTCTCCTTGAAATGCTATATCATTATTCTTTTACAAGACAAAACCACCCTCCTATGTAAATAGCAATTTTCTGAAATATTCATAATAAGTAGGGTTAAGATAAAAGTACAGAATATAAGGAGCACCTTATGGAGCCATGAGACGTTCAATTGTATAGACGAGGGACTCAGCCCAGTCAGCTTTGAAAAGCAATGTACGCAAAGTTTGCATCACATCGTACTCTGGGTCGAGTTTCCTTTGCCATCCCTAAACATAAAAGCATGGTATTTCACATCAATTTAATTATTAATCTAGTATTCCACGAAATGATAAAAATAAATAAAAAATAGAAAAGGTGAAATTAACTCATCCTCAAATTATCAGTTGAGACTCGTGGCAAATAGCTCCCCGTGCTTTAAAACGATTGTAAATTTTACGTGCGAAAAAATCCAGATCATTCTCGTTTGAGCCTGGAAATTCCCTACAAATTTGCAACCTTGCTAAAGCCTAGGTGGGAGTTCCCAAATAGGGTTCGAAGGTAATGTGTCCTAAAACTAATTCTCAAATTCGAACGGAACCTTGAAAGCATGTTTTCCATGCTACAAGCACATATTTTCAATAGACCTTGCAACAGACCTTTCTAGAAAGTGATAAGATGATAAATTTACATTGAACTTGCTGGAACTGATATAGTAAAAAAAAAAAAAATCAAAATGAGGTCAATGGATATTGAAGTACCAGATCCATTAAATGTATGAGAACATGAAAACTCAGATCACCAGCATGCAATAATTCACCATTATAATTATATAGAGAACCGTATGAAATGACAATCAAATTTCAGGTTATTCCTCTTCCAGGTCAAATTTACATCCTTTCCACTAATTTGAAATGTTAAAAAGGCTAGCAAGTAAGAAACCAGATATGACCTAGTCCATATCCAGCTAGATAATCAGACACCTACGAATGAAATTAACGATTGAATGAGCACAAACAAAATTACTGACTTGCTCCAACATCTGTCTATTCACGTTACAAGGTTAAAAGGGTCATATAATGCTAAATAAAATCCAATCACTGAAAAGCTGATTCGATGCTTATACTTTAAATTGGTAAGAGCATCATCATCACTAATAGAAATTTTGGTTGTGAAGTCGTAATATCGTTATGGTTTGTATTAACTAAGAGCATTCCTTATGCTCGTGTAAACTTTTTCGTTAATTATTAATATATTTTTGCCATTTCAAATAATAAATGTACAAGTGATTAACACATATAAACAAAATAGATGCTCTATTTAATTGATGCTTGAATAATAATGATGTTGCAAGTGCTACAAAATCATCACTTATCAGATAAGATCATAACGTAACACTTTTTAAGGAGATAACAAAAGGAAGGCAGGCACCAGAGTATACCTCCAACACTAAAGTAGTAACAATCACAGTGCAGATATTGCCATCGATATTAACTTTGTGGCGCCTAACTTGCTCGAGCAATTCTTGCATGCAATCCCCAGGGTGAATTAAATCACCCTCATCTGAGTCCCAGATTCTGAAAGTTTTTTCCACTTCCTGTACAGATACCAAGAACTCTCAGTACTCAACAAAAATATCCATTTTAGAGTAACGCCACTGATGAATGTTGCGCCTATCTAAATAATCTGTCTGATAGACTTATAGTTAATCAGTACGCATGATGATTATATTACAAGCATTTGGATCAAACTTCGAAGGGTCAACTCAGAATTTGGCAAGGACTTAATTTGGTTGTCGAGGACATCAAACTATACTCGCACACTGAGTGAGAGCGGAATCATCTCAGGCACAAGCAAACTTTTAATGTACTGAAGCTGGAAAAGGCTCCATTTCCACTTCACTCGTTAAAATAACAAATGTGTAAGATTTCAAGTTCCAGGCACAGACAGAAACTAAACATTAGTCGCTGGATGTAAAAAATGCCGCTGGGAGAGCCGCCCCCTAAAAAAGGGTCTGGCAATGCTCGGCTGGATTAGTCGCATGTAGCGGATACCAGTGAGAAATCGAAAAAAAACTAAACATTATTTTGAAGGCATTTTCTAGACAATAGGCCATAAACATCAACGTCATTACATAAATTGATGCAAAACGTTCTACCACAACTAAGGAATCCTATTTTCAGACTCCAATGATACTATAGAAAGTATGTAGTTATGTATCATATGTTCCCCAGATCTGACACAGCATGCAGAATAAAGTAGATCATATCAATTAATTGCAACTTCCCAACAATGACTGTTACAGGAAAGAGAAGGAAAAGGAAACGAAAAGCAAAGAAGAGCCCTTAATATTACATTGATAGGTATATAAAGGAATTCTAAAACAATCCCCAGGAGACACGACATGAGAATTCAGAAGATGGAAAAGCACATCGAGAGATCTTCCATGTGGCATTCAAATTATGGATCAGACTGATGTACTTGGCAAACCGCAAATGGCACTTACAGTAAAAGTACAATGCAATAAAAAGACATGAACAGCGTGCCATCAAAACTACGCCAAAAATAATATAGTTGCAAATCAAAAGCTCAACATCATTTGTTCTAAAATCAAAGTCGAATTTTCAAAGCATATATACACACTCTTCATGGCTAATTGTCCACAATTTAATTAATATTGCATAAAACCACAAATAGCATAATTGAAGAGCAGAGAGAGTAGATAGAAATTTTAGCTTTGGCAAAAAGAAAGCTTTGCATAGGGAAGTTAAACACCTCAATAAATTCATCTGGACAAGGGCATTTCTGTTTGTTGGACAATCTCAGTGTGCTCTCAGCAGCTGAACGGCCATCACGAAGTGCCACAGCCCTGAAGAACCCCAACAAATTGTCTCTGTCCTTTTTAGAAAGTTCAGCGGTCATGCCAACATCAAGAAAGATGACATGAGGCTTCGACTTAAACAGAGCTTTCCCTGAACTTGAGCCCTCAGATACTCTGACGAGAATATTTCCTGGATGCATGTCTGCGTGGATGAAATTATCAACCTGAAAGATCCAAGGTTAAGTTCATTAATTCAGAAACTATACCGCTATTTGATGCCATGGTATCATCTCAGTAAAGCAAGAAGGCATTGCCGCATTACAAAAAGATAACCAACAAGCACTTCACTAAATTACCTGATTCTCAGCCTATATTCTAATTAGATTATCATTTACTACTGTTATGCAGTGCCCTGCAAGAAGAAAACCTAACCATATCGATTTTAACTAAAACTTATTAAAGATAAATGATCTTTCTGTTGGTCAGATTTCATCATTATATGCCCAAATAATTCAATCAAATTTGTTTACAAAAATAAAATTCAAGTGCACAAGCAGAACAGTTTGATATTTCACTATAAAGAAAAATACTGAACATTAGGATAAATCAAATCCATTACCAATAGCATCTTCAGGAGTGCATGAGTCCCAATATGAGCAAGTGCTGATTTAATATGCTCCTGTCCATCAAGGCTATCAACGTAGTGTAAAATATTTTCTCCATGCTCATAGGTTTCAACCAGGACTGCTGGGTGCACCAAGGGATATAAAGGTTTCGGGAAAGATGCGTCCTTCCAGTGACGGAAATTATAGATAAACCGACTCAAGTTAGCTGCTTCCCTAGCAAGATCAACTTGTGACATCATGAAAACAGCAAATTGCTGCATGCTTTCATCTAGTCTCAGCCATTTAAAAGTCGGAATAAACTTAGATACTTTTGCAAATAAATTGATTAACACAAAATCTCTTCGAATTGCTTCCCCAACACCTGGATGTCTAACTTTTACAGCAACAAGCATGGGCTTTATTCTCTGTCTAGGATATCGGAATCTAAGAGTAGCACGGTGAATTTGAGCTACACTTCCTGATGCAACAGGTTCTTCTTCAAACTTATCAAAAATTTCAGGGAGTCTCCGCCCAAATGCTCTTTCGATAGTTTTTTTCGTATATGCAAAACTATGTGCCGGTGCTTTAGTGTGAAGTTCAGCAAGCTCCTCACACAGATCAATGGGGAACAGATCAGGCCTCGCCGCTGCCCACTGGCCCCATTTAATAAATGCCGGGCCAGCCTTTTCCAGCGTAGAGCGAACGGTACAAAGCCACCATTTCCTAAACTCAATGCCAAAGGAATCCGCAAAAGGAGCCATAATTATGCAAGGAGAGAACAAAACTGCCAAATATATTGCTCTTAGAACTAATATGAACCCCTCTACTAGAGAAAATATTAAGGAAGTCACATACACATGTCCATCTTGTGCATGCACATATAGAGTATCTTTCATAGGAAGATATTCTGCCTGCACCATACGCCCCGGGTTCCATGCTAACTCCCCAACAATGAAGGCCAAGATTCCAGGCGCAGCTAGGTGAGACCGTGACAAAGCAAGACTCACAGCACATGCTATCCTACTGATTGGAGGCAGAACTGGCCCACTATATAAACAAATTCGATATATACTTTTCCATGCAATCTGTGCATGACATGAAAAGCTTCTTGTAGCGTTTGAATGTATTCTTCTATATCCCCCAGTCCTTCCTAAAAACTCCTTCACTTGACGAGAGACAGGTGAATGAAACCATCCACGATAATAAAAGCTACTACGCGAGTAAAATCTGCAAACTGAGTATAACAGTCCAATATCTGTAGAAGATTTTATCTCACAGCTATACGGCTTCCGGAAAATGGATCCCCTGAGGCTCCTAATACTTGTGGCAGCTGCGACTCTGCATTTCACAAATTGAATGATAAATTACAGCAATCATTCTGATTCCTGGTAAACCTAACTTTAAAAAATGAAGCTAGCAAAACTATGATCTGTAAACCAGAGAAATAAACAAAGTAGCAGAACTCTGTCAAAAACCTAAGTTTGCATCTGAATAACACAATCGTGAATCGAATCAGCATGGAAATAGATAGCGAGAGCTCGAAATGAACCTTGAAATTGCCATAGGAATCAGGTGCAATCGAGTATACGAATCGGCGGTAGGTGGAAAGCATTTCTTCTCATCAGTGCTGTGATACAATAGCGGTTGAACGGACTTGGTTGAGTTCCGTATGCATCGCGGCCGTGGAGAGGGTTTTCCGGTTAATCTGCCGCCTGTAGGTGGTGGCGCTACCACATTTAAGATTCGAAATTCGACGGGTTTATCGGGTCATGGACTATGGTGATGAATTTGGACCAAAAGCGTTGAGCTAGGTTAAACGACTATCGGGTATCAAGTCATGACTCGTGACAAATAATGAGACGAAAATTATGGAGAGGGACTAAAATTTGCGGATAAAATAGAGACGGATCTATATTATTAGTTAAAACGTTTATGTTATTAAGGAAGTGAGTTCTTTTATAATATGAAAAAATACCAATGTTTATAATATAGTAGACGTTTTGATTAAAAACTCGAAATTTTTATTAATAGCATAGGTTCGTTATTAGATAAACTAGTTGATGCTCGATAGGAATGTGAGATATAAAAAAAAATGAAGTATATGAAAATATCTCGGAATGTATGAGTACCGTTTACAATCTATGAAAAGATCATAACATTAGAATTATAATAGATACATTGGACTCGATTTCTTATTCCAATTATATAACAGTATATATAAAAATTAATGTTAGCTTGTCAAACACCTCTTTCTAAACCACGTTTCTTGTGGTCTCAAAAGTCTGATTTCTTGTTGGTTGGGTTGAAATACGTATGTAGACACGCAAAATGTGTCGAATAAATTATTAAAATCATTAAATTTGATTTACTGTATTTAATTGGAATTTTACCAAATTCTATTCCAAAATAGTATGGTAAATTAATCGATTTTAATACGCTCCATTTATGGCCTATCAAATTGCGCCACGCACAAAATATGGAGTATTTTCGATTACTTTGCATTAAAAACGATGTGAATACTCAAAAAGTTTAAAGCCGATCAAACGTCGCCACGTTGAAAGGATGATATCGTAATACATACTTCCAATTAAATCAAGACATGAAGAAGGAGATAATTCGACCAATGGGATCGCGACACATCGTAAATGTGATGCAATTATTCAAGAAAAGGAAAAAGCTTTAAACAAATGGATTTCCATCCTTACCCCTCTTCAAAAAATGGATTTCCATCCTTACCCCTCTTCCACATCTATAAATAGAGGTCTTCCATCAAATTGGAATAAGAGAAGAAGAAGTGAAGAAGAGAAGAGCAAGTGCCCACAAATCCTCTCATCCTCTCAAGATCCGGCTTTAAAGTTCGAAGGAGCATTCAAGAAGTTCTTCCGGCAACTGAAGCAAAACCTTCGTTTGATCCAAGAAGAAGTCCTCGCACACTTGGAGAAACGATATTGGAAGATCAACCGCCACAAAGGAAGATCAAAATCCAAAAGTCCTGAAGAAGCCCGAACAGAGTTCTTGAAGTTCTTCATCAAATTCAAGCCAAAAGCAACGTTCGATCCAAGATCAAGCCGAGAAGCCCTTGAAGAAACGTTTCCGAATGACAAACTCCCTCTATACGAAGATCAAAATCCAAAAGCCATGAAGAAGTCCGAACAAAGTTCTTAAAGTTCTTCATCAAATTCAAGCCAAAAGCGATGTTAGATTCAAGATCAAACTGAAAAGCCCTTGAAGAAACGTTTCCCGGAGGCCAAACTTCCTCTACAGAAGATCAAAGGCCAAATTCTGTGACGATCTAGAAGCGTTCTTCGTGGAGTTCATCCATCCTTCAAGAAGTTCGTTATCGTTCGCTTCAAACACCTCCAAGTTCGCGGTTTGATTCGAGATTAAGCCAAGAAGCTCCCGAATTATCGTTTCCTCGACCTTGAAGTCATAAAATCCTAAAGCGAAGACTTTGAAGATCCAAGTTCGCCGCATTAGAAGACTAGAATCAGAGGATTGTAATAGAGAATTGTACCCGCACTCATCAAATCAATAAAATTTTATTTGTGCAATTTTAGTTGCTACAGATTTTTGGCACGCCCAGTGGGACATCTCTACCTCTCGTCTCTAGTCATCGTCTAAGGGAAACAAGGAAAGATGGTCCGGAAATCAAATAAGAGTACTTCACAGGTGTCGAGAGATGTAAGTTCCAAAGATGTCGAAGAACTAGCCGTGAATGTCCACGCTTCGGAAGCCGTCCTCAAGGCACCTGGTACAAACACTGGTGAAAATGATGGAGATGAAGCCTCTGTGAGTCACGACTCCCAACCACCATCTCCTCGCAATCAAGAGGTTCCCCCATCAAACCCAGTTGTGAATAGTGGGCTGTTAGAATCTCAGTTGATGACTTTGGCAAAAAATCCATGGAGTTCCTCATGAAACGCGCTGAAGAACAAGACTCGAAAATTGCAAAGCTCTTAGATCGAGAATCTAAGATTGAGAAACTCTTGAATAAAGAAGAAGCCGAAACCAGCAAAGTGGGAGAGAAACGCTATGAAGAACCACTATACAAGCAGCCACAATCAAACTTGAAGATGAAATCAACCCATGAAGAAGTGTCAATCTCCCCAGAAGGGACAATCCCAGCTAATCAATTGAAAGAATTCATCATGGGTGCCCTGAAGGAGAGACTTGATGAAAACTCCAAATCATCTTTCACTTACAATAAGCCATACACAAGGAGGATTGATAACTTGAGGATGCCCACAGGATATCAACCACCCAAGTTTCAACAATTTGATGGAAAAGGGAGCCCAAAGCAACATGTGGCGCATTTTGTTGAGACATGCAACAATGCTGGAACCTATGGCGACCATCTGGTAAAACAATTTGTTCGCTCACTAAAGAACAATGCATTCGATTGGTATACTGACTTGGAGGTTGGATCCATAGATAGTTGGGATCAACTGGAGCAGGAATTCCTTAACCGTTTCTATAGCACAAGAAGAACTGTTAGCATGATTGAGCTCACCAACACACGCCAGTGGAAAGAAGAAGCCGTCATGGATTACATCAATCGATGGAGGAACTTGAGTCTCAATTGCAAATACCGATTGTCTGAGGCTTCAGCAATCGAGATGTGTATCCAAGGAATGCAATGAGGTCTTCGATACATTCTTCAAGGAATCATGCCACGCTCATTCGAAGAACTAGCGACTCGAGCCCATGACATGGAATTAAGTATGGCTTCAAGTGGAATTGAAGGTCCTCCTGTGCAAAAATCACGTAGGATTGACACCAAGAGGGGGGGTAAGCCTCCATTCAAAGGTAAAGAAGCAATGGCTACAAGCGTCACAAAGATCAAGGTATCAAGGGCGACAAAGGACAAAGAAAAGGTGAACTATACACCAACAAATAAAGCTCCGCCAAAAGACGAGCAAAGAAGGTCGACTCTGAAGGAAAGATGGCAAAGCAGTATCCATTCCTCGAATCTCATGTCCCGGGGATATTTGATGACTTGTTGAAGAATAATTTGATCAAGTTGCCTGAAATGAAGAGACCTAAAGAAGAAGGTCGTTCGGACGACCCCAAGTACTGCAAGTACCACCGTCTCGTGAGTCACCCGATACAAGATTGTTTCGTCTTCAAGGAGAAGGTGATGAAATTGGCTCGGGAAGGGAAGATTTCGCTAGATGAGGAAAACGCAAATGTCAACACCATCTCGTCTGGCGAAAATCATGATTGACCAACCCTCACTAGAAGAACCTCCGAACAAAACATGTGTTTCCACCAAAGTGGCAAAACCCATTGATTGTATGACAACTATCTCCTTTAGTGATGAAGATCTATTACTTGGATCTAAGCCTCACAACAGACCATTGTTTGTGTCCGGCTTTACTCGTGAGCACAAGGTAAAAAGGATACTCATTGATGGTGGTTCTGCCGTCAATATCTTGCCCCTGCATACCATGAGAGAGGTAGGAATACCTGTAGAAGACCTCGCTAGTAGTCGACTGATGATCCAAGGCTTCAACCAAGGAGGGCAAAGAGCAATGGGCATTGTGAGACTAGGGTTAATGATTGACAATATGTCATCAACAACGCTCTTCCATGTTATTGATGCCAAGACGTCCTACAATTTGCTTTTGGGAAGGCCATGGATACATGAAAATGGTGTAGTCCCCTCGACTTTACACCAATGCTTTCAATATTGCCAAAATGGAGCAGTGGGAAATGTGCTTGCAGATGGCAAACCATTCACGGAAGTCGAATCTTATTTTGCCGACTCCAAGTATTACAAAGAACATATGAAGGATGTAAACGAAGGGTCGAACTCGTTTGGCGGCGAGTCAAGAGAGCAAGTGAAAAATCTTGACAATGAAAAATTGCCTCCTCAGATCTGCCCCGGTGAGGTCTCACGTGCGAAAGATGAAGGGTTGAGTGGACTAACTCTACCATTGACAAATCTTAGCCTCACCAGTATGGTCCAACCGCCCCTTAAGGGATTTGTTCGCCCAGTCCACGAAGGTTTGAATGAACATGAGACTTCATCACATAAAGTCGAAAATAAACATTTTGGACCAAACGCTTTCAAGCTTTTGATAAAGGCAGGATATGATCCTAAGAATGGATCTCCTCTGAGATTAAATACATCAGGATCTTCTAGCTCACAAGGTGGTGGAAAAATTCGAGAAGGTCTTGGTTTTCAACGGCTAACCCTGTCCGCATCACCATAAAACGAGCCACAAGCAATTACGTGAGCGAAAATGACAACTCATTCACCGAATGTGTTTCTGACCAAAATTGTGAGAAACCACTGCACAGGTCTGTCTTTGAAAGGTTGGGGCCAATTAGACAGTCCGCACATCAAAGACTGGGGCCAATTAGACAGTCCGCACATCAAAGACTAGGGGCAATTAGGAAACCTGCACGTCAAAGACTGGGGGCAGTTAAAAATTCTGTGCATCAAAGGTTGGGACCAATGAAATCAGACACTGCAGGAACTAGCGAGTTAAGTAACGCCGGAAAACTACGAAGCCTAGTTCCATCTCGCATGATGCGGACCGAAGATATCAAGGTGTCATACGGTGAAACCCTCAAGGTCAAAAGGGTGACGATAATCCACACAAGAGTCCAAGATAATATTGAGGATGAAAATGAAAGTGTTGAATCATCATGCCACATCACCCTTAAGGATTGTGAGGTCATTGAAGAAGAGGATGCTGAAGTAGCACCCCCTGAATTTGAAGAAGGGGTAAATGCCACCATTGATGAATTAAAAGAGGTTAATCTTGGTGATTCAAATGATCCCCGACCCACGTACATAAGCGCTTTGTTAAGTGCCGATGAAGAGATTGCTTACATTGCCCTGTTAAAGGATTTCATAGATGTGTTTGCTTGGACATACAAAGAAATGCCTGGCCTCAATCCCAAGATAGCGATTCACTCTCGATAAAGAATGGAGCTCGTCCCGTCAAGCAAGCTCAACGGCAATTTCGTCCTCAGTTGATTTTGCCAATCGAAGTGGAAGTGAATAAGCTAATTGAAGCAGGTTTCATCCGTGAAGTCAAATACCCTACGTGGATTTCTAACATAGTCCCGGTAAGAAAGAAGAATGGACAAATTCGAGTGTGCGTAGATTTTAGAGACCTAAATTACGCATGCCCCAAGGATGACTTCCCGCTTCCCATACCGGAACTCATGATTGACGCCACTACAGGCCACGAAGCGCTATCTTTCATGGACGGGTCCTCAGGATACAATCAAATTCGCATGGATCCGAAGGAAGAAGAACTAACGGCTTTCCGCACTCCAAAAGGGATATATTGTTATAAAGTAATGCCGTTTGGTCTCAAGAATGCTGGCGCCACCTATCAAAGAGCAATGCAAAAGATATTTGACGACATTCTTCACAAGAACGTCGAATGCTATGTTGATGACTTGGTGGTAAAATCAAGGAGGCAAACAGACCACTTGCAAGACTTGAGGGAGGTCTTTGAGCGATTAAGAAAGTACCAATTGAGGATGAACCCTCTGAAGTGCGCATTTGGAGTTAGCTCTGGAAAGTTTCTGGGCTTTATTGTTCGACAACAAGGAATAGAAATCGAGCAAGCCAAAATTGACGCGATTATGAAGATGCCTGAGCCAAAAAACATACATGAGCTTAGAAGCTTGCAAGGGAAGATAGCTTACCTCCGGAGATTCATATCCAACCTCGCAGGAAGGTGTCAACTATTTAGTCACCTCATGAGAAAAGATGTTCCATTTAATTGGGATCATGCTTGTAGGAATGCATTCGAATGCATCAAGTCATATCTTATGAAGCCGCCAGTGTTAGGAGCTCCAATACCAGGACGCCCTTTGATTCTATACATAGCTGCACAAGAGCGTTCCATGGGAGCATTGTTGGCTCAAGAAAACGACAATGGGAAAGAGAATGCACTTTACTATTTGAGCAGAACGATGACGCCAAATGAGCTAAAGTATTCCCCCATCGAAAAGCTTTGTTTGGCTCCCGTCTTCGTAATCCAAAAATTGAAGCATTACTTCCAAGCCCACACAATTCATCTTGTTTCAAGAGATAATCCATTGAAGTATGTTATGTCAAAGCCGGTGCTCTCAAATAGGCTTGCCAGGTGGTATTTGCAGATTCAGCAATTCGAAATCATATACGTGCCGCAAAAAGCAGTCAAAGGGCAAGTCTTAGCTGACTTCCTAGCTGATCATCCGATACCTGCGGAATGGGAATTAATGGAAGATTGTCCTGACGAAGACGTTATGACAATCGAAGTAATTCCTCCATGGAAAATGTACTTCGACGGAGCCTCACACAGGAACGGGGCAGGAGCTGGAGTTGTGTTTCTCTCGCCCAATGGGGAAGTTCTGCCATACTCATTCACTTTGACCCAAAATTGCTCAAATAATGTTGCAGAATATCAGGCGTTGATTCTCAGATTAGAGATGGCGGTCGATGCAAAGAGATTACATCTCAACATCCATGGAGACTCTAAACTAGTGGTCAACCAAGTGCTAGGGGATTATGATGCCAAGAAACCTGAACTGGCCCCATATGTTTGCTATGCTAGAAAATTGATCGGATGGTTAGAGGACGTGTCAATCGAACATGTTCCACGAGGAAATAATGGTCGAGACGACGCTCTAACAAAACTTGCTTCCACTCTGGTAATACCTGACAAGAGAATCCATATCCCCGTTTGTCAGAGTTGGATCGTTCCGCCTATACTTGAAGATAGTGAATGTGGTGAAGAAAACAATGGCGTGGAGGTCTATGAGATTGAGAAAGAAGACTGGCGACAACCTCTAGTTGATTACCTGAAATACGACAAGTTGCCCCATGAACTACGCCATAGAGCAGAAATTAGACGTCGAGCAGCTCGCTTCATATACCACAATGACACACTCTATAGACGCTCATTCAATGAGGTGTTTTTGCAATGTCTAGGTGATGAAGAAGCTGTGCAAGCAATGGAGGAAGCACACTCGGGCATTTGTGGTGCTCACCAGTCGGGTCCGAAATCGCACTTTCGAATCAAGAGGATGGGATACTATTGGCCCACCATGGTCCGAGATTGCATGGAATATGCACAAAGATGTCAACCTTGCCAATTTCATGCGAATTTCATCCATCAACCACCTGAGCCGCTACACCCAACTGTCGCCTCATGGCCATTTGATGCATGGGGGTTAGATGTGGTTGGCCCAATGACGAAATCTTCCGGAGGTCATCTGTACATCCTGGCAGCAACCGACTATTTCTCTAAATGGGCGGAAGCAATACCACAAAAGGAAGTAAAGAAAGAGAACGTTGCTGACTTCATACGTTCCAACATTATCTTTCGGCACGGCGTTCCACGCTACATAATCACCGACAATGGAAAACCATTATGCAACACCGTGATTGATACGTTGTGCCAACAATTCGAATTCAAGCAGGGGAAGTCTTCGATGTACTATGTGGCAGCCAATGGCCTCGCAGAAGCCTTCAATAAAACATTATGCAACTTGTTGAAGAAAGTGGTAGCAAAGTCGAAAAGGGACTGGCACGAGAGAATCGGAGAAGCATTGTGGGCTTATAGGACGACACATCGAACTCCTACCCAGGCCACCCCTTACGCACTGGTTTATGGAGCAGAACAAGGAGACCTTTCCCGACTCTCTATCATAGTGGGTGTGGTCTTGATGGGAGATGCAACCTGAGAAGAAACGGGTATCTCCTGATCCAATACCATTTGGGATTCATGAACGACACCGACATAGTTCGGAATGTCATTCTCCAGCTGCCACAAAGAAAGACAATATATTAGCAAGTCAAAAACTTGTTATGAAGGAAATCACCGGAACAAAAACATTTGAAGTCATTACCTCCCGAACAAAATCCACCGGCGATGCCGGAACACTCGAGCATCTCCACATGTTTCAACGTCCACTGGTTTGGAGGCTCCTTCTCCTTGCCTTTTCCAATGACGATCGGAATTGTTGCAACTTGCGCTCTCAACAACGTTGGAGGACGCGTTCTTCTTAGCTAATAAGAGGATGACGATGTCAAAATAAGAAGAAGTAAAAGTGATAATCAAAATCCCTCTATACTCCCTCTATACGAATATCAAAATCCAAAAGCCATGAAGAAGTCCGAACAAAGTTCTTGAAGTTCTTCATCAAATTCAAGCCAAAAGCGACGTTAGATTCAAGATCAAACTGAAAAGCCCTTGAAGAAACGTTTCCCGGAGGCCAAACTTCCTCTACAGAAGATCAAAGGCCAAATTCTGTGACGATCTAGAAGCGTTCTTCGTGGAGTTCATCCATCCTTCAAGAAGTTCGTTATCGTTCACTTCAAACACCTCCAAGTTCGCGGTTTGATTCGAGATTAAGCCAAGAAGCTCCCGAATTATCGTTTCCTCGACCTTGAAGTCATAAAATCCTAAAGCGAAGACTCTGAAGATCCAAGTTCGCCGCATTAGAAGACTAGAATCAGAGGATTGTAATAGAGAATTGTACCCGCACTTATCAAATCAATAAAATTTTATTTGTGCAATTTTAGTTGCTACAACGTATCCTACCAAACGAGAGTTGACGGACCTTGCACCTAAAACTCATGTAGATGGATCCTATTAAGCAAAATTAATTTCCAGTAATGATAAATGGAGCTTGATTCTTTTGTGTGAAGCTGAATCTTGTAGTTGATTTTGGTGTCGGGTAGGGAGATAATTTTAGATAAGGATAAGATTTAGAGATCTCTCTCCTTCAAATATGGCATAGAGATTTATTTACCTCTTACGAATATTATATTTATTATTTAACTGATTAAGAAACCAAAATTTCATCGTAATAGAAGGCACTATCGGCACACCGACAGATTGCTTTGTTATGATGTGTTAGAACGTAGGATCCCGGATTGGTACTTGGAACAAGATCAATAGACAATGTTGCCAACAATGTTGTTCAACAATGTCTTCAACACAGTAAACAAAAGGCAGCGGATGAATATGAATGAAACTTCTATTACCAAGCCAACATATATAAATATGTTGGCCGCGCCTTTAGGCAAAATATCTACTGACAGGAAAAGTAGATCTAATCAACTAGGTTTAATACAATCACAGATGATTGATTAAACAACCAAAACTAGCCCTAGAAGAACTAATAGTAAAAGCTATTCTAGGTCGATGTTTGAAAGAGTTATTCCAACAATGAATACTCTTAGACAAACTCTAAAGCTAGCAGAAAATAAGAAGCCTAAACTCTTTAATAAAATCTTGATTGATCACAAAGAAAGGCGTTATGATTGCTCGGCTGAATCCTTGTATATATACTTGAGATATCGACAACTTCCATCCAAGTCGAAAGGCAATAGGATCTCAGCAAAGGCAATTTTCTTTTTCTTGTTTTCTTCAATATACGCATAGAAGGAATTTTTCATATTTTGATTCTTCATAAAATATATTCCTTCTTGCTTTCACCACAAGTTGTTCTTTTTCCTTAAATCGTCTCTTGTTCGATTTGTAAATACTTCCAGTCCAAGTTTCCTGTCCAATGTGCTTTGTTCTTGATGTTAACTGCAATGTTATATCTTCAATGTTATGCCAGCACTGAATTCTATCTTGTCACAATGTTATACAACATTGGTAGTCCTGTAGCTTCACAAACAACAACAACAAACACAAACTTGGAACTGATTAATGAAAGACAAGATTATCAAAACACAAGTGCATACTGCACTTTCATGATGTATATTGCTCTGGAAGTATCAAGGGCCATAGTTAATGAAGTGTCCCTAAAGTATTGTCATGGAGACATTTGTTATTAAGTGAACCAAAATTAAGTGTCTCTATATCTACTTTTTGTCGTAGTGAGTCTACTGTTTACGAGTCATTCCCTTCGGACTTGATGTGGTATAAAAACGTATAAGTCAATAGTCCAAGTAAAAGTCGTCCAATAGCTTAGGTGTGCTGGATTACGTTACTCGTGTCTCGAAACTGTCTTGCTAAGAGAAGGTAAGGTTAGACCCTTTAGGGCCGGCTTGCCTTAGACAAACCGGACTAATATTCAACTAGTCTGCTCGATCCTTCAAGCTGGGGCTCAGACTTACAATCTTAAGGATTGGAACATTGTAAGTTAGGTGATTACCTAAATGAGGAGTAAATTCTCTCCTATTTATAGTAGAAGACTCAGGGGACATATCTCAAACACATCGGAGGTTGGTCGGCCTAGCGAGATGGTGACACGCGACATCAGAGTTTGGTGGCGCGTTCAGGTCGCGTAGAGAGTTTACTATGTCATACATGGTCCACTTGAAGTTGGAGCTTGGACTTCACATGGATTAACACCCAAGGTCGGCCTTGATTCCTGAGCTATAAGATGACGTATCTTGTTCTTGCTTCCTGAGGAGTCCGAGATTGGGATGTCGGGGGTCGGACCCTCCTGATAACCAAATCTGGTTCCTCTTCTAGTTCCTATTTTGGTGACTGGGGGTCGGACCACTTTCTGGAGTGGTGGGCCAGACCTCTGAGTAATGGGTCTCAAAACATACCTAAATCGCCTTAATTCACCAATCTTGAGGTCGAACTTATTAGTACATATCAGGATTCAAGAATGCTGGAGCAACATACCAAAGATTAGTGAATCAGATATTCAAAGAAGAAATAGGCAAGTCCATGGAGGTTTATGTGTATGACATGCTCATGAAAAGCAAGTATGAAGATCAACATATTGCCCATTTGGACAAATTCTTTAACACTCTAAATGCCTATGGGATGAAGCTCAATCTAAGCAAGTGCACATTCAGAGTAAAAGTAGACAAATTTATAGGCTACAAGGTGACCGAGAGGGGATTATAGTACAACCAAGAACTCGATCTTCCCCATCCTAAGATAATCAATGAAGTTCAACAACTCGTCGACAAAGTTATTGCCCTTAGCCGTTTCATCTCAAGATCTGCTGAGAAGAATCTACCCTTCTTCAAAGTTCTAAGTCTGTCTGATAAGTTCGAGTGGAATGATGAATGTACAGAGGCATCTGAGAGTCTCAAAGCTTACCTAGTAGCCCCATCCCTTTTGGCAAAGTCCATTACGGGCGAGCCTGTAAGCACTAAGGTTATCAACTCAGTCCTAGTCCAAATCAAAATGCCAATGAGCACCTTACTGTTTACTACTCGAGCAAAGCACTAAGTCCCATCGAGCAAAGATACCCTGAGCTATAAAAGTATGCCTTTTGAATGGTTCAAACTGCTAGGAAGTTAAAACACTACTTTAATTCACATAAAATCATTGTCCTAACCAACTAACCACTTAAAAACTGTCTTAGGGAAACCCGACACAATTGGTCGGTTGGTAAAATGGTAATTTGAATTCAGTGAACTAGGGATAAATTACCAACCCCAAGTTCCAAGAAAGCACAAGTGCTAGCTGATTTCATCGCCGAGTACCCGCAAAAGCAAACTTTCGACCAATATATATGCAGGCTTTAGAAATAAGAAATTTTGGCCATTCAAACCAACACCCAAAATGCCACGATCATTGACTCCTCCGAGGAGATCAAGGTGACTGAGCCAATCTCCTAGGAAATTACTTCCACCACCTCCCGAGAAGCCTCCTTTTCCTCCTTGGACTGTTCCTATAGAAGGAGAACTGCCAAGGATGAAGAGAGAGAGAGAGCGAGCGAGCAAGCTGAGGTTTAGATACTATATGTTGATGGATCTACAATGGGAAAAATCGAAGGCATAGGAATATATTTGACACAAGAGTTGATAAAGTGTGTAGTTTTGAACTAAGAAAGAACTACATAATTCACTGGATTTTTTTAATATAATACTACTAAATAAAAGGGAAAAAATCACGTCAATGAGATTCGAACTTTATACGTTATACTTCAAGAGTTACACATGTACGCACCATATTGAAATTGAATAAGTAATATAAATGGATGTGATCTAAATCAAATTGAAAGTTGTGTCATTCTTTAGGTTATGTTCTCTTCATTTCAAAATTCATTCAGTTCAGATTCATTCAGTTTAGTTATGCCCAGCTATTTTTATACTTCCATTAAATTCAGTTCACTTCCATTAAATTCAGATCAGTTCAGTTTTGTTCGGATGAAGTTTTTAATTAATCTCAAGTAGATGAGGCCGGTTCCATAACAACATTTAACACTACTAGACCAAATATTTTGGAAAGAAAAAAAAGACCTACTATTAATGTTGAACGGTCCTTGAACCTGACTGAACCAAACGAATGAATGCAAGAAGGGCTTTAGGGTTTTGGAGGGTTTAAGGCGGCCACAAACTCACTCACTCACTCTAGCAGCAGCTCTCTTCTCCCGTAAATTTCTCAGCACAGGTACATTTCCATATTGGGAAACAACAAACAAAACCCTTATTATCATTTTTCCTCTATCCAATTTCTCCAATTCCATCTGTTTCTGCACCAATCGGTTCCCCGTTCTTCCACGGGAATATGTGGAGAATAAGTTTGCTGAGAAGAAATCTGAAACACCTTCTTTCAGAATCTCACCACTGTGGTGCTACTGCCCAGCATTCATGCGTTTCAAGACAAACCAGACCTCTTCACCACCTAAACCATGTCCACACTCGCTATTCTCAGCTGGGTTGTTACCAAGATTCAATTTTTCTCCAAAGTAAGGGCTTTAGGTGCAGTGATTACGAGCCTTTAGGTAACAACAGTAGGAGAAGAAGTTATGGTGCAGCAGCTGAGGCTAATGTATCCGCCTCGGAAGAAGAGTGTGACGAAATCCAACAAGTGGTGGACCAAAAAACCACCAAACGACGTATTCAACCTACTCAGAGATTCAAGAAACTTAGAGACAGGCAGCTGAAGATCGAGTGTGATGCCTGGAAAGATGCTGCCAGGGAGTACCAAGATCTTATCTCTGACATGTGTGAGAAAAAGCTGGCACCTAATTTGCCATATATTAAGCAACTGTTTTTAGGCTGGTTTGAACCTTTGAGAGACGCTATAGCTGCGGAGCAAGAGTTATGTAAGCCAGTAAAAAGCCATGCTCCGTATGCACCGTATTTTAATCTGTTGCCTGCGGATATGATGGCAGTTATTACTATGCATAAGATGGTGGGACTGGTGATGGCTAGTGGGTATTGTAGAACCGTGGAGGCTACTAGCAGTGTTGGTGAAGCTATAGAAAATGAGGTTAGCTACCCCTATATGTTCTTTATGGTGTTGTATTTTTGTTAACCGAGCTAAGCATGTTTTCCAATTTGTTTGGTTTTGGTGCATTGATATGATTCTATGATAGGTTTGTAGGATAAACTGAACGTTAGATTTGAGTTGAGGAGTTGGAATAAAGAGTAGGTGATATGACAATAAATTTTAAGTGAGATAGAGCAGGTTTTAATGTGACATAGAATACTGCACCCGGCATGGTTCCGTTATATTATCTTTACAAAATTTATAGTTAGAAACCGACAATTAAGAATATAACTATTAGTTTTCGGCAAAATGTAATATGAGAAAAGATGAAAGAAAGGAGAGGTATAAATTTATATATATATTTGAGAAAGTAATGTGTATTGGTGTGATGTGTCAGTATGATTGCACATGACTTCCAAAGTATTGTGCATTATAGTGTTGGACTGTTTTGGGCGTGGAGGTCATTAGTAATTTTCGTTTTGTGACCCAATTATGCGATTTTGCCATATTTACGATTACGAATTGCATAGCTACCGAAGATGACGATTGAGGTTAGCTAGCACAGGTTTCGTACGTATTCTCTCTATGGGGTTGTATTTTGTTTATACATAGCTATGCTTGGTCCATCATTTTTGCCAGAACAACTATGTTTTTCCAATTTGTTTGGTTTGGTGCACTGATGTGTGTTCTTAGTTGAGGTATAGCAATCGCCCAACTGTAAATCCGAAAGTAATTAGATGTAACCAATATCCTGTACCGACCCTTGGAATCTAATGCTATCATTTTACACCTTTCAAGACTTTCATTAGGCACCAATTGTTGTCTTGTAGATCAAATGCTGGAAATTATACTTTGTCTCATAATTTGCTGTTGACTATTCATCACCTCGTGATATCATGGGTCTGCTAGCACCAGGGTAACAGGTTTTGCTGACACCCCCATGTTCCGCGTTCCGGTACGATTCTTTCGTGCTTCAGGTCCTCTTGAGTTTGCATACGGTTCTCTATATTTGGAGAATGGAGAATCCATTACTAATTGGGAAAATGAATTCTATAGATTTCGGACAGGTGATGGAAGATTAAAAAAAATGTAGAAATAAGAATGATCAGTCAATTTCAGCGAGAGATGAAAAAAAAGTGCGAGAAAAATCTTGAGGACACGAGAGTTTGCCATGGGAGAGGAGGGGCGTAGGAAAAGATAAGTCAACTGAAGATTAGGTTAATGCAGAATATCTTGAAACTTGTTTTAGGTTTTACAAACTGGGGAGCCTTATAATGAAGAAGCATGCCAAATAGTCCATTACTTTCTTTGCTTTGAACTGATGGTTAAGCTGAAAATAAGTATAATAATGGATACAAGTATAAAGAAGTATTTAAAGTATATTCCAAGAATTAGTAACATTTCAGTTACTAGTGAATCATGTTCCAAACACTAGCGAATTTGTGATATGTGATTCGCCAGAGAATTGAGTTCTCCATGGAGAGTGAATCACGTACCACATTTTCCACACACCCGTTCCAGGCGTTCAACGAATTGGGTAACCTTGCCTAGCACAACATGCCCCTATATTCTTTTCTTCATGTTGTGTTTTTGTTTATAGGTATGCTTGGTCCATTTTTCCCAGTCAAGCACCTTTACTCCACTTTGTTTTTGGTGCATCACGTGTCCATCTAATCATCTCAACTAGCTGTTTTAGCATATATGAGGTATAACACCTTGCATATTTTAGCTAGAGATGTACACAATACCCTTACCTTAACCTCTGGATTCATTGTAATCACACTACCATTTACCTTATCATATTCCAATTTTTTCTTTAGACGTCAATTCTTATTGTGTGGATCATATACTACTGAATATTTTATCACCGCGTGTTATCATTAAAAAATATGATAGTGTAACTAATTGATTCTTTTAAAATATCTACAATAAGCTGGAGAGAATGGCATTGACTATTGAATGGGGGCGTCTTTGGTTCTTCCTGGGTAATTTGATTTATGATCTAATTGTAGATCCATTTATACACTTGATTATAGATGGTTATAGGTGTTAATTTTTAATTCATTGTTTATTGATTACTCTCTTTTGTTGCCCAGGTCAGGATTTATCAATATTTACAGAGTCCCAAGAGTAAGTTTATGCCATTAAACAGAACATCTGAAGAAGGATTTGTTGACAAAGCTGAGGAACAAGAAAAGCTAAGGAAAAAGGTTCAAACTTTGATGAAGTCACAAAACGTGTATGCAGTTAGGAAAATAGTTGGGCGACAAGATAATTGGGAGCACTGGGGCCAGGATGTTCTAGTGAAGGTAGTTTTCACAAGAAAAACTTCTTTACCTGGTATTTAGAGCTCCTGGTTGATATTATAATTCGAACTATTTCCTGGTGCTCTAATCCACAGTTAGGCTCCCGTTTGATTGAGATATTGATGGAAACAGCCTACATCCAACCTCCTGTTGCTCACATGGAAGACACTCCGCCGGAAATCCGACCTGCATTTGTTCACACAGCCAAATCTGTAGATACTCCGTAAGTACTTATATGTGTTAGCTTGGCCTCTTAATTCTTTCACTGCATTTATCATTTATTTTTATTGTTGTTCTTATAGTCATGGCCCGAGGAGGTATGGCGTAATCGAGTGTGATCCCCTAGTCCGCAAAGGCCTAGAAAAAACAGTAAGACCCTCTGCGGTTTTAGTTTTGCAATTGACTGATTCATCTTAACTGTCTATGTCGCCAATGCCTATTAAAATCTTGGTTTTGTGTTCTTGAAAGAGTATGCTTTGGGACTTCTTGGAACATTTTGGAATTGTGTACAATTTATAAAAGAAATAGTATATTTTTACGAAAGAGTTTCAAAATTCCATTAATTCCATGTCGATGAGTTAACAAAACGAGATGTCTCGAAAGTTTTCAGACAGTTTCCTGAGATTTTAGTCTATGGTCTCCAAATCTCTCCGATATAATACACATCCTTGTTTTGGGTAATTTTTTTTCTTTCTATCATGCAATCTAATACATCATGTCTTTCATCGTCTATTTATACAGCCTAGGCACACGGTGATCCCGTATATGCCAATGTTGGTTCCTCCACTAAAATGGACTGGGTATGTTGTACTGATTTCTTGCACATATTTTCTGAATGTTTGGCTTCTGCATATTGGGCCATACTGTGTGGATGGCGAGAGATAATGGGTGTGTTGGAGATATACTCTTTTACCTCCATTTTGCTGTTTCTGGTGGAATAACTCATGATATACGCAAGAAAAGTTGAATTTAATATTGAGAAGATCTTAGTTTACCCTATAGACGTCTAAACGGATAACTATAATACTATATGGATGCGGAACAATACCTCATGGCCTGCTGATTTGTGAAAAGCCAAGCTATTTAGCAGTTAACGTTAATGTAAATTTAACTTTGACATGGCACTTATGTTATTACCTTTTATTTCCCTGAGAAATGTTCATCTGAGAAATGAACTTTTCTCAAAGTCATCAGTGCTAGAATGTACAATATATATTTTTACATTACTGTGCCAGGTACTTGCACAAGCGGGTACAGGGAGGGATACGTACCCGGCACGTTACGTGCTTTTGAAAATATTAGAAACAGCATACCCGTGTCGAGTACAGTGGCATGGCGTGTCCGGTACACTAAGGGCCGTTTTCATGAAAATGGAGTAAAATTGCAGTCCGAATATCAAAGGAAACTGGATTAAGGGTTTAAGAACTGAAATGTGCCAGTAGAACACAATAACCCAGCTAGACGACAATAAACTTCACTGGCACTTAAACTGTTATTCTAAATCTTTAACAGTTCAACCTATTGAGATGAACGCCACAATATGTTAAAGGTGACTCCAAGATGTGGGTGGATGGGTGGAGATGATATGAAAATTTGAATGATGTTGGTCTCCTTCGTATTCAAATGTGAACATTGGATGTTTCAGGGTTGGAGTAATTTTACTTACACATGTGGTCAATTTGGATTATTTAGGTCTCATATGTTTAATCTAGTTTTGAATCTCCCTTTAGATTTGTTTCATTGACATTAAACTTTGCTTTTTTTTGGGGGGGGGGGGGGGGGTTGTGCTTTTGTGTTTGTATTGGTGACTTCCAGACTTGTGATGGTTCATTTTGTGTGTTCTTGTTGCAATATCCTGACTATATAACCATTGTTATTACAATAGTTCTTATTTTTCCAATATAATTTGACTATATAACCATTGTTATTACAGTAGTTCTTATCTTTCCAATATAATTTGGATTATCTCAGAGTAAACAAGTTTATTATGTTTTAGTATGCATGAAGTAATAAAGTACAGCAAATCTAAGATATAAACAATTGTACCCTAACTGTTTCATCAAATTTATTTTTTCTTTAAATCTGTATAACTGTACCCGTATCGTACTGCTGTGTCCGTACCCGTGCATCCTAGCATCTGAGTAATGTTCCTTACGGGTCCATCTTTTGATAGATGAAGGAAACAGCCAGATAATATTTCTTAATGATGATCATGAATCAGTTGAAATGGGAGAGGAATAAATTAAATTCACTTATATAAGAGTACTGCACTGTAACATCGGGTTTCATATGTAGTCGAGTCACATTTCAATCTCATTTGACTGGTCTTTCGTTACCCAATATGACTTACAAATGGATCTGAAACGAAGCTGGTGTACGGCTGTCTTGAAATTTGCTATTAGGTTGAACCCAAATTTGTTTGCTTAAAGTTCTTCCTTAATGTGTTTTGATTGAACTTTTAAATGTTTTCAGATATTCGCGAGGTGCTTATTTATTTTTGCCGTCATATGTGATGCGTACACATCGAGCAAAACTACAACGTGAGGCACTTAGGAGGTCTCCAAAAGATAAATTAGTACCTCTTTTCCAGGTTTGTATGCTTGGATTTTCTCTATTCGATTTTCCCAACATTATTTTCTTAGATTCATTGAATCAAGTGATATTGCAGGAAGAGTCTCACCCCTGATTTGTTATTATTCTTCTGTAAAACATAGTAAATTAACTTATAGCCATCTGCTTCTTACTAATTCCACTCTCTTATGAAGGCACTTGATACTCTTGGCAATACCAAATGGAAGGTCAATAAAAGAATACTAAGTGTTATTGATAGAATATGGACTGATGGAGGCGGTCTTGCTGATTTGGTTGACCGCGATGATGTAAGTAACATATGATTGGATAGCAGTCCAATCACTCTTTATGTTCTGTTGCATGAAATAGTGCTATTGAGGACTTCTAATTATCCTACAAAAGCTTTCTTATGCTCAACTCGTTCAGTTCCTCTTATTTTATGCTCATTTAGGCACCCTTACCGATAAAACCAGATACAGAAGATGAATCTGAAATAAAGAAATGGAAATGGAAGGTCAGAGAGGTGAAGAAGGAGAATAGTGAAAGACATGCAGAACGGTGTGATGTGGAGCTCAAACTTGCTGTAAGAAAATACTTCACTTCAGCATTTAGGCTAGCATGCATGCAAACATACTTTACTAGTAGGGTGAATTTCATGAACCACAATGCTCCATTTATTAGTTAGTCTATATTCTGAACAATTACATTAGAGAGAGCCCAAATTAATTACACCTGGTTTTCTGCGACACCCGGATGTATATCTCATGTAATTTTTGAGAAGATGAGGGTTTTTGCAAGAATGCTTTCCAACGTGGTCGAATATTGTACAAACCCTTATTAATATGACATGCTAATACTTTTATTTGATAAGAGTAGGTGGCTAGACAAATTAAGGATGAAGAAGGAGTTTTCTACCCTCACAATATAGATTTCCGAGGGCGTGCATATCCAATGCACGCATATTTGAATCATCTTGGCTCAGATCTCTGCCGAGGAATTTTAGAATTTGCAGAAGGCCGCCCACTTGGCAAGTCAGGCTTACGCTGGTTGAAAGTACACTTGGCAAGCTTATATGGCGGTGGTGTTGATAAGTTATCATTCGAAGATCGAATTGCATTCACTGAGAACCATTTGGAAGATTTATTTGATTCCGCCGATCGGCCTCTTGAAGGAAATCGCTGGTGGTTGGGTGCGGAAGATCCTTTCCAATGCTTGGCTGCATGCATGAACCTTTCAGAAGCATTAAGAAGCCCTTATCCAGAGACTACAATATCCCATATTCCTGTTCATCAGGTAAATAGGTGTTGAATACTTGTCACTCTGTGATAAACTTATTCAGATTTCTTTTGAGCCAGATAACATAAAGATTTTAAACCCCCAACACCTTACGCAGAAAGCTCTTATTTTCATGCTTTGATAGCTCTGAACTCGCTTTTAACATGATTTAAGATCTACTAATTCACGAACGAAGGTTTTAAGTCATTTTTAGGTTCATCAAGTGAAATAAAATGTCTCTTGCATGGATTTTTTTTTAAATTATATTTTATTTATTGAGATGGCACTTTCGTTAACGTATTAGAACTACACAAAGTCTTGGAAGGGGCTTGTGTTAGTGAGGGACGGACTTATGTTCTTGAGTATAAGTATAAGGTTTTTAAAAATATCAATGATGTTTTATAAACGAACATTTTATTTCATTTTTTTACGTGTATGTATAACACCAAAGTTCTTGGTAAAAACCCTATTGTTTCTGGCTATTACAGTCATGTATGTTGGTCCCTTTTAGTCCCTCTATACAGGCGGTCTCCCGGAGACTTTATCTTTACGGACATCATTCAAATTTATGAATATTTCATTCATATAACATATTTTAAGACTTTTGAGCATCCTCCCAGCCGTTAGCAGGAACATTGAGTCCTAGTTTCGGCCTCCAAGCAAGCTTTTTTGTGTAAAGATTCTAATAAAAGTTCATTCTTTGAGTTCCAATGTCTTGCTGATCCTACAAAAACTCGGCATCAACTTCCAACTTTGAGATAAAATTATTATGCATGTGCGACTTTGCAACGCTGAGAAAAAACTTTGTACACCTGTCACCTTCTGTAAACCAGAGGGTTTGAGATCTTGGTTCCAAGGTTTTTCTTCCGCCTCCACCATAATTTTATAATCTCCCTCGCTTTCTCCTTTCTTATACACACCCTTCTGATAGACCCATACCTTCCCGTTTATCCAGCTCTTCTAAACTTAATCCAGCCTGAACCCGTTTCATTTTGTCATCCCCAACTGACTCTCCACTCTACTTCTTTAGAGCCTTGAGTCTTTGCTAAGAAAATGCAGCTAAGTGATCCTTGGGCAATGTATGAAGCCCACCAGGTTCTGAACTGATCAACAAAACCCTCCTTTAACCACATGTTTTTCAAATCTAAATGGCCTTTCGCCGCCGACTTTACGTCTCTAGACAACAAAATAGTGCAGTATCCGAACAATACTCTGTAGGGCCTTAAAACGGTTTCTCGATCAATATGTTAAAACACTATTAACTTTGACTTTTTTGCTTCAATTTTTTTTTATTCAAGTTAAAGCCCAAGTATAACTAATTCTTAATTACCTAGTTGTACATGATGAAATTACCTCACGATGCTCGTTAGGCTTGGAGGTTTTTTTCTATGGAGCAGTGATCTGTGAATTTTAGCACAGGTGTTCATGCTATTTTTCAACTGCTAGTTACAAAGAAGGCTGAAATTGTTTATTCTCTCTCCATGTTTCAATACCCCCAGGATGGTTCATGTAATGGCCTGCAACATTATGCTGCACTTGGAAGAGACAAGGTACTAAACTTTATATCTTTCCAGATTGCTCCTTTGGATTATCAGGGTCTTAAATATATAGGTAAAGCAGAACACAGAATACAATTTTTTTCTTTTTTCGGACTATAGTTGAAAGCAACTTACATTCATTAAACGTGAGCATCTGAGCATAATTCCCAGTCATACAACATTGGACTATAAACAACAAGATATCCATATTTTAACTAGCAGCTTGTTATCATGCCTATTCATCAGTTGCAAGTACCTTTGTTTCTTGAGATGGTTAGTTTCTGCATGTATTCATATTTGTATTTACCTGCATAAAAATCATTTCATTTGGGTAAAATGCACTAATGCACCCATCCTTTTCAAAATATGCACATATGTTTCTCATGTTTTTAATTGCATGTATGTACCTTAAGTTGTTCAAAAGTATGCACAAATGCCCCAATCCGTTCAAACTAACGGGGTGTGTATTACACTCCATATGTGCAAGTGAGTTTGTTTTTTAGGAATAAAAATCTTAAAAATCAACAACAATTATTAAAACGAATACAAAGTTATACTAAAATGATAAATAAGTTCTTGAAATTATAAGAAATATTTACATCTATAGCTTTTAAAAATTATACTATTATTATTATATAAATAAAAAAATTATCAAAATTTACAAAAAAGTATGTAAAAAATTATCAAAAATGTGAAAAAATAAAGAGGTTTAATATTAGTGATTTGAAATTACAGTGGACAGTTATGAATTATCGTATTAAACGGGATTGTTTTGCAATTTATGTAACTGCAGTCTAACTTCCGTTAAAAATTTTAGGGGGACATTCTAGCTCTTTTACAAGTGTAAAAATAGTTTTTAACAAGAATTATATTCTTTTCTTCATTTTTGTGATTTTTCATATTCAATATAAATCTTTAATAGTAATTTTTATTTAATTTTACATAGTTATTTTATATTTTTTTGGAACTACTATAATTTAATATTTGTTATAAAATTTAAAATTTTAATAGTTTGTATAATTATTTTGAATTTTAAGATTTTTTATGACAAAAAAAGCAAACCCTCTCGCAATGTGGAAAGTGCAGTACATAACATCGTTATTTTTGAACGGATTGGAGCAATTGTGCAGACTTTTAGAACAACATGAGGTATATCGGTTCAATTTAAAAAAGATGACGAATATATGTGCATATTTCAAGCTTCGAAGAACATAGGGTACATTCATGCATTTTAACCTAGGAAGCAGACATACGTTTCTGGCATAGAGTATTCAACCTGCGTACGTATTTAATACGCATACGTCTAAATACATGAGGAATACGTATTTTATACTTATTCTTTCCAGGCGTTAGTTATTCTTTTATCTGTGATCTTTTTGGATAGAACTGAATTTTGGAAGTTTCCTTGTTCAACAAGGCTCCTTATATTTGTCACTAAATAGGCGAAAGTTCAAAAGTGCTGTGATTTACTGAAAGAACTGATTTAACAGATCTAATCCTGTCATATAATTATCCATTTCACAAAATAAAAATATAAAAATTAAATAATAAAACGCATTCTTGACGTATTCGTATTCTAATATTTGGAATTTATTGTTTTTCGTATTCGTATTCGCATGCGTATTTGTATTGGTGCTTCCTAGATTTTAACCCATTTTTTTCATTCATATACTCTGCATCCTGTATTTTATTTTAAAAGTTTGAAACCTGGTGTGTGATAGCATGCGTGTCAATGTTATCACTAAATATAATTCTGCAGGTGGGAGCAGCTGCTGTCAATCTTGTCAGAGCAGACAAACCTGCTGATGTTTACTCTGGTATTGCTGCTAGGTAAGCTGCACAACCATGATAGTTGCATTGCTTTCTGTCACATGGGAATTAAATTGAGTTCAAGACACAATCTGATCTCGATAGTGCCAAGCTACCAAGTACAACAACAGTTTGAGAGTAGGGGGTTTCAATGAAAAGAAAGAGCGAGCTCAAGCCTTATCCAGCATGTCCGGTTTGTTTAAAGTTGAGCTTGAGCATTGGCGAGCTGCCAAAGCTTGAGCTCAAGCTAAGCTCGCGAAGGACTTCTATGATATAATTAGAGATTAAAATATTTGAAGTTAATAATGGTATTTTTAATGCATTTATAGTACACGCAAGCAAATTATCTGTGAACACTTGAGCCTCTCTTGCAAAATCTCGAAACTGGCTCCAGCTTGTTGGCAAACAAGCTCTTGCCTGGTTGAACTCGAGCTTGTGTGCTAGCAGCTAATGAAGGACGTTTGACCAGTTGCCAACAAGCTCTTGCCTGGTTGAACTCGAGCTTGTGTGCTAGCAGCTAATGAATGAGGTTGACCTGTTGAGTGGCCTCTTACAATATTAGAATACTTGATCCACAAAATTAATCATATTGAGTCAATTACATGATTACATCTCTTCCACATAGTTCTCAGTCTCATTGATGTGTAATAAATCACTCAGCTGCTTAGACCCTGGAGTCAAGCTTCTCTTCCACGTGTACTTCAGCTAAAGAAAAATTCTTGTATTACCAGAAAGCACATGAAGCATCATTTTGACAATGCTCATCTTGTAGATGTTTGTTCCGAAACCTATTTTCTTTAGCCCTTGTAAAAGAGTTGGACTTAGTTCAGGCCACAGAAACCTTCTTTCGGATTTAACATGATGTCAGGTTAAAGATCTACAATAGTTGTTTTTCAATCTGACCAAATTGCATTACATTGTGTTGTTGACCGTACAATAGATCTCGACTTTTATTAACAGTAGAACACACAGTTTGCAGGTAATGGATACTGCACCTGTCGCTACTAGTGATGGGTTCTTACTATGCTATATATAGTGACCACTATTATTCCAAAATAATAAAATGCATGTCAAAATTTGAAATTGCTTGTTTATCTTGTAGTTGTGTTCATATGTTAAATTTCCTTGATGTAGAGTTCTTGACACCTTGAAGAGCGATGCAGCTAAAGACCCTGAAGTTCACCCGGAAGCCGCCTTTGCCAGGCTGTTAATCAACCAGGTTCATAGTTTTCATGTTCTTATCTTTTACTTCCTCCGTCCCGGGACAAGGTTCCCGTTTACTTTATGATCAACAAAATAAGGAAGGTTGAAAAATTGAGTATTATTTAAATTGAGAAATAATAAAGAATGAATAAAAATTGATAATGGGTTGTTAAAATAGAAAGTTGGGTATTATTTAAATGAAGAAAGAATAAAGAATGAATATAAAAGAGATAGTGGGTTGGTAAAGTTGTAAATATGAGTGTATATGTGGGTATTAATTAAGTGGGGTAGATGTAAAATTTGCCAAATGGGAACCTTTGAACGGGACGCCAACAATGGCAAAATGGGAACCTTGATGTGGGATGGAGGAAGTACATCGTATTATTGCCAATAATTTTCTTCTATTTTTCCCATTCATGAGTCTAGGTCTCTATTGTTTGATTATTTACACCCGTTGTCAACCATGTACGGTCTATTTAATTGTATGTTATTATTACCTCATCAACTTATGTTGGTAACCATTTAAGCTAACAGCATGACATTTACTTCTATATGTTCTGATTCTATTTCCTTATCTGATACAGGTGGACAGAAAATTTGTGAAACAGACAGTGATGACGTCTGTATATGGTGTTACATTCATTGGTGCACGTGATCAAGTCAAGAAACGTTTAAAGGAGCGGGGAGCTATTGAAGATGATAATCAGTGTTTTCATGCAGCGGGCTATGCCGCAAAAGTTAGTCTTATCAGACCCAATCTCTGACAATGTCCGTTTATCAAGAAAAGTAGAACTTATATATTGGTTGTGTAGATTGTGTGGGTGATTTCACTAGTGGAATAATGGACAATTTGGGTTTCATGCAAGTTGAAGTCTAGCATGATACAGTATGAGCTAATTATCTTTTAACCATGTGGTTTTCAAACAGATAATTTTGGCTGCATTAGAAGAAATGTTTACGGCTGCTCGAAACATAATGATGTGGCTTGGAGAGTGTGCTAAGGTTTGTTCATAATCTATTTTGGTATCCATTTCCATTACTGTACTTGTGAAGAGTTCATCTGGGCCACATAAATGCTTTACTTACGATAATAAAAATGAGATTATTAAGTGAGCAGACGTGACAACTGGTTCGTTTTAAGTCGCAGAGAATTGCTGAATTAACTGATTGTTTGTATGTTTGAAGAAACTTAATCAATCAATGTAGATTTACTGACCATGGGAGGAATAATGGTTTAAATGATCTAATATAGTAAATCTGTAGGCCTTTGTATGGTCAAAGATCCATAAAAGAGTATAAGCTGTCTCTGTGTCTGTGCCCTGTGGTTTCAACTATGTTTAAGAAAAAGAAATCTAAGTCCCAGCTGTTTGTGTGTGGTGAATGTGTTCGCAAATTCCTGTCGAATGAAACTTAGACTAGCAGCAGATGCATAACTTGTTGTGAAGGTACATATGTTGGGAGGTGCATAAAATGCATCCAATATATTCATTCCTTCAGTACCTATACTGAATTAGATGACAAAAAGTAGAAGCTGATGAGTAAGACAGAAAAACCAGTTTTTCCTGTGCATTCTGAGAAACCACTCCAAATACTTGGGTATGATGGTGTAAGTTTAGAATGGTGTGCATAAATAAAATGTGGGTTTTTCGTAATGCTTTGCTTAGGAAAGAGCGGTCTCTTCTAAGAACTTAACAAAACTACATAACTGGAACGAAAGGGGATTGCATTATGCGACTCATATTACTGTCTTCCACTGGGAGAATTTTCGGGGCAGTTACTATGTTCTTTTTAAAGAAATGAAAAATTGATCTCTATAGTCTACACTAGAGATTGCAGAATTCTAGAACTAAAGATTAGCGAGGAAGCTAGATAACAGAAAAGAGTAGTACGGAATCCGAGGTATGAGAAATCTCGAGGATCAAAGTTTCAGCAATGAGCCCTACTAACGAAAATATGTAACAATGAACACCTAATTATACGTAAAGCAGTACATCCTGTAATTTGAAAGAACTGTTTGTCTATCACATGGTTCTGAGATATGATTAATTCTACTGCTTTTTACATACTCATATATATTTGATCTTTTGTGTCATCTGATTTTAAATTTAAGGATGATGTGCTATCTTTTCGGGTTATGTTTTTTGGGCTATTCATGATTTTGGTTTTGATGTTCTTGATACCTGTAGATTATAGCTACAGGGAACCAGCCTGTACGGTGGACTACACCTCTTGGTCTCCCTGTTGTCCAGCCTTACCATCAGAAAGGAAGACACCATGTAATCAACTAACATTTGATCTGTTGTCTCACTTATTTCAACTTGAATTAGTAAGATCATAGTTTCTGATTCATATATCACCTAACAATGCGGTAAATGGTTTTGATCGCAGATTAAGACTTCTCTTCAGGTTTTGACTTTGCAATGCGATACTGATAAGGTATAGATGCTTTCCTCATATTCTTCATGAGGTGTACTGTAAGTGATAAACACTGATAGAAATTGAAAGTCTTGTTGCCAAGTGGCTCCGTGTATAGCCCTATCGGATGAATTTTTATGCGTGGCAAGTGCCAATTTTTGGGTTGCTTTTATTGAAAGGTCTTAGACAATCTCACTCTTAAAACAGGTGTAAATTAGGAATTTGCGCTTCACTTGAATGGGTGGTGGGGTGGTTTTCCTAATATTTAAAATCTCTGTGCAAACCGGGGATAATGCGCCTAGGGTTGGGCTGGTTTTTGCTGATATATATGGTGTTTGTAATTGTTCGACTGCCCAACACAAGTTTTTGTCAATAAATAGTTGCTATTACCGTCTAACACAAGAATTTAACTCTTATCACCTAGGAAGCATGCATACGTTTCTGGCCTAGAGCATTTAACCTGCGTACGTATTTAATACGCATACGTCTAAATACGTGAGGAGTACATATTTTATTCTTTCCAAGCGTTAGTTATTCTTTTATCTGTTATCTTTTTGGATGGAACTGAATTTTGAAGAGTCCTTTTTCAACTTTAGCCTATTTGTCATCACTACGTAGGCTAAAGTTCAAAAGTGTTGTGATTTACTGAAAGACCCGATTTAATAAATCGAACGCTGACATATAATTATCCATTTCACAACATAAATATATATACATATAAATAATCAATAAAACGTATTCTTGACTTATTCGTATTTTAATATTTTGGATTTTATTGTTTTTCGTATTTGTCTTCATATTCGCATGCGTATTCGTATTGGTGCTTCCTAGCTTGTCACGAATAAAGACACCGATCGAATTATATTAACAATTTTTTCTCTAGTTTTATGGTGAGGTAACGGACTAACGGTTATCAATTTTCGTCTAATTGTTAGGTATGAATCTGGAAATAGAATCCTTTACTCTTAAAATGTCACTACTCATCCCAGTCAATGGATTTGTTTTCTCACACAATCTACACAAATCTGTAATGCAGGCGAAATTTATCAAACAATATAAACACTCCTAGTTAATGTCACATACAACGTTAAGACCCTCCAATGTAACACAATAATTTAACTAATGGCTAAAGAGAGATCCTATTTTATTACCAGATAGTAACATGACTGTTTTAAGTATACAATGCAAGTTCATAATGCTTGCTTCTCTTTTTTCCATTGTTATTAAAGGTGATGGTTAGTCGACACAAAACTGCTTTTCCGCCAAATTTTGTGCACTCACTTGACGGTTGCCATATGATGAAGACTGCCATTGCATGTTCAGAAGTGGGCTTGAACTTTGCAGGTTTGTGAAAAAGAAACTCTGTCATGGAATTCTGCAATTGGTTATGCTAATTAAAGTCAGCACCACTAATAACTACCGTTCGGAATGATGGTTTCAGGAGTGCATGATTCGTATTGGACTCATGCATGCGATGTTGACACACTGAACAAGATTCTAAGAGAAAAATTCGTCGAGCTATATGAGGAACCAGTTTTGGAGAGTGTAAGCTCTTATATTCTGTTTTAGGCTGTAAATGTGAATTATAGTTGTAATATGTCCTGATATTCTGTGTGGAATTTTTGTCCTGCAATGTTCTGGTGTCATGCTTCGTCTCTACACTCTGTGCATGTCTTATTAATTGCTCGTACTTAATTTACCGAGTGTGTGGAAACTCTGTTTTCACAACCTATACATCCATTGCAGGTTTAGTCCATTACGGTTTTACCAGATTATTGTTTCGATGTGTAATGTTTCGTGATTAGAAAAGGTTCAAAAACACCAATGCACCTATTGCTCCCTGCTCTGCTGGTTATTACATAATGTGACATCCTCTAGTAGCCTAGGACCAAACAAATTGTCAAACTTAAACCAATGGTTTACAGTTAAACCATAACCTAGATACTGCTAACCAGCTGTGTAATTTTACTCTATTCAGTTATTCACTCTACATCTATTTGGCCTCATTTGATCATACTGCCTGTGCCCTAATTTTTCTGATTTGTGGTTTTTTTTGGCTTGCAGTTGTTGAAGGAATTTCAACAGTCGTTCCCAAAGCTAAAATTTCCTCCATTGCCCGAACGAGGGGACTTTGACCTAAAGGAAGTTCTTGAGGCTACTTATTTTTTCAACTAGGCCTCCCTTTACTTTGGCATGACCATCCTTCTGGGTAACTTACGGTTGTTGCCATATTTATTTTTCAATCCATACGGGAGATTTATGCCTCGTAGCATTTGAAAATTCTCAAATCCATTGATACCATCAGACATCCTCATATAAAAGTTTCTAACAAGATATTTTGAGAACCGCAGTCAATCCGGTGTGGTCTCTGCGTTTATACATATTTCAGATAGAAGCTCAGACCGTACAGTGATGGTGGCGACCGCATAATGAAATTTGGCATGACACTACTTAGAAGGCCGGTTTCTTGAGGTAAATCGGCATGATGAGGTGGTTTCTTTTTGGGCAACAATGGATGCATCTCCATCTGAGTTTTACAGTAGTATAGTGTAACTTGTGTATATTTATTTATAGCAGTAATAATGTAGTGTTACTAGTTACCATACTGCATGCTCCCTCCGACCTGAAGAACTTCATACATTAGGGTTAGCGTGTAGTTTTATGCGAAAAGTTAAAGTAATGATAGAATATAGAAAATGTGGGAAAAAGTGTACTTTTAATGACAAAAGATGTAATTTGAATGTAAAGTTTAGATTGTTTATTATTTGTTGGGTGTTGGGTAGTTTCATTTTTTGGTAATGTATGAAGTTCTGTGGAACGGCTAAAAATAATAAATCTTTGAAGTTCTGCGGGACGGATGGAGTACCTAATAAGAATGTGGATGCATCTCCCTATTGTATTATTCTTACAGTGATATTTTATCTTTCAATGCAACCCTTGTGTAGTTTGTAAAAGGCTATGTATTTGTCATTATTTTAGTGGTCCAATCCTACTTGTTACTAAAAAAAGTTTCACAATGACTTATGAGAGACAGTTTTTAAATAGCTTATTTAGAAACGGTCTATGTCATCAATATAGCATCTATATTATTAATCAAAACGTTTATGTTAACGAAATAAGTCTTGTTGTAATAAGAAAAAACATCAATGTTGAGAATATAAGTGTTTTGATAAATAACATCGATAATTTTCTTGACAATTTAGGTTCGTCTTTAGATAAATTATTTAAAGGTAGTCTCTCAGGAACTTACTCAAAAAGTTTTATCTCACATACATCAAATAATGAATAATTCAACGTAATATACAAATTATACAACTTTCCCAACGTTTTTAAATATTTTTTTTATTATTTTAAATTTTATACTCCTTCCGTCCCGGAGAACTTCATACATTAGGGTTAGAGTGCAGTTTTATGCGAAAAGTTAAAGTAATAATAGAATATATAAAATGTGGGAAAAAGTGTACTTTTAGTGGCAAAAGGTGTAATTTGAATGTAAAATTGAGATTGTTTATTATTTGTTGGGTGTGGGGTAGCATCTTTTTTTGGTAATGTATGAAGTTCTATGAGATGGCTAAAAATGACAAATGTATGAAGTTCTGCGAGATGGAGGGAGTAATAAACTACAATATATAAATAAAATGCAACTAAATGTTATATACTCCCCTCGTCCCGCATAACTTTATACATTTGTCATTTTTAGCCGTCCACAGAACTTCATACATAACCAAAAAAAGAACCTACCCCATACCCAACAAATAATATAATCTCAAATTTACACTTAAATTATACCTTTTGCCATTAAAAGTATACTTTTTCTCACCTTTTCTATATTCTATTATTATTTTAACTTTTTACATAAACTGTACGCTAACCCTAATGTATAAAGTTCTCCGATACGGAGAGAGTAGTAAAAATAACCAAAAGATATGGTAAAAGGACCAGGTCCAGGTGTACAAAAAATGTCTCTTATGGCCTCATGGCCGTTGCAGTAAATATGGGAATCATTATTAGACCACCAACAACAAGGTGGTTGCTTCAGGCTGGATAAGCCAAAAGGTTTGCTCTGCAGACGGTTAAGTTCTTCTATGTTTTGAAACCCGGGTTGCAACCCGATTTAATCGGTATTCGGAGGCTTGAACGGTTCGAAAACCCCCTAAACTCGAAACGTTAAAAAACCGGGTTACTCGGCAAAAACCCGGTATATAACCGGGTTGAACCGGTTTGTCCTTTTTTTTCCTTAAAAAAAAAGAAAAAAACTAATCTAGTAGATCTGCTCCTTCTGGACGCTATTTCTCTCAACTTTTTCTCTACTTTTCTTATTTGAGGATTAGTCTCAGACCGCAAAGACTTGGGGTGAAAAAAATAGAAATACGAAATGGAGAAAATCATTCTGATCAAGATCTGCACGTTGTCTTCTCTTCTCCTTGGCGCCGGTTAGTTTTTCTTAGTATTTCTAAGTATGAGTGAAAGATAAAGAGTTTGAGCAGAGCATGGTAGGAAATAGGAATCTGTGTTTGTTTGTTAGAGAGAAATATTATAAGGAGAAACATTGTAGAAAAAAGAAGACATGGAGAAGAAAAAGGTAGAAGGTGCATTGAAAAAGGACAAACATCATACAAAGATGAGGGAGTAGTAGTACGAAGTAGTAGTGTTGTGCAGTGTACACAAAGACTAAATCATCATTTTTACCAAGGCTCCAATTAATTAATTAGTGTTGGGGTTTACTAGGTAAAATAGGGGAAAAGAAAAAAAAAAAAATTGTTTTTTCACCATTTGTTAATTTTAATAAAATTATAGAAAATTTATGAAAATCTATATTAAACATGTATATCTCCACTAAATAAGGAAAGTTGTTTTTCCCCTCACATTTTACCCTATTTTTTTTTTCTTTTCCTCCATTTTCCTTCAAACCAAATGAAGCCTTAATTAAAGATTTCTTTTTATATATTAGTAATTTTTTAGTGTAGAATTATGAATAAATTTCTTAACAAAGTTGATTATAATCAACATTTGATTATTGTGAGTCTTCCAAAATGTTTGAACTACGAATTACCTGAAATTTTAGTAAATTCGGGAATGAAAACTGAAATATCATATTGTTAAAATTTTATTAAGATACGTTAATCGAGTTGGCCGGTTGAGCACTCCTCAAAGAGTGGTAAGGTCGATCGTCGGGTCCGGATTTCAAAATATAGGTTAAGTTACACTTACTCAGTTGGCTAGGTATGCATTCAAATATTTCATAGAAGTATGTGTTATTAACTCCCTTCTTCCCATACTAGTTGTTCAGTTTGAGCTACGAATTAATCTCAAACGATACAATATTCAATTGAACTTTATAATGGTTTTTTCTTTTTTTTCAAAATTTAGGGGAGGTGAGCGGCTGAGCGCCCCCTCCAGTCCGTTTGTCCGCCGCCGATTGCCATTGTTTGCTCTATTTATGCAGGCGTAGGCAATGTGTGTATAGTAAAATGGAGTACACATGTTAGGAGTGAGAGGGAGAGTTTCTTGGAGGAGTCCACGTCAATCCACTATCATCTTATTAAATGTCGTTGGTTTTGGTGTACTGTCAGTCATTCCATTTCATTTCAACTAAAACTAGTAAAATTGCGCACGTAAAAATTCACGTGTTAAATAAATGAGTTTTATATTAAAATTTAAACATGCATGACATAAATATTATAATAAATATTTAAACTTATGCTTAGTTAATTAAAAATTCAATCATAATATATGTTAATTATATGAGTAATTAATAAAAATATAAATTTTGGTGATTATAATGGTGGAAGTAGTAGGAGATGATGTGCAACTCCCTTCTTTTTTTTCTTTTCCTTTTAAACTTTATTTTTATAGGTTAAATTTGAAGTCAAAATTAATCAATTGATCAAAATTAAATTGATTGGTGTAACAACTACCCATCTTTTAGAATAGTAAAGAAGATAAAGATAAAGGAATTACAAATTTACTTTACTCTAAAATAAAAAATAAAAAAATTAAAGATATGATGAGACTATTGTAGACGCTCAGAAATCTACAATCGAATTAGGTTGATGAATTGGGGGGCACCGGCGACCTGCAAGGCAACAGAAGCAAACCTAGCGACATGAGGTTCCAGGGTGACACCGGTGTGAGAGAGAGAGAGAGAGAGAGAGAGAGAGAGAGAGAGAGAGAGAGAGAGTCGACTTATCCTGTTGAGTGGATCAGTTCGGCAATGAATGGACGAGCACCGGTGAGATGGCTAGCTGAGCTCGTCTGAGGGAGCCAGTTAGTCGTGTCGGAAGATGGATGACGATGATGATTGACGACGACAGAAGATGGATGATGATGGTGGAAGGAGATGGAGAAGGTCGATGATGATGGTGGTTGATCGTAGGCGATGGTGGATGATCGTAGGTAGCTTAGAGTGTTGATCAGATAGCTTGAGAGAGGTGGAGGCGCGGGAGTGATGGCCAGGGTAGTCAGAATGAGATCACTAGGGTTTGTTCAGTGAGTATTCCATGGTCTCTTTCTTGCTCACGTGCCTCCTATATAGCTCAACTAACCGTTGGAGACCTTCCTCCCATATCGGTGAGGCAGTTGGAGTCTCCAAGTGGGTTGGACCACGTCTTAGTTAGTTGGTGGAGTCGTGGGTAGTTTGGCTTGTTAGCTAAACCAGCTTCCTAATGAGGAGGTCGATTGAGTAGCTCTATTGACTGACTGAGTGAGGTGGGATGGTAGCCTACCCACCATTTGGTTGGTTCCATGAGGAAGGTCGTGTACCTCGACTTCTCTAGGACCAAGCGCAAGAGCTAGCTCTCGTGGGTTGGTCAGGTGCCATAGCTTCTTCGAGGACTACTAAGGAGAGAGCTTGGCTTGTACTTGTCTGCTCAATGAGAGATGAACATTGACCGGTCAATGTGAGATGAACCTTGATTGGTCAATGGGAGATGAACCTTGACTGATTAAAGTTGTCGAGTGACTGAAACACATTCGATTGTTCTCATGGATTGGGCTTGACCTGCTGATTAATGGGCCATAAACGAGGCTATATCAAATAGTACTTGGACTTTGTTCTGGAATAGACCAAGATACGAAAATTTGCCAATACAGTTTGTCCCCCACTCTCCGAGTCGAGTTTCTCGAGTTGGAGAGTAGATAAGCAGTAGTGATCGGATCGCGTCGAATATTTGTCCTTAATCCAATATATTCACCAAGTCAATTGGCCCTCGTAAGGCCATAATTTTGAATAAGCCGCGACTAATATTGAAAATACGGATGATATTTTTGTTTCCACAAAATGGATAGGACACAAATTGTGTCGACAATGGGCCCTTTTCATGTGAGCTCCCGTAAATATATACGCTCTTTTCGTGTGAGCTCCCGTAACGATAGAAGATCATTTCAATATATTTGGTTCCAATTTGCTTGGTAAATGTGTCATAAATTTTATCAGCAACTCATTTGACTTGTGAGTGTCACAATCGCATTAGGTACACAAAGGTATGCATACACATACACATATATATGATATTATAATAATATAATGCAAGTTTAAATCAACACCTATGTTAAACGCAACACAGTTTTCGTTAAACGCAACACAAAATATTTGTAAATTGACTAAAATGCCCCCAACTCCAAAAAAACTTATATGTTCAACAAAAATTCGAAAGCGCACTTTTATGAAAGCATTAAACACAATCTAACACATATAACAACACCAAACATAAATCGGAGAAAAAAAAAATTTCGAATTTTTTTCATTTATACAAATACAAAAACATTAACATGCAAATTGAACACAAATTAACAACACTAAACATAAATCGGTAAAAAAAAAATTCGGAAAAAATTTCGTTTAAACAATTCTTCTTTCTTCAAAAATATAGAAGTAAATTTCGGAAAATATCTCGTTTATACAAGCGAATTCCTTCTTTATCTTTTTTTTCTTCTTTAATTTTTTTTAAGGTTATAAGCTAGGAAAATCCGATTTCTAAGCTAAGGATTTTCGCGATTTTTCAAAAAAAAAAATTGAAAAAAAAAAGACAGTTAATTTTAAAGAAAGAAAAATTTATTATTCAAGGTTGCGTTAACTAAATCAAAACTTAGAAATAGTACTTGTAGTTCCAAATACTAGAAATTAAGAGAATAAATGGACTTACTCGATATGGGCTAATGAGCGTGAGAAGCCCATGAAGGGAAGAGAATCACAACATTTTTGCTTACCTGCCTACTCAGCCTCCGCTTTCATTTTTTGCTGCGAAGTCCTTTTTGCTTTGCTTTGCTTTTCTCTTTTCTCTCTTTTTTTTTTTTTTTAATTGGTATCGAGCTACAGCTCGAACTTCACAGCAACCTCTCGATCTAGGGGCGGTTTTTGGATGATGGCAGCGGTAGGAGTGAGGCGCGAAGCGAAGAGAAGGCAAGACGAAGCGACATAGGCATTTTCTGGCAAGTTGCAGCTCCTCCGGAACCATTTTTGATGAGACAAGTGGATCGAGGCGGCTGTGAGACATTCCATGTGCCTGCGCTCTCAATATCGGGCGGATTTGGAGGCTGTGATAGTGTAGATCTGCGTTGCGTGGCTGGGTTACAGTGGCGTATGAAGTAATCGAACTGGGAGACCATTTACGGTAACTTAGATTTATTTTTCGAGTTCTTTCATTCTCAGTTTTGGTCGTAAGAGTATGAAACAGAGATTTTCTATAGTATATGTTTTGCTCTGGGACACTGAAATTTTACTCAAAGGGAGTTTCAACCTGAATTGGCTTTGTTGGGACAATAATCTCTTACTTTTTATCTCCCTTCCCAGATTTGCGAAATTCCCTGAACTTTCGATGTAATTTTTCTTTAAAGCGTGTACATAGTTTTTCATGGACGTTTTATGAGATGAACTTTGAACGAAGAGTGTTTCAAATCCATGGTGTGCTTGTTCGGGTACGGATATTAATTTTCTGCTCTAGTCAACTTCTTGACTTTTATTCTGCCTTGTGTAATATATAGGGTGTTGGTGGTTAAGCTACACCTTTTGATGAATGAACATGGAGATGGAGTTGTCGAAGAAGATGGACCATTCTTGACTGTGTTGTAGTCTCCTCGAGGTTAGAAGTCGAATAAGAATGGAGTCTCATGAAGAAGTGGTTTCACGAGAAGTGTTGGTCTTGAGGGCATGCTCTTGTGCACACTATATGAGTGGATGGTAAGAATGTCGAATTGGGGTTCCTCACTGGGAAAGATCCTGCTACCGTGCTCATTGGGGTTGAGTTGTTGCAAAACTTATGCTTTGTACAAGCTGCGAATAGATGGAGCACTGCTATCTCTTCCTTCAATATTTCATCAAGAGATAGCATGAATTGTTGCTATGTATGAAATTGTATTTGAGTCAGGACTAGCTCTGTATTAGATGATCATGCCTCGATCTGTTTAGCTAGTATTAGATCGACTTTTGTATGAATCTCCCTAGCCTTGTAAAAAAGCTAGCCTTTGGTTTTGTTACTCAAAAGAATCAGATGCTGTAGAAATTGAAAATATTTTGTTTTATGTATATGACTTGATGATAGCTCGAGTGTAGCTTTTAAAAAGCTTGCCAGGAGCTTGAGAGCAACTTCCTGAGAGCGTTAGAAGAACTCTAGGAGCATTGGAGATAAGCTTTAGGAGAGCTTGGGAGTAGCTTCCCGAGAGCCTTAGAAGAACTCTAGGGGCATTGGAGATAAGCTTTAGGAAAGATTGAGAGTAGCTTCCTTGGAGCGAGGCAGCTTCCTAGGGGCTTGTTAGGAGCGTGATAGTTTTTAGTGACGACTTATGAGTCTGGTAGCTCCCTAGGAGCTTGGTAGCTTGCCGAGGGCCTTGTAGCTTCCTAGCAGCGACTTATGAGTTTGGTAGCTTCCTAGGAGCTTGATAACTTGCTAGGAGCCTTGTAGCTTCCTAGTAACGACTTATGAGTCTGGTAGCTGACTAGGAGCTTGTTGGCTTCCTAGGAGTTAGAGAAGAGCATGCAATGAGCTTGAGAGATCCTTGTTCTTTTTGAGAATTAGCTTTTGCTTCTCTTTTTTAAGAGTTTGAGAGGAGCTCAGAAGGAAATCTAAAAGCACTGAAGAAGTGCTTCCGGAGTGCTGGAGAAGAGCTTGTGAGGAGCCGGAGAGGTCTTTGCTCCTTTGAAAATTGGCTCTTGCTTCTCTTTGAGAAGAGTTTGGAAGAGCATTGAAGGAGCCTTGGAAGCCTTGGTGGATGGCTTCTGGAGATCTTGGAAGGAGTCTTAGAAGCATTCGAGGATGACTTCAAAAGACTATGGAAGGAGCCTTGGAAGCCTTGGTAGATGGCTTCTGGAGGGCTTGGAAGGAGTCTTAGAAGCATTTGAAGATGACTTCAAAAGACTATGGAAGGAGCCTCAGAAGCCTTGGTGGATAGCTTCTGGAGTCTTGGAAGGAATCTTAGAAGCATTCGAAGATGACTTCAAAAGACTATGGAAGGAGCCTCGGAAGCCTTTGTGGATGGCTTCTGGAGGGCTTGGAAGGAGTCTTAGAAGCATTCGAAGATGACTTCAAAAGACTATGGAAGGAGCCTTGGTGGATGGCTTCTGGAGGGCTTGGAAGAAGTCTTAGAAGCATTCGAAGATGACTTCAAAAGACTATGGAAGGAGCCTTGGATTTATGATTCGAAGCGCTTCTCTAGCCGCAGGCTTTTGAGCGCCATCTTCCATATGGGCTAGTACGAATTTTGGAGGTGACCTCGTGGGTCGTTGGTATGTCTTATGCATTTCATAAAAATCAAGTATCGAAACAATCACAAACGCAACATGTATCATACAAAACAATTTATAACGAATAAATGTAAGGTAAATCTATTCATGAAGTACTAGCTATGTAAATTGAGAATTGACAAGCATGGTCGCAACACGTAAAGTTCAGTGAGCTAGGGTGTCCACTACCTTGCATAAAAAGCTTATTGACTAGATACTTTGAGATGACTAGTAAGGGGTCACAACTTATGCAGGCGTGTAAGTGACTATCTGGCAATGAATTGTAACATACTCATATCAATCTTAATAGCTTGATTGAACGGTGCATATATGACTAACCTTAGAGCAACTTGCTCGAGAGGGTTCGACTTGGTCTACTGGGTTTGTCCCCCAGTTTAAGCTCTAGTCCAGAAGGAGTAGTGCTTGAACTATTATCGTGTTCGTCCGCCTACTTTGTCGAATTTGCGCCACGCCAGGTCAGTCAGACATCTATGTATGTCAGCGTGCAGTTGGTTGCCACGCCTGGACAATTCGCTTTGTGGAGTTCACCATGTGATAAATCTGTAATTATGTTTTGGATGATCACTTGGAAGTAAGATGTGCCACGTGGGCATTACTTCAATCGTACTCATGATGTGTCAGCCTGCAACATGAGTGGAATCTATCCTCTTGGAGAGGTTTGGGGGGGGGGGGGGGGGAGGGGGCGGATGACCGACCTGCCTAGCTGGGTTAGTTGACCAACTAGCCCCTGGTCAGATCGATTGATTGTTGTGAGAATTCAATCTCATAGATGAAACATGAGCATTGGTACCTTGACTGTGGGTGGATGCTGACTGACTGTATGCGCCAGATGAAGTGGATGACCACTGTCTTATTGTTTGGACTTTGTAATGGCTAGGTCCTTCTGGTTAGCCCGCGACTCCTCATGGTTTATTGTTGTCAGTCTAACGACCGTTTGGTTAACCTGCAAGAACGTTGGACCCCCTTGGGGAGGGGGGCGTTAGACTGACCTTCCCGTAGGGTTAGTTAATGGCTTGCCTATTCAGTCATTGTTTGGAGGAGAAATCAATCTCATTAGATAAAGTTGGATGGCACCTTAGTCGTCGTTGCTTGCCGATTGGGGAGAGAAGTCTCTCTGCCAAAGTAGTAGATGACCGATAGTCAACCTCTTGGGTTGTGTAATTGTTTGGAGCATCGGCTGACGATTTGATATGGATTCAGTTGCCGTGGTGGAATTACTGGCACCATGACTCGTTGGCTGCAAGAAGTTTGGATCCCCCTGGGGAGGCTGAGGGGGGTGGGGCGGATGACCGACCTGCCTAGCTGGGTTAGTTGACCAGCTAGCCCCTGGTCAGGTCGGCTGATTTTAAGGAGGAGTTAACCTCAAAAGTGAGTATATGGAATGTGTAGTCTTAGTAGTGATACCTTTTCAGATGGATGTCATTCCAACTGTTGGCTATCTGTCGTCCTTCCTTGGTTTCTAGCTTGTAGGCTCCGTTGCCTACTACCTTTGTGATTTTGTAAGGACCTTCTCAATTTGGTCCAAGCTTTCCAGCTCCTGTCTCCTTGGTGTTTTGGAATACCCTGCGTAGAACCCAATCGTCTTGCTTGAAGGTTCGTACGCGAATGTTCCTGTTGAAGTGTTGTGCAGCCTTCTGTTGGTAGGCGGCGCTTCGGATCATGGCTCTTTCCCTGAGTTCGTCAACCAAGTCGATCTCGTGTGCCAATTCTGCGTCGTTGGTCTGCTCGCTAGCCATTTTGTATCTTGCCGTGGGTAGTCCCACTTCTATGGGTATGACTGCTTCAGTTCCATATGTCATGCCGAATGGTGTTTCTCCAGTTGGAGTCCTTGGTGTGGTCAGGTAAGACCATATGACGCCTGGAAGTTCATCTGCCCATGCTCCTTTTGCTTGTTTCTGCCGTTTTTTGAGACTGTTCATGATAGTCTTATTGGTCGACTCCGCTTGTCCATTCACTTGGGGATAACGTGGAGTGGAGAATGTAAGCTTGATTCCCCATTCTTTGCAGAAATCTTGAAACTCATAGCTTATGAACTGGGAGCCATTGTCTGTCACGATTTCAAAGGGGACTCCGTACCTGCATATCACATGTTTCCAAATGAAATTTTTTTACCTCTGTGTCACGGACTTGCTTGAAGGCTTCTGCTTCCACCCACTTGGTGAAGTAATCGGTTACTGCTAGCATGTACACTCGTTGGCCTGGTGCAGTAGGTAGTTTCCCTACTATGTCCATTCCCTATTTTATGAAAGGCCATGGAGCAATGGATGGGTGTAGCTTCTCAGGTGGGAGATAGCTGATGTGTGAGTGTCTTTGGCATGAGTCACATCTTCCCACAAAGTTTAGAGCATTAGTCCTCATAGTATCCGGTTGTTAGTGCTCGGTGGGCAAGACTTCTGGCTCCAGAGTGGTTGCCACATTCGCCTGCATGCAACTCAGTCAGAACATGTCTGGCTTCATTATTAGTTACGCACCTGAGTAGGGGTCCTGAATAGGATCTCCTATAGAGTTGTCCGTCGAGGAGCGTGAAGTGGGTTGCCTTTGCCTTCACCCTCCTTGCCTCGCTTTTGTCTTCTGGGAGTTCTCCGTTTGACAAGTACAATGCTATTGGAGTCATTCAATTTGACTCAGTTGTTATATCAGCCACTGTCTGGTTGGCGGGCTCACCCTTCCATGTTGCAGGACATTGTACATACACCACAGGAATAGTCATTGGCACTGTGGTCTGGATGGCTGCTCCTAGGTTGGCAAGGGCGTCTGCGTGGCTGTTGTCCATCCTTGGTACCTGTGAAACAGAGAACTCCTCGAAGGAGGACTGCAACTCCTTAGCTAACTGGAGATAGACATCCATCTTGGTGTCCCTCGTTTGATAAGAGCCCTGCAATTGTTTAACTACTAACTGTGAGTCCGACTGTATCTGAAGATTTTTTATGCCCATGTCACGAGCCAGGTTGAGGCCAGCTATAAGCGCCTCATATTCGGACTCGTTGTTGGTTGCTTTGAATCCACATCGGATGGCTCTTTGGATTGTGTCTCCATCTGGCGAGGTAAGGACTATGCCAAGTCCACTTCCTTTGGTATTGCTGGAGCCATCGACTGAAAACTTCCACTGCAAGTTGTCCTTCTCCTGCAAACAAAATAATTCCTTTTCCGCTTGACCTAATTCAGTTGGAGTGAAGTCCGCTATGAAGTCTGCAAGTGCTTGAGACTTGATAGGTAAGGGGAGAAGGAGGAAGAGGAGGCGTCGCCCATTTGCTTCATTTGAGAGCCTTGACGAGACTTTGGGCTTGTGCAGGATGTTGCGTAGTGGAAAGCTGGTGCGGACTATGATTGGATGGCATTGGAATTAAGGGCGTAACTTCTTCTTTGCCGAGGTGACTAGTCAGGGCTAGCTTGGTTGTACCGAATTTGTCTGCGGCTCTAGGTAGTTGACTCACGTAGAGGCGGGAGTTTCTTCTCTTCTTCTCGACTAGGACACCGCTTAGTGTCGTGGTCGAGGAGAGCAGGTAAATGAATGAGCTTAGTCTTTGTGTCAGAGGAATGAGTAAAAATCTCTCTAACCTTGGCTGACCCGGATCTTGGAGATGTGGTAAGGTAATGCTTGATTTGTTGCAAGGCATCCTCACACTCGCCTGTCCACTGGAAATCTTTACTTTTCGTAGAGTGTCAAAGAATGGATGACACTTCTCGGAAGATTTGGGTATGAATCTACTGAGGGCTGCTAGCCTCCCAGTCAGTTTCTGCACATCTTTAACACACTTGGGTGAAGGGATGTTAGCAATAGAACGAATTTGATCAGGGTTAGCCTCAATACCTCTTTGTGTGACTAAGTATCCAAGGAATTTCCCAGAGGAAACTCCAAAGGAGCACTTGGCTGGATTCAACTTCATGTTATACCTGCGGAGAACTGAGAAGGCTTGGCGGAGATGGTCTAGGTGTTGGTTGGTGACTAGTGACTTGACTAGCATGTCGTCAATGTACACCTCCAATGTGTCCCCCAGCATGCTGGCGAACATGCGGTTGACTAGGCGCTGGTAAGTGGCTCCTGCATTCTTGAGTCCAAAGAGCATGACCTTGTAACAGAAGGTCCCCCTCTCTGTGACGAAGGCTGTCTTCCCTTGATCTTCAGGGTGCATCAATATCTGGTTGTAACCTGAGAAGGCGTCCATGAAGCTTAGAAGCTCATGTCCTGCTGTAGCATCCACTAGCATGTCTATGTGTGGAAGTGGAAAAGAATCCTTCGGGCATGCTTTGTTGAGGTCAGTGTAGTCTATGCACACTCGCCACTTGTCATTTTTCTTCTTTACTACCACAACGTTGGCTACTTGATCCAGGTAATGTACTTCGCGGACTGATCCGATATCGAGCAACTTTTGGACTTCTTCATTGATAACTTTGTTCCGCTCTGGAGTGAACTTCCTCCGTTTCTGTCTGACTGGTGGGTAATCTGGATCAACCTCAAGTCTGTGGGTGATAACCTCTGGGTCGATTCCTGTCATATCTGCATGTGACCAAGCAAAGCAGTCATGGTGAACTTTGAGAAATGTGATCAGTTGCTCTCTTAGGGTGAATCTGAACTTCATCGAGCTCTTCCATCCCAGGCTGGTCTGGGTCGATTGGGGGGTTGAGTTGCTGTAATTGCTATAACTCGGCTGCCTTCGACTTCAAGGCTTCCATGTAACATGTCCTCGCATCACGCTGCTGGCCAAAAATCTCCTTCACCCCCACTTGGTTGGGAAGCGAATCACCTGATGGTAGGTTGATGGCACTGCTTTCATCTCATGAATCCATGGCCTACCAAGGATGGCATTGTAGCTTGATGGGCTGTCCACAATCAGGAACTTCGTCGTTAGGTTGACGCCTTCTACATAGACAGGAAGGGTAACACTCCCAACCGTGTACTTCCTTTCTCCACTGAAGCCATATAGAGTTGTCGGCTGGCGAAGAATGGCAGTCTCATCTATGCCCATTTCTGTCAGAGCATCTAGAAAAATGATGTTAGCAGAGCTCCCATTGTCAATGAGAACTCTCTTCGTAAGACATTTTGCAATAAGAATTGAAATAACTAAAGCATCGTCATGAGGACTGATTAGTTGCTTAGACTCTTGGTCTGAGAAGCTAATAGTCAAGTCAGACGAAGAGGTGTCTGATGCTCTGCGAGCATTGAGCTCAGGCCTTAACGTTTGCCTACTGTGGTGCTTTGCCGCAGAGTATGAGACACCACTGATCTCTGACCCCCCTAGAGATTACGTTGATCACCTTGTTGGTCTGAGGGGGCTCAGGCAGATCAGTGCCCTGCCGACTGGCGAGGGTCTTTTTACCTTTGTCAGAGAGGTACTCCGTCAAGTGCCCTCTCTTCAAGAGCTTGGCTACCTCCAATCGCAGGGAGATGCACTCTGCAGTTGTATGGCCATGGTCTCCATGAAACTCACACCACTTGTTGGAGTTTCTTTGATCTGGAGGTGTTCTGAGTTTTCCTGGCCATCTAACTCTGTCACCCATGCTTTTCATGACTGCTACACACTCCTCTGGTTCAATGTTGAGGGATTAGCTCGGAGGTGGTGCACGAGTTTCTATCCTCCTTTGTTGGATTGGAGGGCGATGTGGATTCACAACAGGTCCATGTCTTCTCTTAGTTGGGTATGACCTAGCACGATAGTCTGGAACCCTTCGTTCAACTCGTCTGTCAGGCTTGGGCTCCTTGCGAACACTTTGGCTTGATATGTAAGGTCTGTTGGCATCATCCTCCTCCCATTTGATCTAAGACCATGCTTTGGCGAGCACGTCTTCCATTGTTCGGCAGGGGTACATGGTCAGCTCCTTGTACAACCCCGAGTTGGGTGGCAACCCTTTGCGGAAGGCATTGACAACAGTGTCCTTGTTGCAGTTGGGGATTGACACCTTCTCCTTGTTGAATCTTGCAACGTACTCCCTGAGAGATTTGTTAGGTCTTTGTCGGATGCTATACAAGTCGTCCGACAGTTTCAAAAGCTTGCGACTGCTTGCGAATTGTTCCACAAAGCAGTCGACTATTTGGGCAAAAGAAGAAATTAAATTGTTGGGTAAGTTGGTATACCATTGTAGGGCTGGTCCGATCAGACTGGAACAAAACCCTTTGCACATGCAAGCCTCACGGAGATCCCTGGGGATGGCTATGGTGAACATCCTCTGCTTGTACTGTGAGACATGGTAAATGCAGGCTGTTGTTCCATCATAGAGCTTCATGCTTGGGAAGGTGAACTTGGTTGGCATCTCCACCAATGCTATAGCGTCGGCGAAGGGAGAGTCAGCAAAGCTGTTGGGTAAGCTCTTCTTGATCGGTGCTGGCACTCCAGGGATCCTTTGGATCATCTCTTCCAAGCTCACCAGTTTGAAGGCTAGCTCCTCGTTGCTACTTCCGTGACCTGCAGAGAGGGTTAGCAAGTGATCTACCTGACTTGCGCTTTGGTTGCGTTGCTGTGGTGACTCATCGTTCACCCTTGGGTTAACACCCTCAAACGAGACCCTTCTACTGGTAGTGCCCGGAGTGATCTCAAGGGCTGTTCTTGATGGAGCGCTCACAACCTGAGAGACTGGAGTTATGGGAATCACCCCTTCCGTCTCCTCAAAGGTTAGCTGACGAGCCTCAATGGTGTTGCGTGGTGGGTTCTCCACTCCAGTGACATGAGTCAGTCGGCAAGATGAAGCCGCATCCGGTGCTGGAGTTTCCTGGTGGACAAAGGATTCCACCTTCTCCTTCAAAGCAGAGTTCTCCTGAAGGACGACACGGTTCTCATCCTCAAGGAGCTTGATCTTCAGGGCGTTCTCTTGCATCTGGGCCGCCAAGGTTCTGATCTGAGTGACGACGTCCACCTCCTCTACCTCTTCCAGAACGTATTCGTCTGAGTGCGTCATGATGATTGCTTAGCGTATCACAGTTGTTGCTACTGGATTGCCTCGTTTGATAGCCGGGGGCCCACGGTGGACGCCAAATTGTAGACGCTCAGAAATCTACAATCGAATTAGGTTGATGAATTGGGGGGCACCAACGACCTGCAAGGCAACAGAAGCAAACCTAGCGACATGAGGTTCCAGGGTGACACCGGTGTGGTGCCGACCGAAGGGACTCCGACGCTCAAGTCAGTAAACTGGAAGAAGATGTAGTAAATGAGAGAGAGAGAGAGAGAGAGAGAGAGAGAGAGAGAGAGAGAGAGAGAGAGAGAGAGAGAGAGATGATGATGATGATGAGAGTCGACTTATCCTGTTGAGTGGATCGGTTCGACAATGAATGGACGAGCACCGGTGAGATGTCTAGCTGAGCTCGTCTGAGAGAGCCAGTTAGTCGTGTCGGAAGATGGATGACGATGACAGAAGGTGGATGATGATGGTGGTTGAAGGTGGAAGGAGATGGAGAAGGTCGATGATGATGGTGGTTGATCGTAGGCGATGGTGGATGATCGTAGGTAGCTTAGAGCATTGATCAACTAGCTTGAGAGAGGTGGAGGTGCGGGAGTGATGGTCAGGGTAGTCAGAATGAGATCACTAGGGTTTGTTCAGTGAGTATTCCATGGTCTCTTTCTTACTCATGTGCCTCCTATATAGCTCAACTAACCGTTGGAGACCTTCCTCCCATATCGGTGAGGCAGTTGGAGTCTCCAAGTGGGTTGGACCACGTCTTGGTTAGTTGGTGGAGTCGTGGGTAGTTTGGCTTGTTAGCTAAACCAGCTTCCTAATGAGGTGGTCGATTGAGTAGCTCTATTGACCGACTGAGTGAGGTGGGATGGTAGCCTACCCACCATTTGCTTGGTTCCATGAGGAAGGTCGTGTACCTTGACTTCTCTAAGACCAAGCGCAAGAGCTAGCTCTTGTGGGTTGGTTAGGTGCCATAGCTTCTTCGAGGACTACTAAGGAGAGAGCTTGGCTTGTACTTGTCTGGTCAATGAGAGATGAACATTGACCGGTCAATGTGAGATGAACCTTGATTGGTCAAATGGGAGATGAACCTTGACTGATTAAAGTTGTCGAGTGACTGAAACACATTCGATTGTTCTCATGGATTGGGCTTGACCTGCTGATTAATGGGCCATAAACGAGGCCATATCAAATAGTACTTGGACTTTATTCTGGAATAGACCAAGATACGAAAATTTGCCAATACAACTATAATGTAGGATTTCATCTTATCTTTTTTATCGTATTTTTGTAAATCGCAAATTTAAATGTTCCATTAAGTTATATTATAAAACTTTAGTCCCTGAAGTGTCATAATATAATTTAATTGAACATTTTAGATTACTCGTTTAAGATTAATTCGTAGTCAAAGTTGAAGGCGGTTGACCAAAAAAAAAAAAAAAAACCAAAATGGAAAATATGGGATGGGATGGGGGGGAAGTATTAAATAGTACTAAGATTTTAGTAAATTATCGTGTTAGGAAGAATCGCTTGTCATGTAGTGTGACATGCACATTCTAGTACATTCTAGTACGTACGTACGTACATACATAACACAAAGTCTCTTTACTGATGGTTTCTACATAGAGATGCCATCAAGAAAACCATCCATGTTATTAATAAAAAAAATATACTTTTTGTGATATGAGGAAATAAGTCCGACCCTAGTTGATCAAGTCAAGAGGTCTTCACTCAACAAGAGAAGGGATTTTTCCCGTTAAGGACACCCGGACCTTACTATTGTCAACTAAAGGAAGGTTCCCCGAAGAGGTTCCGACCTTAAGAGGTTTCCTGTCAGAGACATCTGGACCTTACTATTGTCAAAATAAAGGAAGTTTCCCTGAAGAGGTTCCGACCTTCAGAGGTTTCCCGCTAGGGGCATTCGGACCTTACTATTGTCAAGCAAATAGAGGTTTCCCTATAAAGGTCCCTACCTTAAGAAGTTCTGACTTAGGAGACGGAAACTTAATAGTATTACTCTTAGGGAACCCGACCTTACTTGGTGAAGAGGTTTCAACGCGTGACCTTCACGTGCCACCATGATTCGGCATCCATGTGTCATGATCTGATTGGACCGGGGTCCATGCGTCATAATCTGATTGGACCTACATGTCTGTTGGACCCTCTCCTATAAATACGAGGTCATTTTCCTCATTTGGAGGTAAGTATTAACTTGCAATATTTCTCTCTACAAATCTAAATTTAAGAGGTCCGAAATTGACTCGTCAACTTCCTCAATACGTTAAATCTATAGTCCGGTTTGTCTGTGGCAAACCGCCCCAAAAGGGACTAACCCCCTACATCTTATTTTAGGTTTTCCTAGAAGGTTCCCTAATGAAGTTCAACAAGGAGGTTCTTTAGCAAGGTTCACATGGTATAACACTTGGACTATTTGGTCTTAACCGTTTTTTACAACATCACTATGTTATTAACGAAGTTGGTCTTTTTTTCTAATATGAAAACATCTCTAGATAAATAATTTGTAACAACACGAAAATATAGCGTTTTAACACGAACTGAGAGTCAAAGCGTAATTCGTAGAGCATGAATTTTTTACCCAAGTTTAGTCCCTTCAAATCCAACCTATATTAATTGTTTAAACCTACCCAAATGTGTAAGTATTCTGAAAAATGGCATCTAGATAATTTATCTATAGATGAACCTATGTTATGAATTAAATCTTAGATGAAATTAATTAAAACGTCTAGTTCTCAACATTGATATTTTTTTCACATTAAAAAGAACGCGGATGATTTTATTGATAACTAGAACGTGAGAAAACGTTACGCGTGTTATTGTGATACCTAGTTACAAATAATGGAAGAAGTATATGGAGATAAATAATATTGTTGTTTCTGACAATGCTTTTTTTCCTTTTCGAGTTGAATTAGGGTCTGAGTTAGTGCGAATTGATCTGTAATTGAAGAAGATGGAGAAGAAAGATTAGTTATCGTTGTTTTTAATGATGAATTGATTTTGTTGGGGGTTGAAGTAGGACTTGAAATTTAATTGGAGAAGATAGTTTGAGTTTTCCGTTTTTTAATAATGAATTGATTTTGTTAGGATTGAATTATGACTTGGAACTTAATTAATTGGAGAATACATAGAATACATACTGGGTTTTGGGATTTTTATTGATGAATATTAATTTTGTTGAGTTGAATTGACTTGTATTATAATTGTAAAAGGCATATTAACGTTTTGTAATTAAAGTCTAATTTACTTAACGGGTTCAATTTAATTTAAATTGTAACTTCGATAGTTGTCCACATTTTGCACAAGAAATTCCCCAAAGTCAACTCAAACTTCATTTGATACATGTAGTGCACAAAAACAAATCAAATACCATCATTTCTCATAATCTTCAAGATGAATTAAAATAGCGCACAAAATGAGCAAGAAAATATATACAATATCACATGTTGCAAATTAATTCGATTGTCAAAAGCGGTGCATTAAAATAATATCAAATGCAATTTATGTCTATTAATGCACAAAGGAAGTAGATGTTGCGATAGTAGAAGAAATTTCGCTATAGTACTGTTTATAATAGTGCCCTGTAGCAGATATACTGACTAGTTGCTTACGCGCTAGGTTCTTTATAAAAGCCGACTAATATGCGTTTTGGTTGAGTAGGATGATCAAACTGACATATGCATATATCATCCTCTGGATATGATTTGCTCATAGAAGCTGCGCCCATCCTCCTTTGTACATGGACCTTGTGTTAGACCATTGATTGAACTTGGTAGTGTACGTACGACCTGCCGGATCAATCAACTTCATTTTTGATGGGAGTAGAATATTTCTATCGATCGTGAGAAATTTCTTTGGGGATATACTGCAATGTATAAATGATGTCAATATGATGTCAATGTACCTAAAACAATGTATCCAAAATCAAAACAACTTTCTATTTATCATCACTTTCACAATTAGGGTCTAGGAGACACTGTGGTGGGAAATTCATAACACACAATCCATAAGAAGAATGTATAACATACCAACTCATTTTTTCTATTAGCACCATTTTTCTCACAAAATAGAGACCTTCAGGCCTGGGAAATTCTTCTCCAAAAATATCTCCATCGAGCCAGTCAACTCTCTTTCTCTTGCGTCTTGCTTCTTCACTGTTATATGGTCATGTAATCTCATATCAATTAGAAAATGTCATAAAAATCATCCCATGGCCTTGGTAAAAATGAAGAAAATGAAGTGGAAAGTACCGGGTGTCACATCTGGTGTTATAACATCTTGCTTATTATGTCCCAGACCTTCCTTTTCACATCCCAACAATTCATACACTTTCACATCAAAGAGACCCTCACGGGTATACTGAAACCTTAGCATATCATACTTTGTAAGTGAGTTATCCTTCACAAACATTTCCCAACCATCTAGGAAGTACCAAGAACCTTGTACTCTTAAAGTACATGTCCTGGATGTTTACAGACTTGGGCAAGTCATGTTGGACGTGTGGGGAAAGTTCCTATTGTTAGGAATATCTGTTTAGATTTTGATCAGCAACCTAATGACTTATCTTAGCTCAGAAAGGTGATTAGTACTCTTAGTTCACTTGAACATTGTAAAAGAGGAAACTCACTAAGTATGATAGTCTAGCAAATCTTGTATTGGATGTTAGGTCTCGAATTGTAATTTTTATTTTCTGATGAAGACCAAGAAGAAGGCATCCAGCAGGAAAAGTTCAACGGATTTGAAGATTTGAAGACTGCACAAGATTGCTGAAGACAAGGGTTTTTCAGATACCTATATCCAGATATCTTGAAGAAACAAGTGTTTCGAAACAAGTGTTGCAAAAAGATATATGAGAATAGAAGGCTTCTGAGACGAGGAAAGTGCTCACAGATATCTACACTCAGATACCTTGACACAAGTTATGTTTCTGAGAAGAAATATATTTTAATAAGTTGTTTCAAACAAGTGGTATTTGAAGTTGTGATAATTTCTGTAAAGAACATGCAAAGCATCAGAGAACTCTGATAATAAAAGATCTCTGATACAATGCATAGTTCCGTTGGCACTACAAGACAAAAGTATAGTACAAAGCATTAAATGCGCGGACAGAGATGTCTGATAAAAATGGTAGCCAAGAAGAAGACAAACACCTCTGATATTATACTCAGATATCAATAGTTTGAATTTGATTTAAACCTAACGGATACTATTCAAACGGCACTCAAATTCATCTATAAATATCAACACTTAGACTGCTTGAGAACACACACCTTAGAACACAGAACTCACACACGAGCTCTCTCAAGCAAACTACTTACCTTCAAGCTTTCTGTTGCGACCAAAGCTCTTGATTCTAAGTAGCACAAAAGTTCTAAGTGTCCTGATCCTTAACAAGCATTGTTATTTGTGAAAGAGTTGAACTAAGATTTTATATCTGAGTTTCATTCTCTTGAACACTTATCATAGACTTGGGTCAGTAGAGAACAAGATACCATACATTGAAAAGTGTATTAAGTATACTTGATTCATAGAGCTATCTGAATAACTGAATAAGTTATCTAAGAAGCTCACCTGACAAACAAACCTAAAACCAACACCATATTCGGCGTGGAGTACAGGTAGTACTTAGTTTGGGAAACTAAGGAATAACTCCAAGGTTGCTGAGCACAGGAAGTACTTAGATTGGGAAGCTAAGGAATAGCTCAAAAAGGTTTCTGAGTACAGGAAGTACTTGGCTGAGAAAGCCGGGGAATAACTCAGGGGGAACACTTGGTTGGGAACCTAGTGTATTTTGGAATCAAGAGAAGATATCTGTAAGGTTACCTCATTTATCTGTCTTAGTGGATTCTAGGTCTGAGAAAGGCCGAAGTGGATTAGTTGAAGGATTACGCCACCTTCAGATACCACTATAAAAAGACTTGTGTTATTTACTTTCTGCAGTACTATTACTTGCTTTATTTATCTTGCAAAGTATTTACACTTATCTTGCTAGCACGTGCACATATCACAGAAAAGTCTTTCGCTCTCTGAATTTAAGTATCAGATATCTTCATAAATATCTGAGAAACTTTGTTTTTCGACAAAAGTTTTAAAAGACTATTCACCCCCCCTCTAGTCTTTTACTTTGCCGTTATCTGGACCAACAAGTGGTATCAGAGCAGGAGGTTCCCAAGCCTTCTGCACTGAACCTAGATCCCAGATAAGTGCCCACTAACTGCTTTTTCACCTACACTTGATTTGTTTGCTTAGTGTGTTTGCTGCAGGATGTCTTTAAGTGACACCCCAATTCTCAAGCCAGAGAATTATGAAAAATGGAAGAACAACATGATGCTCCACCTAGAAGCCATCGGATTTAAATGATCGAAGTAATAAAGAATGGCCCAATAGTCATTCAACAACTCAAGCAAGTCATAGAGGTTTCTAATGGTAGAGACAGAGAACAAAGTGATGGGTCTTCACAAACAGATCGCCAACGATGGGAGACACGCCAACAAGTTATTTACTAACCAAAGCTCAGAGAGCTCGGACATCTAAGATGCCAAGAGAAATCGATCGATGGTCAGCTCGTAATATCATCATACATTCTACTCCAGAGCACATACAAGGTAAACCGTGGGTGCAAAACGCAAAGTAGCCTGGCAACTGATTGAAGAAATTTGTGCCGGCACTGAGAAAATAAAGGAAAATCAGTTCGAAGTTTTGAAGCTCAAATTCCAAAACTTTAAACAAGGTCCCACAGAGACTCTTGAAGAACTAGATTTCCGGTTTACAACACTTGTGAGTGACATGGCTGCACTTGGTGAAAGTAATAGATATACCCAGTCAGAAAAGATTAAGACTATTGTGAGGAGTCTAAATCATAACTGGGAGCACACAAAGTTTTTCTACTTTAACCAAGGAATGCCAGATATCACTCTAGTGGAACTTTTCTCTCAGCTTGCCACTGTTAACTATGAGACAACTCAAAGAGAACAAACAACTGAAAAGTTGCAGAATGTTGCTCTAGTTGCTCAAAGAACTTCTGAAAATAAGGAAGGCAATGAGATGACTGAGGAAGCTCTTGCTGCAAAGCAAATGAGAAAATATGTCAGTCGAGAAATTGAGAGAAGAAAAGCCAAAGAGAAGTCAAAAGCATCTAGCTCAAACTATCACCAAGATAAAATATGCAAGGCTCATTGAACAAGCCAACTCGTAAAGCATCAAAAGTCGAGGAAGGTAAATCGGAAATGATATCTGTTTCTATTGTCGGAAACCTGGTCATTTCAAGAAGGATTGCCCTGCCTTCAACAAACTAAAGACAGGTGACAAGAAAGATAGAGGAAACTTCAAGAGAAGTCAGAGATCTATGCTCACTGAAGAACGGAAAAAGATTCAACTCCAACTGGATGCTCTAGACATTGAGTCTGATTCTGAGAATGAAGACTCAGATGATTCCACACTGCCTTCCCCAGAAATGTGAGGTGTTTCTCATGAAGTAATTGACTTTGGTCAAAAGAAGAAAGAAGTGTGTGGAATGGCTGAAGAAATCTTTCCAGATATCTCCAACATTGAACCTTGTCTAATGGCTGATGAGGTAACACATACTTCTTGTTATACTTATGAAAGTGATGAGGAAGGAATCAAAGATCTGGAAAATCTCAGAAAAGAACTTGATCTCTACGAAAGAGAATTTCTAATGGTCCGAGCTAGAGCCGAAAACCTTGAAGAAGAAAAGAATTTTCTTGTAAAGGAAAACTCTCAATTAATCAAGATATCTGAGAAAAAGGATGCTGAAAATGCATTTCTCAAGGCTCAGATATCTGAGACTGAAAAGTCACATAAAGAAGCAATGGCTAATCTTCTAAAGAAATGTGAAGATCTTCTTTCTGAGAATAAGGAACTCAAAAAGAAAGAATTATCTTTTCAATCTTATGCCAAAGCTAGTGACACTCTTACTGAAGTACAATCTTATTTAAGAGATCCTTCAGAAAAGAGAGGACTTGGGCTGGACACACAGACAGATAGTTCTATCACTTTGAATAACAGTGATGAAAGAAGAACATTTGTCAGTGCTCAGTAAGGTGGTTCCCAAACAACCTACAGTATCGGTCAGAAAGCTAAGGTTGTTGACAAAGGAAAGGTAGTTGCGACAAGCCTTTGTGGGAAAAACAAGTCCAAAGGAAAAATGTGGGAAATGTCTCTGAAAAGAAACATAACACTGAAAAGTGTAATCACCCACAATGCTATGTCTCTCAAAAAGGAAAAATTGCAGGAGCTGACAAATTCTCCTATGTCACGTTTTCTGGAAAGAAAATAGATTATCCAGAGACTAGCAAAGCTGCTGAGAAGAGATCTCAGATAGCACCAGGTGCTCGGAACGGTATTGGCTATAAAGCCATCGGGAAACAACTTGCTCGTGAATACAAACAAGAGCAAGAACGATGGTTAAAGGCTAAAATTGCTCACAACAATTATCAGAAGTGGAAGATGAATCAAGCCACTGAAAATCTGAATGCCAGGGCTAGAAGAAATCTGGCAAGGAAAGCTAAGTTTGCTGAGAAGCAGACTGAGAAACCTGACAGGTATCTGAAAGCACCAAATGGAGCACCAAGGAACACACCAAGGAATAAAGTAGTTCTTAATAACAATGATACTAATCATTTTACTAGAATTCCTCCTTATGTTCCTGTTAGACAAAAGAATGTTCCTATGAAATTCATTCAAAAATGGATTCCTACTGGAAGATTTTTTAGTCCAGATGGTTCCATTGTTGGTATGAGAACCTAATCTCCTGTTTCCTGTTTTGTGCAGAACACTCTAAAGACTAATTCAAAGTGGCATTTTGATAGTGGATGTGGGAAGCACATGACAGGAGACAAAGCAAATCTGATTGACTACAAAAAGTGCAATGATGGACCATTTATCAGGTTTGCTGGAGGAGATGAAAATCCAACCATAGGATTTGGCAATCTGAAGTTTGGTTCCCTTACAATCTCTGAAGTACTACATGTAAAGGGATTGAAATATAATCTCCTAAGCAATGAGTCAAAGTAGACAGTCTTGGTTGCAAGGCGTAAAGGAAATCTTTATGTTGCTGATTGGGCATCCGCAACAACCGAAGAATGTCTCATGGTGAGTCAATCTGGCCACACTGAAGAAAATTGGCTATGGCATAAAAGAATGAGTCACTTGAATTTCAAAACTCTGAATAAGCTTGCCAAGAAAGAGTTGGTAGTTGGTTTACCCAAAATGGCATATAGAAAAGAAGGTGTATGCTCAGCTTGCCAAATGGGAAAACAATCCAAAACATCTTTCAAGTCTAAGACTAGACATTCCAGTGAAAGTCCACTGCAATTGTTACATATGGATTTGTTTGAATCCTCTGTAACTAGTTATGCAGGAAAGAAGTTTGGTCTGGTTGTTGTTGATGATTACTCAAGATTCACTTGGGTTGTCTTTCTCAAACATAAATCTGATGCAAGGGTTGAGATACCTAGCTTGCTGAATAAGCTCGAAGTCATGAAAAATGACAAGGTATCTGTAATCAGAACAGACCATGGTACTGAGTTTGTAAACCTGTACATCAAAGAGTTTTGTTCCTGCAAAGGTATACAACATCAACTATCTTCTGTAAGGACACCACAACAAAATGGTGTTGCTGAAAGAAAGAATAGGACCCTGAAAGAAGCAGCAAGAAGAACAATGCTTATTAATCAAATAAGTGAAATCTATTGGGTTGAAGTCGTAAACACAAAGATGCTACACTCAAAACAGATGTCTGATTAACAAACACCATGACAAAACTCCTTACGAGCTTTTCATTGGTAGACCCCCAAGTGTCAAGCATCTAAGGGTGTTTGGTTGCAGATGTTTCGTTCTTAACAATGGAAAAGAATACTTGAGAACATTTCAACCAAAGGCAGATGAAGGAGTATTTCTTGGTTATTCTCTGAATAGCAAAGCCTACAGAATCTACAACAAAAGAACACAAAAGATCGAAGAATCTGTTCATGTAGTGTTCTATGAAGGAAACAAGAAAGTACTCTTGAATGATGATCTCTCAGATAAGTTCAAGGAACTAAAGATTAAAGATTCTGAAAAAGGATCCTCAGAAGGAAACAATTCTATCATTCAAATAGAGGATGAGTCTGACGATGAAAAGCAACCTATGCTTAGTAACAACCAGATGACTCTAAAACATGATGAAGAATTTCCTATGAGAACTCCAAAAATGGAACAGGTTACTGGGAACCTTCATCATGGAGAGGTATCAGAAAATGAGATTGCTGAAATGCAAGTCCCAGATATCTCTAACACTGAAAAAGTGTCAAATATCCATGGCATTTCCCATGTGTCAGATATCTTAGATACTGCACAAGTATCTCATCAAGATCATATTGATTCACATTCAAATCAAAATGATATTGATCCTACTAGTTCAAAACCCATTATGAAATGGATAAGAAATCATCCTGCAAAGGATGTAATTGGTCCCATAGACCAATGAGTTAGAACTAGAAGAGCAATTGCTGAAAAAGCAAATTGTCTCTATGGATGTTTCATCTCAAACATTGAACCAAAGACTATAGAAGAAGCATTAAATGATCAAGATTGGATCTCTGCAATGCAAGAAGAGTTGGATCAATTTGAGAGAAACAAAGTCTGGAAACTGGTTCCATTTGTTGACAGAATATCTATAATCGGAACCAAGTGGGTTTTCAGAAACAAAATGAATGAGTCTGGTGAAATAACCAGAAACAAAGCTAGGTTGGTTGCCAAGGGATTCACCCAGACTGAAGGACTAGATTTTGATGAATCTTATGCACCAGTTGCAAGATTGGATGCAATAAGACTTTTTCTAGCCTTTGCAGCTCATGATGACTTTACAGTTTATCAGATGGATGTCAAGAGTGCATTCCTAAATGGTGAACTTGCTGAAGAAGTCTATGTTGAGCAACCATCAGGTTTTGAAGTTTCCTCAGAAAGTAGGATGGTCTATGTTAGAACGTAGGATCCCGGATTGGTACTTGGAACAAGATCAATAGACAATGTTGACAACAATGTTGTTCAACAAAGTCTTCAACACAGTAAACAATAGGCAGCGGATGAATGTGAATGGAACTTCTATTACCAAGCCAACATATATAAATATGTTGGCCGCGCCTTCAGTCAAAATATCTACTGACAGGAAAAGTAGATCTAATCAACTAGGTTTAATACAATCACAGATGATTGATTAAACAACCAAAATTAGCCCTAGAAGAAGAGTTATTCCAACAATGAATACTCTTAGACAAACTCCAAAGCTAGCAGAAAACAAGAAGCCTAAACTCTTTAATAAATCTTGATAGACAATAAATAAAGGCGTTGTGATTGCTAGGCTGAATCCTTGTATATATACTTGAGATATCGATAGCTTCCATCCAAGTCGAAAGGTAATAGGATCTCAGCAAAGGCAATAGAATCTCAGCAAGGGCAATTTCCTTTTTCTTGTTTTCTTCAATATACGCATAGAAGGAATTTTCCATATTTTGATTATTCATAAAATATATTCCTTCTTGCTTTCACCACAAGTTGTTCTTTTTCCTTAAATCGTCTCTTGTTCGATTTGTAAATTCTTCCAGTCCAAGTTTCCTGTCCAATGTGCTTTGTTCTTGATGTTGACTGCAATGTTATATCTTCAATGTTATGCCAGCTTTGAATTCTATCCTGTCACAATGTTATACAACATTGGTAGTTCTGCAGCTTCACAAACAACAACAACAAACACAAACTTGGAACTGATTAATGAAAGACAAGATTATCAAAACACAAGTGTGTACTGCACTTTCAATCCCCCCCTTAATCTTAGTCTTTCATCACAAAACAAAACAAGAGGTTAGTAGAAACATAACTAGGAACAACTTAGGAGCTAATCTCCCCCTTAATCAGACAACTAAGATATGTTCTAGAGTATTTAAAATATTACAGACCCAAAATGAATAGAAATTGTTCAGTATTGAAACAAATTAAAAAATTTGAAGTATCTATTCTCCCCCTTTTTGTGAGGAAAGAAAAGACACTAGAGTGCTTCTGAACTTCAGATTGTTGGAAATCTGCTCATCAAGTCCTTTGATTTGCTCCAGAACCAGCTTGTCCTGATCAGTTAAGGTACCTGCAGAAAGAGTTTCAATGCTAGGGATCAATGTTGAGCCAACATGTGGGCCAACATTGGAGCGTTGAGCAGCAGCCACAGAACTTTCTGGTGCATCAGCATTTCCTGTAGAAGGAGGAATATTCTCCTCCACATCCATGTCCACAGGAACTTCAGGATCCACCCATGGAAGATCACAGATCCTGTCATGTGTTTCTAGCAGTTACTTTGTGACTGTGATGGATTTGAAGTTGGAATGATAGACATCATTGGCTCTGACCTCAATACCCTGCAACTGAAGAACTGCAAAGATGGTGGATGGGAGAATCAAATGGCCTCTGATCCCTCTATTCTTTGAATTCTCTAGGTGCTTGAGAATACTTTCTCCCAGATTGACATTGTAGCCCATTTTGATCCTGTAGAGCAGCATGGTTGCCTCTTGACTGAGCTTGTTGTTGTTGGAAGATGGCAACCAGTTGTACAAGCAGATCCTGGCAAGAACAGAGACTAGAGAACAACAATATTTCAAGTCCAAAGTCCCACTAGGCCAAGATTGTAGTTTTCCTGCAGTCAGCTCCCTAGCAATCTCATCCATAGTTGCCTCTACAGGGGTTTCAACCTCATCCGTATTTCTATGAAGCACAGTATTGATATCCTTAGAATTCAAGAAAAATACATCACCCCTAAGATACACACAGTGATGTTTACCATGCCGTTCAACACCAAAATTCTCAGATAAGTGTGCATAGAATTCTTTGATGATTTCAGGAACAAAGGCAGCATATTGGGTAACAACATGATAGAGGTTCCTTTTCTTCAGATAAGCAACTAAGTTATACTCTTCAAAAGATTCCTCTTTGATTACCTTTTCAACATCCATTGCATTATTTTTGATTTTCCCATATTTTTCTAAGTTCTTGTCAGCATAGAATAAATGAGAGACAACATCTTCATCCCAATCATAACCATCTACATAAACAGGTTCAGAGGGTAGATCATTTACCTCAGGATCTTCAATTTGTTCTTCTCCAAGAATGACATCCTCATCATCAAGTGATTCATCTTCTGACTCTTCCTCTGCTTCAGCCTCATAGTCTTCAGAGTCATCTGAGCTTTCATCGGCATTGCTCAGATTTTCTTCATCAATCATTGACTCATCCTCAGAGCCATCTTCCGTTTCTGGCTCATAATCCTCCAGATCATCAGAACTTTCATCATTCACTTCATTGTTATTATCATGAGCAGCCGATATTGAAACAACATCCTCATCTACATTCATAGGGTCGCTTCTAGTTTTCTCTGAGTCATCTGACTTCCAATTTTCCACAACAATTGGTTCAGTAGTAGGCTCGTTTGCGGGCTTCTCAGCATGTTCAGAGTGCATGTTGGTCTGGTTCTCATCACCATTCTGGCCATCAGTAGCCTTCTCCTCTGTATTGTCAGCTTGTTGCACATCATCCTTCTCAACAGATGAAGGGTTTTGGGGAGTTTTCTCCAAGATCTGTATGTTGAACTTCAGTGTGTTCAACATCTTTCCTAGCATCCTCCATGGGAGTATCTTTCTCTACCCCCATTGGGCTTTCATCATCATCCCTCAGATCCTTTGGCAGTTTGACCGGCGCAGTTCCCAAATTAACAAGGGTTTCTGCAGCAAATTGAGAGGGGTTTGATGGAGAAGACTCGGTTTGGGGTTTTTCAGGTTGAGTAGGTGATGTTGGAGATGGAGATGGTGGTTTTGGTACTGGAGATGGGGATTTGTCAACAACCTCTTCCGATCCCTCACTTAGCTCATAGACTGGAATCTCGAAATTGGCCGGTTTTACACGGATGGGGAGAGGGTATGCTTGCTTCCCCTCAGGTGTTTGCATAGAAAATCCGGGCAAGACGGGTTTTGTTGGAGAAGACATTGTCCAGATTAGTGAGTGCAGAGATGAAGGAGGATGAGCGGGAGATGAATTGTTTGAGAATGACAGGTGAATAGTGTGTGAAGGTGAAGAGTTTTTGTTTTAACCAAGGCCTGGGAGTAGTAAAAAAAACTACTTTTTGATTTTTGAATGTAATAATTGTGGTTTAGGTGGGCGGCAGTTTTATTGAGTAGTGGAGAAGTGGGCTAATGAGAGGGAGCAATATGGTTGGAGGATTGAGTTTTTGGTTTGGTTTGCTTCATGGATCATAAACATATATATCAAAGCAAAAACCAAGATCTCATACAATCATAATATGAGATTAAGGAAAGCAAATGAAAACCGTATCAATTAGGTCAATCATGAAGAAGATTCTCAAAACTCAACTTAGGGAGGTACATTTTTGGTTTGGGAAACTAATCAAGATCAAGTATGAGTAAGAAACCTAACAGATTCCCAAAAAAAAAGACGGACGGATGTAAGAGACTAGTACTCCCCCTCAAACCCAACCCAAAAAACACATTTGAAAAAAAAAAAAAAAAATAGAGAGCACACAAAAAAATCATAGCAAAAGAGCAAAAAGTACTTCAAGCACAATCAATGTTGACGTGAATGTTGACTTAACATTGATGACAACATCGGGAAATCAGACCACTCTTAATGTATGTCAGCCAGGAAACCAAGTCTCAAGATGTGCAGATTCGATTAACACCACTGATGCTGCAGGCAAAGACAGAAAGAGAAGGGAATACCAAAGAAACACACTCAACAATGCCTCAAAAAGTAAATTGAACAATTAGCATAAGTTTGAGTGGGGATGACCATGAGACCGTGAACCATGTCAAATAATTGGAACACGTATGAATCCGCATCAAAGCCGAAGCCTATGCGAAGTTAGGCAAACACACGTCTCATGGCATAAAATCACTCATTTGACCACATTGGGTAATTTGGTACTCAGAAAGTGAACCAGCAGCATTATGAGAATCGACACTTTTGTGCGTGTCGGTTTCCAGTACAGGCCATCAACCCTCACGACATATGACACATTGGCCACGTCGATATCTGGATAGTATTTGAAACCTGCCCAACACGATCCTCGAAGGTAACACTTCGAGCCCTTTTTATCATAATTCATTAGATTTATTAAGCATAAAGGATAGGAGGCAACATCAAGTGCGAGTCAAGGTACGAGTAAAAATAGCCAAACAGCAGCAAAAGTGGGTTTTACATAAAGCAAACACACAGGAGACTCGATCCCTTTCAACCTTGGTTTCAAATAGCCTTTCAAACCCTAAGAATCACCACTGTAAGCTACAAAATGTAAAAGCCATAGACCAAGATGTACGGTGAGCACAAAAACACAATGAAAAAAGAAAAAACAAATCAGCAAAAGGACATCACTAGATATACACAGAAGTCAATGTTGACCGTGATGTTATGTCAACATTGCTTGCAACAAATCACATCAAATAGTGCATAGACCAAGAGACCTTCTCAAACTGAAGAATCGCTCTTTATCAAGAGGCTTTGTGAAGATGTCAGCTAACTGATTTGTGGTATCAATGTGCTGTATGTCAATAATTTGTTTGGTGACCAAGTCTCTAAGAAAATGATGTCGAATGTCTATATGCTTGGTGCGTGAGTGTTGAACATGATTCTTGGAAATGTGAATGGCACTTAAGTTATCACAGAACATCAAAAGAGTGTCACTTTGGAACCCATATTCATGCAGCATATTGTTCAACCAAATTAGTTGAGACACACAACTCCCAGCAGCTACATATTCAGATTCAGCAGTTGAGAGAGACACACAATTTTGTTTCTTACTATACCATGACACAAGATTTGGTCCAAGATAAAAACAACCTCCACTAGTTGATTTTCGACCATCTAAGTCACCAGCCCAATCAGAATCACTAAATCCCAACAGATTAGTGTTTGGATCACATGCATACCATAATCCAAGATTAACAGTTCATGATATATATCTAATGATTCTTTTGACAGCAGTTAGATGAGGTGTTTTGGGTTTGGATTGATACCTGGCACATACACAAACAGAGAACATGATGTCAGGTCTGGTGGCTGAGAGATACAGGAGACTTCCAATCATTGATCTATACAATGTTGGGTCAACATCGTCCCCAACATCAGTTTTGCTGAGTTTCAGAGTAGTAGCCATGGGAGTGCTGCAAGGTTTGGCATTTTCAAGACCAAATTTTTTGATAAGATTCTTGGCATATTTCTCTTGAGAGATAAAGAGGCCATCCTGTTTCTGTTGTATCTGGAGCCCCAAGAAGAAACTGAGTTCACCAATCATACTCATCTCAAAGGTTCCTGTCATGGCTTGAACAAACTTTTCTAGCAAAGAGGGGTTAGTAGCACCAAAGACAATATCATTAACATAGATTTGAGCAATGCAAATGTCCTTTGCTTTTCTGAGGATAAACAGAGTTTGATCTCCCTCACCCCTCTTAAACCCTAATCCAACTAAGAATTCAGTCAGTCTAGCATACCAAGCACGAGGGGCTTGTTTCAAACCATACAATGCTTTTCTTAGTTTAAAAACATGGTCAGGGTAAAGAGGATCTTCAAACCCTCCAGGTTGTTCAACATACACTTCTTTGTCAATGTAGCCATTCAAGAAAGCTCCTTTAACATCCATTTGTTTGAGTTTTATTTTAAGATAACATGCTATGGCTAAGAGCAAGCGAATGGATTCTAGTCTAGTAACAGGAGCGAAGGTTTCATCAAAATCAATGCCTTCTACTTGAGTGTAACCTTGAGCAACCAATCTGGCTTTGTTCTTTACAACTACCCCTTTCTCATCACTCTTGTTTTTGAAAATCCACTTGGTTCCTATGACATTTATGTTATGGGGGCGGGGAACAAGAGTCCAGACTTCATTTGTTTGGAATTGATGAAGTTCATCTTGCATTGCTTCTATCCAAAAATCATCAGTAAGGGCTTCTTTCACATTTTTAGGTTCAATTAAAGAAACAAAGCACGAGGAACTTACAGAGTGACAGATTTCAGCAAGTCTGAGTGTTCCCTTGTAGTTTTTGCGCGAGTTTCCCCTCAGTGTCCTCCCTCCTGGATTTCCAATTACCTGTGAACTGGGATGATCTTTGCAAATTCTGGAAGGAGGCTCCTTACGTGAGTCAGGTTGAGGAGGACCTTGCGGCGTAGGTGCAGCATTAATGCCAGAGGCATTGTCAGATTCAGCCTCAGTCTCACTGTGGGGATCAGCTTGTTCTTCATCATCAGGAGTGGAAATCTGGGATGTTGAACTGGATGTTGAGTCAACATTGCACAGGGGGGATGTTGGCACAACATTGCCCTCATCATGGGTTCTTTCACATTGATCAGCAGCAGGAGTCATAATGTCTGGAACCTTCCCATGTGTAGAAGAGTCAGGTGTTGTGTCAATAACCTGTTCAGCACCTGCAGAAATCTTCTTCTGGGCATAGGGCTCAGAGTCATCAAAGGAAACATTCACAGATTCTTGTATAGTTTGCAATCTAGGATTGTATATTCTTTACGCATGACTATTTTGTGAGTACCGTACAAAGATTCCTTTGTCACTTTTAGCATCAAACTTCCCTAGATGTTCCCTATCATTGAGTATGTAACACACACATCCAAAGACATGAAAGTACTTAAGATTGGGTTTTCTACCTTTCAAAATCTCATAGGGAGTGGTCAGAGTACCTGGACGAAGATAGACACGGTTGATTATGTGACATGCAGTGTTCACAGCTTCAGCCCACAACCTTTTTGACAGGTTCATTGAGCTCAACATCACTCTAGCCATTTCTTGAAGAGTCCTGTTTTTCCTTTCAGCAACACCATTTTGTTGTGGTGTCTTAGGAGCTGAGTATTCATGCATGATCCCTTTATTTTTACAGTACTTATCAAAAAATTGATTCTCAAATTCTTTACCATGGTCAGATCGAATTCTTTGGACCATAGTAGAGTACTGATTACAACATTTTGCATGCCAGTTTTTGAAGGATTCAAAAGTTTCAGATTTTTCTTTCAAAAAATTGACCCAAGTATATCTAGAGAAATCATCAACTATAACATAGATATACCAGGCTCCTCCCAAACTTTTAGCTTCTACAGGACCCATGAGATCCATATGCAAGAGTTCAAAGCAGTTAAAAGTACCTCTTTTTTGTCCTTCAACCTGGAGTGGCTGGTGTACTGCCTTGGTTTGTTTTCCCAGAAGACAGTCACCACACACATGCTTCCCTGCATTGGTAAGCTTCGGCACACCTGTCACAACATTGTGTTTGATGATCTTCTCCAGATTCCTGTAATTGACATGTCCTAATTTCTTGTGCCACAATGTTGCATCATCATGTTGAGCAACATTGCACTTGAGAGGAACGACCATCACATAGCAGTTGTCCTGAGATCTAACACCTGTCATCACAGTTAATTTGTCCACACAAGTATAAACTTTGCAAGAACGTTTATCAAACTTGACTTTCAGATCATCATCACACAGGTGGCTTATACTGACAAGATTAGCCGTTAAACCCTCAACAAGAAGAACATTTAAAAGTTTAGGATATCCTTCAAGGCACAGTGTTACCTTTCCAAGGATTTTGCTTTGGTATCCTCCTCCATATGTCACTGTACCTGTCTTTTGAGAGACAAAATTTGACAAGTTTGACGGGTTACCAGTCATGTGCCTAGAGCAACCACTATCGAAGTACCATTTTCCTGCATTGTTAGGAGAAGTAGCAACAGAAAAAGCAACATTGCAAGTATGTTTTTCTTTAGCTACCCAAATCTGGTTCAAATCATTCTTGTGTTTTCTTATCTGTCCTGGAGGTTTACCTCATTTAGGAGAACCAGGGATAGACTTCAGAGACTTAGGATTACATCTTTCAGTCTCTGTTGAAGAGGATGTTGTCACAACATCGCAGCTAACATCGGAATCACTGTTTTGTTTGCTAGAGGCAAGAAGGGAGGGATTCTTGGAGAGGTCACTGAGGTTGGAGGAATCAACATGTTCCCTTTTTAAATCCTTTTTGTACTTGAAACAGTAAGGTTTTTTGTGACCAAGTTTGTGACAGTAAGTGCACACAAAAATTTCTTTTCTTTGACAAACACAGGACCTTTTATGAGCTCAGAAAGAGGTTTGACAACATCTGGGGTTTCAGGGTTAACAGTGCAGTTCATGTTGCACCAAGTTTCTTATCAAAAGAACCATCATAACTACCAGAGTACCCTAGACCAGTAGTCCCATCATTATCCATATCAAACATATCATTAAGTCTAGAAGTAGAGGAGTTCCACTTTGCAATTACCTTCTTTTCATTAGATAGTTCAGTGGTTACCTTGAATGATTCAAAGGTCCTTCTTTGTCGATTCGACTTCGGTTTGACAATGGTGTCTTTCAGATTGTAATTCTCCTTCTCAGTTTTCTTGAGGAGTTTTCTGAGTATCTTCCATTCACTGAAGAGTTTCTCATACATTTGTTGCAGATCCTTCAACATTTGTTTCGCACTGGCTTCGTCTTCTGAAGGACTATCTGTATCAAAATCCACAGAACCATGTAGGCACAAAACATCAGAGATTCCTGATTTCTCAGGGTTGGTTAGTGCCAAAATTTCACAGTTCTCAGAGTCATCATAGTCAAAGATGATTTCTACTCCTGATGTTGAATTGCCGATGTTGTCCCAACTTTGGTCATCAACATTGTAAGTGGATGAACGGAGAGCTCTGGCATTGGTAGTTGAATCATCTTCTTTTTCTTCATCTTCATGTTCTTCATCTGAAACATCACTGAGACAAGCAAGAAGATTCTTTTTCTCTTTTCTGAGATTGTTAGCACATTCATTTTGATAATGACCCCACCCTTGGCATTCAAAACATCTAAGCTTACTAAGAGGTGTGCGATCAAAATCAGATTCAGAGCTAGTCTTGGAAGCAGAACCAGTTTTGAAAGTATTGGTTTTCTTTTTGAAATTTTTGGTTCCACTCGAGGATCCTTGACTAGAGTTTTTTTCTGAATTTAAGTTTGTTGAACTTCCTCACAAGATTGTTGTAAGCTTCCTCAGTCATATTGTCAGACTCATCACTACTACTATCAGGCTCTGAAGATTTAGCTTTAGATTTAGAGTGAAGGGAGATACTATGGGTTTTCATACCTTGTCTCTCATTTTCATTTAGTTCAAATTTTTTTAAATTGTTCAACAAGGTGTGAAAATCCATAGTTGCCAAGTTATGAGTGTCTTCCAAAATAGTGACTTTGGTATTAAATCTTGGGGAAAGAGATCGAACAGCTTTGGAAACAAGTTGCCTATTAGAAATAGCTTCTCCCAGTCTTTGGACTTCATTGGAGAGAGTTAAAAGTTTTTCAAAATAAGAGTCAATTGTTTCTTCCTCCGCCATTCTTAGATTTTCAAATTGAGACCAAAGCATTCTAAGTTTAGTTTGTTTGACACTAGCATCCCCTTCACAATGACTCTGAAGCAAATCCCAAGCTTGTTTTGCAGTAGTGTAGTTTTGAATAATTTTAAACATATGAGCATCTGCAGTGAAGCGTTCTTCTGGAATGGGGACAATGTCACCATCAGCATCAGGTCCTTTAGTTGGCCAGGTGTATCCTTCCAGAATGGATCTCCAAGCACGGCCATCAAGGGACTTGATGTATGTCCTCATCCGGATTTTCCAGTAATGGTAGTTGGACCCATCAAGAACAGGATGTCTGTTGTAGTTTGCATCCATTGCAGTAGTACCAAATCTAGACACCAGTAGTTAGGTGGCTGGCTCTAATGCCACTTGTTAGAACGTAGGATCCCGGATTGGTACTTGGAACAAGATCAATAGACAATGTTGACAACAATGTTGTTCAACAAAGTCTTCAACACAGTAAACAATAGGCAGCGGATGAATATGAATGAAACTTCTATTACCAAGCCAACATATATAAATATGTTGGCCGTGCCTTTAGGCAAAATATCTACTGACAGGAAAAGTAGATCTAATCAACTAGGTTTAATACAATCACAGATGATTGATTAAACAACAAAAACTAGCCCTAGAAGAACTAACAGTAAAAGTTATTCTAGGTCGATGTTTGAAAGAGTTATTCCAACAATGAATACTCTTAGACAAACTCCAAAGCTAGCAGAAAACAAGAAGCCTAAACTCTTTAATAAATCTTGATAGACAATAAATAAAGGCGTTGTGATTGCTAGGCTGAATCCTTGTATATATACTTGAGATATCGATAGCTTCCATCCAAGTCGAAAGGTAATAGGATCTCAGCAAAGGCAATAGAATCTCAGCAAGGGCAATTTCCTTTTTCTTGTTTTCTTCAATATACGCATAGAAGGAATTTTCCATATTTTGATTATTCATAAAATATATTCCTTCTTGCTTTCACCACAAGTTGTTCTTTTTCCTTAAATCGTCTCTTGTTCGATTTGTAAATTCTTCCAGTCCAAGTTTCCTGTCCAATGTGCTTTGTTCTTGATGTTGACTGCAATGTTATATCTTCAATGTTATGCCAGCATTGAATTCTATCTTGTCACAATGTTATACAACATTGATAGTCCTGCAGCTTCACAAATAACAACAACAAACACAAACTTGGAACTGATTAATGAAAGACAAGATTATCAAAACACAAGTGCGTACTGCACTTTTTGTCTATAAGCTTCAGAAAGCTCTGTATGGGCTGAAACAAGCTCCAAGAGCATGGTATGATACATTGGCCAGATACCTAGTCGAAAGTGGTTTCAAGAAAGGAGATGTTGATAAAACACTCTTCACACTGAACCAGGATGGGAAACTACTTTTAGTTCAAGTATATGTTGATGACATTATATTTGGATCTAAAGAAAATCAACTTTGTGAAGACTTTGCTGAACTCATGAAATGTAAATTCGAGATGAGCATGATGGGAGAATTGAATTACTTCCTAGGGCTGCAAGTCAAGCAACTCAATGATGGAATATTCATTAGACAAACAAAGTATGCAAATGATATGCTCAACAAGTTCAATCTAAAGCCTTCTGAAAAGAATGCTAAGATACAATGAGCATTGGAACCAAGATGACCTATAGTGTTGAAGAACACAAGTATATGAAATTGATTGGGTCTCTACTGTACCTCACTGCAAGTAGACCTGATATTCAATATGCAGTTGGAGTGTGTGCTAGATTTCAGATAAATCCAATGCAATCACACTACAACATTGCTATGAAAATATTGAGGTATGTAAAAGGTACTGTAGAAGTTGGATTGTGGTATCCAAAAGATAGTGGATTGAGTTTGGTTGGCTATTCAGATGCTGACTATGCTGGATCATTGCTTGATAGAAAAAGCACCTCAGGAACGTGTCAATTTCTTGGTGCCAGACTGATATCATGGTTCAGCAAGAAACAAAACTCAATTGCTACATCTACCACAAAGGCTGAATATATTGCTGCTGGATGTTGTGCTTCACAGATATTGTGGATACAACAACAACTCAGAGACTATGGACTCAATGAAGAGAAAACTCCCATTTTCTGTGACAACACAAGTGCTATTGCCATAACTCAGAATCCTAAGTTTCATGCAAGAACAAAGCACATTGATGTTAGACACCACTTCATCAAAGACTATGTTGAAAAAGGCAATATAGAGATACTCAAGATTAGCACTGAAGACCAACTTGCAGATATCTTCACTAAGCCACTACAAGAAAGTAGATTCTTAGCCTTAAGACATAGTCTTGGACTAATGGAGCTACCAAAGAACTGAAAAAGTTCAGATATCTGAAGAAGATATCAAAGGAGAGAAAAGAGGAATCTGGAACGGGTATCCAGAAAACAAAGGCTAAAGGGTAAAATGGCTATTTAAAGATCTATGAGACGGGTACTCAGATATCTAGATCACTCAGTGAAGGGGAACACAAAAGAGAATAGTACAACTGTCTGCAGTCAACTACTTTCTTGAAATATGTATTATTTCTATATTTGTGTAAAACTTGGACAAATACTAAGTGTGAGATAGACTCAGATGCAAACAGTGTTCTTAGTCATACAGAAATGTGATTCAGATAGCTAATAGCCAAAAGTCATTAAATGGGCACAATTACATTTGTTGATTGTGATCATTGCTGAAGAAGCAATGGTGACCCTTGATGAATTGGGCGATTGATCTTTACGGCAGAGATTAACTCTCAGTAAATAGTGGACTGTTGAAATTCCGACAGGGCCCACTATGTATTTAATGCCGAACAAGCTTTTACTCACGCCTTCCTGCAATTCACAGATACTTACACAAAATTAATTTGTATGTATATGTCTGTGGAGATTACATTGCTATATATGGGATTTTGGCAAAAGAAATTACTTTCGCCTAATCCAACATACAGACTTGCACAAGAATAGCAAAAATCATTCTTCAACCTCTGCAAATCTCTGTTAGTTTTTCTGCAAAGAATTACTAATCTCTCACCCAAATCTCTTTCTCGTTTTTCAAAAACTTCACTATTTAAAGAGATGGCTCCCAAACGTGCTTCTACTCCGAAATCCCAATCTTCTACCACTGGTACTGCTGAAAAGCAAGCACCAGAGTTGGTTATAGTAAACAATCGATTGGTAGGAGACTTTAATTCCGATCATTGAACTTCGAATCACATGATGATTTGGGGTGGTGCCATGATTGAGGAATACCTCACGGCTGCTGTTGAAAACCAAGCCGATAGGAAACTGATACTTGACATGCTTGAAAAGGCACAAATCAAGGGTTTTCTATCTGCTCTTCCCAGTGGGATTTCTTCACTGGATGTCCTGAAGTTTTACAACAACTCCACAATTATTTCCAAGATCTCTGAAGGCACTGAGATAGTGTCTATCAAGACCAAAGTCCAAGGACAAGAAATCACATTGGGCGAAGCGACTTTCTCGTAAGTTTGAACTTCAAAATCTTGGAAAGGATTTTGAAATAAACACCAAGGATGATGATCTCCTTGAAGGTGTAAAACAAGTCTGATGGCGTGTGTGATCTTGAAAAATCAGATACACCCACTGATTTCAAGCTTGCTGACATCAGAACCAGACATCTGCTAGTTCAATGGGATGTGTTGGCATGCATTCTTCACAGATGCTTTGATGGTCTACAAGGAGGTGCTGACCAGATAAGCCAAGAACGTTGGATAATGATGCTCTTGTTGAGTAAACAAGACAAAAGGCTGGAAAACCCTTTTAATTGGGGAAAGTACGCCTTTATGAAGTTTGTGAAGAAGATACAAGGCTTTGAGCCTAAAATCGCTAAGGGCCTTGCTGAGCCAAAAGCCACAGTAAGCTATGGACTGAAAATATGCTACTTACTGGAATGCCTTGGCATTGAGCTTAGAGAGAAGGCAGACATTGACAACAGTAACCTACTCTACAAATATGAGTATAAGAACATGATGAAAAAGGTTACTGGGTCTCAGAAAGGTTCCAAGAAGCGAAAGACCGAAGAGGTATCTGAGGGAAAAGTTGCAACCAAGAAGCCCAAAACTTCACAAAAGAAGTCTGCTGGCGAATCAGAAGGCACACCCATTGAGGCTGTCGATTCCCAGATACCTGCCGTCGCTACCTATGAACTCATAAATGCAGACGAACTCATCAATGCTGCAAAAGAGGTATCGGTTACTGAACAAGTAGACTCAGCAAGAGAAAGTGCTTTCAGAAATGTGAAGACTATTACCGAAAGCCTTGCTGATGAACTCATAAATGCTGCTAAAGAAAGTAGTGATAGATACCAAGCCCTATCTGCAGAAACCGCAGGGATTATGGACAAATCAGTTCCTAATGTTGATGAGAGCTCTGACGATGAAGATGATGAATTAGTCATCTCTCAAGTCCTAGAAAAATCGAAAAGGACTAAGGTTACTGAAAAAGTAACTGGTGTAGAGGTATCTGAAGAAGAACTTACACCACAAGTTGCTGAACAAGCACCTGTTTTAAAGGTTGCTGAAGAAGCAACAGAGTCCAAGGTCACTGGACAAATTACACCATCAGAGACAGAAAGACTGAAGCATATTGAAGATGCTCTGATGAGTGATAGCTTAGTGTTGGAGGATACTGCCATTGCCTCAACACTCAACAGTCTGTCTCAAGCACAACAACCACAACAACTAGATATGGATACTGCTGAAATGGTACTTGAGTTACAGATACCAGCATCTTTCACTGCTGAAGAAAATCCTGCAAAAGAGCAGGTTCCCCAACTCAAAGAAAGGGATCAAACTGAGATATTCACTCAGAATGATCAACCAGGGGAGGCAAATGTGTTGCATACTCAGGAAAGGTCTGAAGTACCTGAAACTTCAAACAAAGAAGTTGAAATAGAACAACAAGATCAAAACATTGAAGGGTCACAAGTTCCAGAGACCAATCAGCCTGACACTGCTCAGGCTGATTTAGAAACACAAGAACAAGAGGAAGCTGAAAAGCTTGCCTCAGAGACTGAGATGGAGGCTTCAACAACCTCGCCTCTTAAGGAATCTGAGCCTGTGCTACAGGATCAAGCAGAAAGAAAGGTTGATGAGGACCAGACATCCAAGTCTCCACCTCACAACAAGATATCTGAGGCACCCCCTGCCTCAGTAGTACAAGTCTCTGAGCCTGATGTACTCATTCAGGCTCAAAGTAGTGCCAAGAAGGAGTCAAATGATGACTATGACAACCTTCTTCCCTTCTTCAAGACTCATACCTTGCCAAAGCATATTCAATGCTTCAAGAAATGGCAGAGGTTAAGGTGCTCTGATCTCTCTGAAATATTGAGAATCACAGATCAACTAACAAGACGAGCACGAGCTCTTGATCTGGAAAACTATATCCACGCAATGTTACCTACTGAACAATATCAGGTTGCGACCTTAATGCGTAAGGATTTTTCCAAGGAAGTGGCACACAAATTGGTGCAAGCCTTCAAAAAGGCAGATGGTCAGACAAGATTGCAGATGGCATTCAAGCCAGTCCTGCCCCAGACTCTACAATTTATTCCTTCTGAACAAGAAGAGGTTAATGGGCAGAAGATCACTATTCCTGAAGTGATTAATCTTGTATCTGAAGATGATGAGGAGGAAGAAATAGATGAGAATAACTTTGATGAACCCCCCTCTGACCATCACAAAAAGGATGATGATGATAAGAAGGATGATGATGCCCCTGCACCAGGGACATGATGAATTCCACAAGGAAACAATGCCTCAGCTGCTGAAATGCACACTGAGAGGACATCACAGCAATCCCCTCCTCCATCTCCTCAAAAATCTACCCATCCATCTTCCCAACAACAAAAGGACACTACTGAACAAGTAGTTGAGCACTCTGAGGAAACAACTCAGAAGATATTGAATACTCAAACCAGAACTGCTCAACTCAAACAATTGTTGGAAGAAGAGCAACAACTCCATCTTCAACTTGAAGAAGAGCTAGCTATATCCAGAGATAAGCTTAATCAACTACAAGATCAATACTTACAAGAAACGGTAACTTACTCTGAGGTTAAAGAGCTCCAGGATGCTGTAAATGCTATTGCTAAGGAATTAGATACTGAAGAAGTATCTAAAGAAAAGCATGATGCTAAGGCTGCATCACCATCAAAAGATATACCATCCTCCTCTCAGAAAGGAAAGAAGCCCATCTCTGAGATGGTTGCTGGACTAGAAAATCTTGAAAATGTCCAAGAGGATGAAGATCACTGGGTTGATGACTCAGATGATGACGAAGACAAGACTTTGGCAGAACACCGCAATGAACACTTGGCGGTTTCTCATCTGAAAAGGAAGATAATTGCTCCTGAAGTTTTCAACAAACTGCCAAATGTCCACTCCCATGAATACATGAATAGATGCCAAGTTCTGGCACACCTTAAAAAGGAGCTGTCTTCACAAAACAAAGATGTAATTGCCTCCGTCCCCTCAGATATGAAGAAATTCACTGAGCTCATCACTCAGAGAACAACCAGTATGATTCTTGCTCAGAAGGATCTGGGAATGGTAAGGGACGATGATGTGTCATTAGCTGAAAAAGCTTTTCAAGAGGCAAATTACACTACTGGAAAAGAAGATGCCATACTAGGCCCATTGGCAGAGCTCACTGATAAGGAAAATGGACTTATCAAACAAAATCAGGAGCTCAAGGCTGAGCTTCAGAGGTTGGTTACTGCCTATAATTACTTGCAAAGGAATTTTGAGTCTCTCTCAGATTCGTTTGTGGTACTTAGTCAGTCAACAATGACTAAGGGGGAAGGATTTGGACCTCAAGGTCAGGGGGAAGGAAAGAAGAAATCTGGAGCTGGTGCTGCTCAGAAAGGAAGAGGAAACAAGAAAACTTCCCAGCCACCACTCAGAATAACTGAGCCCTCATCAAATCAAGCTGCTTTGCAAATAGTAGCCACTTCCCAGCAGCCAACTGAAGAAACAACAATGGTAACAAGGTCCATGGCAAAAAGACCTCCAAGGAGTACCAAGGCTACAAGGAGAAGACAAGTAAGATGGATTGATGAATCTTCTTCTTCTGAAGAAGAAGGCCAAATTAAATCCCTGGGCAATGAAGAAGGATGGAAAACTCTCACAAGAATTAATCTTGATGATGATGATGAAGAGACTGATGAAGATGAAGCTCCTCTTCACAGAAAAAGAAAAATTTGATAGCCTAACTGAGCCTATAGCTGCCAAAGGCAATCCAAGTCAGCAGCTAAAACACCCTCTGGAAATACCAAGTCTATCCAGGGTGGTTCTTCAAGCAATACCCCAAGAGAGAATTCAAGACAAAGAAGGAACAGACTGAGAGCTGAACAAAGACAAAGTCAACTTCCACTCACGCCAGAAGAAGCCAAAATTGAGTATGTGAAGAATGAAAACAACTCCTCTGTCTACAGGTGCATAAATCAGAAAAATGGCTACTGGATTCTGGAACTCAGGCATTTCTTGCTAAATTCAAGGTTTCCAGAACCAATCCATAAACAGCTCATGGCATGGAGAAAAGAAAAGCCAATCTTGATTAACACCAACCACATCAAAGCATGGTTGGATTTTGAAGTAATCAAGAGAACAGAAGCCATGAAGAAGGACCTCTCTGATGAATGTCCTTATGGAAAGCCAGATTATGTGCACAGAATTCCCAACATTACTGGAACAGGCACAAGAGCAAGACTTGCGGTAGAACCCTATGAGTCCTTCTACTTAACTAAAGATCAATACAAGGGTGATATTAGATATCTGAAGATCATTTATGAATACTTCAAGCTATCAGATATTAGAATCGAGCATGCCTGGAAATGGGGAAAGTATATGTGGGTCAAGCACTTTGTCAAGAGAAATCCCACCAAAACCTACAAGGAAGTCTGTGGATTTTCCAGAGACACAGAGATGATTGTCAGAACTCTTCTCTATGACTTCTCTGATGATATCAAAAGGTTTGGTGATAGGAAATTTGCAAATTGATCCATGGAGCTGCTTTGAAGACTTTGAAGACTTGAAGACTTGTCATTTAGAATGTTCACTTGGAGCTTGGTTACTCCTGTTGTTCTATTTGACTAAGTAGTTTTTGTGATTTTGCTGATTGCACTTTTCTGTTAAATCTTGTAAAAGTTATCTATGTTTTGTAATTGTTCTAATATCTGGTGAACTTACTCTCATATATCATTTTATAAAAGATAACTTGTCAGCAAAGATCACATCTTGTGATTTGGTTGATTTTTACTTTCTGCACTTAATTATATGAATTGAAAGATCATAAGAAATGATTAAGTGGTGGATTGTTTCCTCATCCAGATTTGTAATAGGTCAGATAGTCATCGTTGACTGATCAAAATGGGGGAAATTTGTTAGGAATATCTGTTTAGATTTTGATCAGAAACCTAATGACTTATCTTAGCTCAGAAAGGTGATTAGTACTCTTAGTTCACTTGAACACTGTAAAAGAGGAAACTCACTAAGTATGATAGTCTAGCAAATCTTGTATAGGATGTTAGGTCTCGAATTGTAATTTTTATTTTCTGATGAAGACCAAGAAGAAGGCATCCAGCAGGAAAAGTTCAACGGATTTGAAGATTTGAAGACTGCACAAGATTGCTGAAGACAAGGGTTTTTCAGATACCTATATCCAGATATCTTGAAGAAACAAGTGTTTCGAAACAAGTGTTGCAAAAAGATATATGAGAATAGAAGGCTTCTGAGACGAGGAAAGTGCTCACAGATATCTACACTCAGATACCTTGACACAAGTTATGTTTCTGAGAAGAAATATATTTTAATAAGTTGTTTCAAACAAGTGGTATCTGAAGTTGTGATAATTTTTGTAAAGAACGTGCAAAGCATCAGAGAACTCTGATAATAAAAGATCTCTGATACAATGCATAGTTCTGTTGGCACTACAGGACAAAAGTATAGTACAAAGCATTAAATGCGCGGACAGAGATGTCTGATAAAAAATGGTAGCTTCTGAAGAAGAAGACAAACCTGCTACAGTATTATACTCAGATATCAATAGTTTGAATTTGATTTAAACCTAACGGATACTATTCAAACGGCACTCAAATTCATCTATAAATATCAACACTTAGACTGCTTGAGAACACACACCTTAGAACACAGAACTCACACACAAGCTCTCTCAAGCAAACTACTTACCTTCAAGCTTTCTGTTGCGACCAAAGCTCTTGAATCTAAGTAGCACAAAAGTTCTAAGTGTCCTGATCCTTAACAAGCATTGTTATTTGTGAAAGAGTTGAACTAAGATTTTATATCTGAGTTTCATTCTCTTGAACACTTATCATAGACTTGGGTCAGTAGAGAACAAGATACCATACATTGAAAAGTGTATTAAATATACTTGATTCATAGAGCTATCTGAATAACTGAATAAGTTATCTAAGAAGCTCACCTGACAAACAAACCTAAAACCAACACCATATTCGGCGTGGAGTACAAGAAGTACTTAGTTTGGAAAACTAAGGAATAACTCCAAGGTTGCTGAGCACAAGAAGTACTTAGATTGGGAAGCTAAGGAATAGCTCAAAAAGGTTTCTGAGTACATGAAGTACTTGGCTGAGAAAGCCGGGGAATAACTCAGGGGGAACACTTGGTTGGGAACCTAGTGTATTTAGGAATCAAGAGAAGATATCTGTAAGGTTACCTCATTTATCTGTCTTAGTGGATTCTAGGTCTGAGAAAGGCCGAAGTGGATTAGTTGAAGGATTACGCCACCTTCAGATACCACTATAAAAAGACTTGTGTTATTTACTTTCTGCAGTACTATTACTTGCTTTATTTATCTTGCAAAGTATTTACACTTATCTTGCTGAGCACGTGCACTTATCACAGAAAAGTCTCCCGCTCTCTGAATTTAAGTATCAGATATCTTCACAGATATCTGAGAAACTTTTTTTTTCGACAAAAGTTTTAAAGACTATTCACCCCCCATTAGTCTTTTACTTTGACGTTATCTAGACCAACACCTATTGACAAAAACATATGAATTAATGAAAATCTTGTAAAAAGTCATGTATTATTGAACATGGGAAAAAACCATAGCTCTACCACCCAAGTTATCGGCAGAGACTTTAAAAAATATCATCATGACCATCCATCATTGAATATACGTATGGGTCAATTGCTATTTTTTTTTATCATCTAAATGTACGTCAGTAGACCCCCCCCCCCCCAATGAATCTTGTAATAACAATGTAGTCCCTTTGATTTGAACAATAACATTTTAGTCCAAAATTATTTTATTTGCGTTGACCGGTTGATTAAATCATTTCCATGTGGATGACTAAAGTATAAATTGCACATAAAACCCTTTTAAGTTTATCAAAATCTCACAATTGACCCAAAACAATCTACTCTTTTATCATTTTCATCTTCTTCTTCATCAAACCTTTATCTTTCACGATTATTCTTCATCTTTTTTGGAACGAAGATAGTTTCATTCCAGTTGCCCAAACGGCAAAAAAGTACATCATCCCAATTACAACAAGTTTCAAACCTCAAACAAACTTAAGACAGACAAAGGACAAAACCAGCTACACAAGAGGATAACCAAACAGACTGCTGCAATAACTAAGCTAACTTGGTATCCAAGATACATCTACCAACCGCTCGTTGTACCACTTGTTCTTATTCTTCATCTACTTCATCATCAAATTCGTTTTTTTTTTTATATTACAATTATATTCGTCATCAACAACACACAATTTACATTCAACTAACACTTCCTAATTTTTAAATTTTTTGAATGTTTTTCACCATTAATGGAGCTTGAAGCTCCATAAATGGAGTTCAATGTTCCATCAACGGAGCCCGAATCGGGCTCAAATGTAGCATGAATCGAGCTCCATTGATGGAGCCAGAGCTCCACCATTAACGAAGCTAAACAACACCATTAACGGAGCTGTTGAAGATCCATTAATGGAGCTTGACACCTCCGAAAATGGAGTTGTTGAAGCTCTATTAATGGAGCTGTTCGAAGCTCTATTCCATTCATGGAGAAATTTAAAAAAAATATATTTTTGAAGGATTTATGAAGTAAAAGAATTAAAAGAGGCCTTCTTGCAATTTGTTTTGATTGAAATTGGATAGGAGAAAAGAAATATGGGTTGATTTTAATTTACAATAAAATTTATGGATATAAATTGAGTGTTAAATAAACAAGAGGGGGCTAATTGCAATCCGTTGATGTTAAATCTGAATATTGAAATAAAGAAAACAATTTTCTTGAATATAAACATCATTATTTTTCCGCACATAGGATAATCACGTTGACTTTGGAACTGAACGTAATTGATTTATGAAAACTGTTCTATGGTGTTATTGTTCAAAACGGAGGGACCTAAGTGAGTGACCCCTGTTTATTGGGGATCTGGCGTATTTTACCTTCTGTAAAATTAGGTTAGGGCTAGGGTTTTTTTAAAAAAAAAGGCAAAAAGAATAAATTAATAATGGGATTCTACAAAATTATAATACAGTCACACATACAAATCTTATTGGAATTAAACCTCTTAGACAAGTGCAGGTCCATACTTCTCTTCACGTGAATTTTGAATACCAAACAGCATCACCACTATCATGTTAATTATCCACCACTTGTTAACTACTATCCAAAAGTCCAGATCCTCAATATTACATCAATCACGCCTAAAAAAAAAAATTCCTTGATCCAAAATTGCTCTCATTATCTTTTCAAACCAAAACCGAACAAGTTTTTTCTCTTCAAATTTGGATATAAAATGCAAGTACTTTCCCCGAGGATAAAAACGAATATGATCCGATTTAAGGGACCAAACTTGCAATTCGACGCAATAATAAATAATGGAAATAGGATCGAGTTGTGGAGAGAAATCGTACCAGCTCGGTTGTACATGTGTCAGCTGTGAAAAACTTGTAAAACGTTGGGAATTTAGATTCCAACATGATAAGGATGAGAAAATCACTTGCTTTGATTTGAAAATGAGTTGTGAGTTTTAAAGTAAATCTAGATACATGGAGAACAAAATACAAACAACATTTACACTAATAATAAATCTTAACAAATAAAGAGAAATCTTAACAAAACAACGATTAGGTTCCATGACAGCGATGATAAAATTACCTATTTCAAAATAACGATGAAAAAGGATCACTCCAACAACCTAACAAAGGCTGAAGATTGGTTGATTGTCGCTGAGGTGAGGGAGATGACACGGGAGGAGGTTGCTCATGACTACTTGACGATGATGGCTTGATGATGAGATGGGCAGAAGCAAACAATGGAGGAAGTGGGAGGCGCTGGTTAGGGTTTTTATTGGGTATAAAGGGAGGAGGTGGAGGAGATGGGCAGAAGCGAGCTTTGGGCTGGATATTTATATGGGGTTCAAGGAGTACAATTTTTTATGGGTATAAAGTGTTAGTAGTAGGCACAACGTTTTTAAATCTATATCAGGGAAATGCAATCTTTTAAATATTCTGGATTGAATGAGATTAGTCTGAAAATATGTGGATTTAATATGATCCAAAATATGAGAATCTAAAAATAATGCTAAATCGAGATCCGATCCGAACAAAACTTATTGGATCACTGTTGTGGATATTAGGATCGATTTCTTCGGATTCGGACTTTATGTGCACCCTTACATATAAATTTGAAACCAGATGTTGAATGAGAATTGAACTTGATACAAATAAAAAAAGAAAGACATATAAACCCTCTTCTTTGCTTTCTTGAGGAATCAGAAATGTGTGTCGATTTCTTCCAGGCTAGGGTTAATCATCAAAGGGGGTCGATTGTAATCTTGATCATAAATAGAAATCGGTTTTAAAGAAGATGAAACAAAAACTATTGGATTCGATGATAACAATGATAAATTTACAAATTCTAAAACAAGGATGAATTGGGGATTTTGAGAGTAAATCTACATATATACATGGATTATACATTTGAAACCAAGTGTTGAATAAGAATTAAACTGAACTTGATACAATTAAGAAAACAAATATGGACACTAATGTCTGATTGAGAAATCAAATATGCGTGTCAATTTTTTTTCAAGCTAGGGTTATATCATGGAAGGAAGTCGATTTGTATTTAGGTCATAAAGAGAAATGGATTCTATGAAAAAGAAAGAAACTACTATTGGATCCGTTGATAATAATTACCAACTTCAAAACAAGGATGAATTGTGGATCTTGAGTGTTAATTTGCATATATACATGCAGAACAGATACATATACATTTTAAAACCAAAAGTTAAAAAAAATTGAATTAAACTTGATACAATTATGAAAACAGAGAGAGAAAAATGCATTCTTCTTCACTTTCTTACGCTAATGTCTGACCGAGATATCAGAAATGTGTGTCACTTCTTTCAGGCTAGGGTTCATGATAGGGGTGAGCGCGGGCGGGTGTGTAAGAGCGTGTATTTACAGAAAATCAAACCGACCCACCTATGGCGGGTGATTATAATTATAAACCAAGGCAGGTGGAATATTTTTCCAAGCCATGGTGGTTCGAGTGATAACAATGTCGGACGGATTGGCGAGTGAACAAATAAGAAAAAAAAACTTCTAAATGTAAAAAGAAACCATAAGTTCCATAAGTAGTAATGATTTATAAACAAAATTGAAACCCAAATTAAATAATACATGATGTAAAGTTGCTATTTATGAACAAAATAAGGACGAAATATTAGAAGTTCTACAATCATATGGATCGAGTGGTGAAATTAAAAGAGACGACGATGTGAAACCTATAGAGGAATTTATTGGGAAAAATGAAATATATGGTTTGATTACTTGAATTCACAAACATAAATTATGTTTTTTTTATGTATGTGTTACAAGTTGTAGAAACACAGGATTATAATATACTAGTAAGAACTCGGTGTTTATGTGTGGTGAATTTGTGCACAAATTCCTGTCGAATGAAACTTAGACTAGCAGATGCACAACTTGTTGTAAAGGGTGATGTTGGGAGGCGCATAAAATGCATCCAATATATTCATTCCTTCAGTACCTATACTGAATTAGATGAAGAAACGTAGGAGCTGATGAGTAAGACATAGAAAAACCAATTTTTCATGTGCATTATGAGAAACCACTCCAAATACTTGGATATGATGGTGTAATTTTAGAATGGTGTGTGTTATAATTTTGGACCGGGAGTGGTATTCTATATAGACTTGGACAATGTTGACTATGATGTTGAGTTAATAGTGATCGACAACAGTGAATAATAATGAACAGAACAGAGCAGATTGCAACGGAAGATTAAATTGAAGATCACAAATAACTTGTAGCCGGTGTATAAATATACCGACTGTGCCGTAGGCTAAATTTCTACTATAAGAAAAGTAGAATTACAAAAACTAAGTTTAACTCAATCACAAATGATTGATTAAACAACAAACACTAGACCTAGAACAGAATAAACCTATTCTAGTTTAACTTCTCTCAAGTAAATTTTAAGCACTAGAGATCACTTACACGAACAAGCTAATATCAATGTCTAGTAAAGCAAGAACCCTAATTTTCTTCTATGTAAAACATGCTCAAAAGGTGTGTTCTTTGCAGGATGAATCTTTTTGTGTATTTATACATCATATGGCGTCTAACACAAGAATAATACGTCGGATTTGTTGCTTTTCACGTTCAATATATAGGAAATTTTTCCTTAAAGTTATCTCTAGAAATTCTTTTTCCTTTAGCTTAAATTGCCTTTCTGGTGTCCAAAATCTCTCAATCTCTTTCCTTAAGTTGCAGTCTCCTTTTCTTTTTCTCCAAGCAGCCCATCAGCTAGCTAAAGCCGTCCAGGAGCTAACTAAGGCCCATGTCGACTTCCTTTAGTCCATTATACAATGTCTTGGTCTGTGTAAACTTCTCCTACAAAATAGTCGCTTAAAAACAATCAATATCATTGAACCGGTTAAAATGTGATTAAAGGATAAATTATCATTAAACGAGTTCGAATATCAGGTGCAATTTATTGCACTTCCAGTGTGCATAAAATGTGGTTTTCGTAATGCTTTGCTTAGGAAGGAGCTAGCGGTCTTTTCTAAGAACTTAACAAAACTACATAGCTGGAAGAAAGGGGATTGCATTATTTGACTCGTAATAGAGTACTAATTGTAGGATCATATGAATTTTCCTATTAATTCTCTCCCAACTCCTTCCCATTGCTAAATTTAGGCTCCTTATTAATTGTAGGATCATATCTATCCTCCTTATATTTTTTAAAAAGTTATATGGCTCCTATTTTATTTATAATAGTACAAATGTGGTATATGACCCCACATATTTTACTTTTCAAAAAATTATAGGAGCTCCCTATCTTTGACAATTCTTTTAAGGAGTCATCAAGTATAAGATTAAACTTTATTGGGCCATAGCATTTTAGAATTTCTAAGGTTTTGACATTTGATTACTTATTTTACCTGAAATTTAAGTATACTAGTAAAATAGTGCACGTAAAAATTCACGTGCCAAATAAATGAGTCTCATATTAAAATTTAAATATGCATGACATAAACATTATATTATATATTTAAACTTATACTTAGTTAATTAAAAATTAAATCATAATATATATTAATTATATGAGTAATTAATAAAAATATAATTTTTGGTGATTATAATGGTGGAAGTAGTGGGAGATGATGTGCAAACTCCCTTCTTTTTTCTTTTCCTTTTTAGCTTTATTTTTATAGGTGAAATTTGAAGTCAAAATTAATCAATTGGTCAAAATTAAATTGATTGGTGTAACAACTATTTTTGGGTAGTTTTCTTTTAGAATAGTAAAGATGTAATGTTTTAAGAGTCCTACGACTGGTGCCAAGAATTCATTCTCGAAGTGCTAAAATTTTTGTGGGCCATGCATAATATAGGATACCCGAGATTTGGTCTTTTATGTCAATTTTAAGTTATTTTCACTTATATCTACACCTAAAAGATCTTTTGGGAGACCTACAACTAGGGTGATTATAAAATCCGAAATTCGATCCGATGTATTCGGGTCGGATTACGGATTATGATATTTTAGATCCGAAAATTTTCGGATTAATCCGATCCGATCCGTCGGATTTTCGGATTAATTAATTAAAAAAAAATATTTTCCCCCTTATTTTGCTGTTCCTTTGATGTTTTGCTGTTCAAGTTTGTTTTGGATGCTGGGAAGTTGGATTTTGGCTGTTGGAAATATGCACTTTCTATTTTTACTTCAAAGAATGTAATCGACTAGTCGTTATTCTTGAACATGAACTCCAAACTTTTCGTATTTGTTGTTTTGGACTTGAAGTAAACTTGTGAACTTTATTTTGTTTATTTTGAATGTGGAACTACTGAACTAGTATTTAATTTGGCTACGAAATGCTATTTCAGTTTTTTTTTTTTTAATTAAAGTTCGGATTATTCGGATTAAATCCGATCCAATCCGAACTTTTTCGGATTAATCCGAAATCCGATTCGATCGTTCGGATCGAATTTCGGATTGAGCCTTTAGTGGTCCGAAACTTTGGATTGATCCGAACTTCGAATCGAATTGGATCGGATTAATCCAAACGTGCACCCCTACCTACAACTAATGGTCTTACTGTCTTCTACAGGGAGAATTTCAGGGCAGTTCCTATGTTCTTTTTGAGGAAATGAAAAATTGATAAAAATTGATCTCTAATCAATTTTATCGTAGCACCCTCTATTTTTTGGAATCGGTTAATACTCCTCTCCACCGCCTCCACAGAACTTCTTAAGTTTATAATTTTTAGACGTCTCACAAAACTTCATACATTACTAAAAAAAAAAAATTACTCCACATTCAACAAATAATAATCAATCTCAACTTACACACAAATTACATATTTTACCATTGAACGTATACTTTTTTCTACCTTTTCAATATCTTATCATTATTTTTACTTTTCACCTAAAACTAAACGCCAACCCTAACGCACGAAGTTCTTGGGGACGGAGGGAGTAAGATGTTTATATATCAATGGTTCCCCCAAATAGCCAATTGCAAAGTTTGGACTTTGGACAAAAGGAGGATTAACAGGGAGAAACGGGGGACAAAGGTTACTAGATCAAATTTATTCACTAAAAATATATGTAGTCAAAATAGTCCGAAAGTTAGGATCTGTTTTTTTTTTTGACAATTCAGTTAAGTTACATTCAGTTCAGTTCTGTTCAGACGAAGAGAACAGAGCCTTAATACATTTTGCTGCAGGCTTGTTTTCGCACAGGTGTATAACGTAGTTTAGCACCTACATGGAATGTATAATACCCATTTTCTATATTAATATTAAAAAAATACTTTTAAACCTAAGACTCATCATACTAAAATGTGATGTTCCATTTTTACCCCAAAATAAACAATGAATATGAAAATATTACATACATGTACCAAGAGAAAAATAAAAATGTAAAACTAGAAGAAGAATATGAAAATATTACATACATGCACCAATGAAGTGATAAATAATTACATACATGGATGGACTATGTAAAAAGGAAAAGACTCTCAAACTTCATCCACCTCATTATATATATAGAAAAGTACATAAAGAGGCCACTTTACAGGTTGGGCTTACATTTTAGGCCTGCTCAATAAAATTATTACAAATATGGGCCAGTCTATTTTTTGAGCCCTAATTTCGCTTTGGCCATTCCGAAACTACCCTCGCTTTCTTAAACTCCATGCCAAGTTCAAATGCGTCGCTAAACAAATTCACCAACCCCCTACCAACCAACATCTCGTTTCTCTCGCTTTCTTTCTCCTTCGTTTTTCTTCTTTTGATTTCATCTTCATCTTCGTACCAGAAACATGGATTTCATGGTTTCGTTAACGTTTAATGGCCTCAGCCATGCTTTTGGTATTGAATCTGGTTTTCGTTTCTTTGATTTATTGGAAATTACAATTTCAAAATTTCGATTGAAGGATTTGAATTCCACTAGGTTTTTTTTATGTTGTTGAGAAGAAAAGGTATTTGGTTTTTACTGATGATGATTTGAACAATATGATTGGGTTGTGTAAACTTCATGGTTTGAAATATGCTGATATGTATATTGTTGTTGGGATTGCTGATGATTGTTTGGATGTTGATCCTCTTTCCGTTTGTCGTGGTAGGAAAATGTATGTGGGTGAGGGCAGTGGTTCAAAGCATTGTGAAACTAGGGTTGGTGGATCTGAAACTAGGGTTGGTGGATCTGAAACTAGTTCTGGTGTTGTGGGTAGGATTGAACGTGTTGGTGTTATTGGTACATTGGTTTCATGCCGGGTTTCAAGTGAAAATTCCCTAGTTTCAGGTCAGAGTGAACTAGTTTCAGGATAGAGTGGTGCACTAGTTTTAGGGCAGGGTAATATAGTTACATCCTCTGTTCCATTCACGCAAGGCATCGATGATGCCAGAAAGGAGACTCTTATCACTTGGTTGGCATTTGGAGATTAGGGAGGTTGGCCAATCATTCCCTGGTGGGTTTCAGGCTTTTCGTATTGCGTTGGCAAAATACTCATTGGCTATTGGTTTCAAGTTGAAAATAATGAAGAATACCCCTAAAAAACTGAGAGCCATTTGTAGCAAACATGCTTCTTTTGGGTGTAAGTGGACTGTAACCGGGCTTCATTATGATGCAAACAACTGGTTCTACATCAAAGAATTGATGAATGAACATACCTGTGTTGCTTCACCATTGGTTGAGAAGGGTGATTTGTTGGCAACGACATTGATGTGCGATTTGATTTTGGATTCTATGAGCCTTGCTGCGTGTACGGGTGCGAATGAGATAAAGAAGTTTTTCTGGGACTTTTATGCAATTGAAGTGTCGTACAGCAAGGCTTATAGGGCACTTGAGAAGGCTCGTTCGAAGGTGTATGGTGAATATGAGTTTTCTTTTGATGAGCTTGACTGGTACTTGGAGGCGTTGAGGCGCACAAATGTTGGTAGTCTTGTTGACTTGAATGTGAATGAAAATACTAATTAATTTGAGCGATTGTTTATTTGTTTTGGGGATGCATGGAAGGCTTTGCGCATTGTCGCCCAATTCTTTTCGTTGATGGGACTCATTTGAAGTCCAGGTTTAAGGGTTGCTTGTTAGCTGCGACTGGAAAATATGCAAATGATGGTATACTATGCATGGCCTTTCTCATTTTCTAGTTTTATTACATCCTGAAACTAACTAGAATAGCCCTGAAACTAACTAGAATAGAACTGAAACTGGCTTTGAATAGACTCCTGAAACTAGCTAGAATAGACTCCTGAAACTAACTAGAATAGACTCCTGAAACTAGCTAGAATAGCCCTGAAACTAGTGACACTAACTGTACTTTCTTTGAAACTAGTGATTTGTCTGCACCATGAAACTAGCTTTGAAACTATGAAACTAGCTCTAAAACTAACTGTACTTTCTTTGAAACTAGTGATTTTACTATGTTTGCTGCTTGAAGCCAACATAAAGATTCCTGAAACTATCTTTTTGTGTTTTATCAGGTATCTTTCCTCTTTGTTTTGTCATTGTTGAGTCTGAAAACAATGCAAGCTGGCTGTGGTTTTTAGAGCATCTTTACGAGGTTGTAAGTCGTGATAGGGTGCTTGCTATAATATCTGACCGTGCACCTGGTCTCATTGAGGGTATCCCATTGAGGGGTCTGAGGGAGACGTTTGTTTTTCGACTCAGTGAATGTGCATATGTTGTGAATGTTTCTGTGTTGAATGAAAAGCTTGAACAATGGCGTGCTGAAGGCTCTCATGCACTTGTTAGTTTCATTGATTCTGTTCCATTGGATCATTGGATGACTTCTTACTCTCCCCCAATACGTTATGGGGAGATGTTCTCAAATGTTGCTGAGTCGTTCAATTCATGAATAAGTGCAGGTCGTGGTCTTCCAATCAAGCCTTTGATTGAATTCATACGTGAAAAGATTATGACATTGTTGGTCTAGATAACGGCAAAGTAAAAGACTAGGAGGGGGGGGGGGGGGTGAATAGTCTTTTAAAACTTTTTTCGATAAACAGTTCTCGAAACACAGGGTTTCTGATACTTAAATTCAGAGCGCGGAAGACTTTAAGATAGGTAAGTGCAGAAATAATAAGTAAGTGTGTGTGTGCTTTGCTGAAATGTTAATACAGAAAGGTAAATAACACAGCAAGTATAGTGGTATCTGGAGGTGGCGTAATCCTCCAACTAATCCACTTCGGTCTTTCTGAGACCTAGAATTCACTAGAACAGATAATTGAGTTCACCTTACAATAATCCCTATTCTAAGATTCCTAAACAAATGGTTCCCAACCAGATGTTCCCCCTGAGTTATTCCCCTCCTAGAGCTAAGTACTTCCTCTACTCAGATAACCTTGGAGTTATTCCCTGATTTCCCAAATCAAGTACTTCCTCTACTCCACGCCTTGATGGTTTTGGTTATAAGGTTTGTCAGAGAGGCTTCTCGTATAACTTTTCAGTTATGTTTTCAGAGAGCCTTATAGAACAAGACTACTTAATACACTTGTTCAGTGGATGGCAGTCTTCTCTTTACTGACCCAAGTAATTGGTGTCCGTTCTGGAGATTGAGCTTCAGAAAGGGTATCTGATAGTTCAAATCTTTCACGAATAACAATCTCTTGTTAAGGTTCAGGACAACTTAGAACTACTAGTGATTCTTCAAGCAATGTAAAGCTTTGAAAAGGGTAGTAGAGTGCTTGAGAGAATACTTTGCTTGATGGTAAGTTTGCAAGATAGAGCGTTCTAAGGTATGTTCTTCAAGCATCTAAGTGTGTGATATATATAGATAAATTTGAGAGGCGTTTGAATTGTATCCGTTGTGATCTCTATCAAATTATATCCGTTTATATCTTGAACTATGTACTCAGAAGTCACTATCTCATTTTTCAGAGATCGCTTTTTAAAGATTTACGATGCATTTAATGCATAGTACTGTTCATTATCCTTTAGTCTCAACGGATACATGAGGCTTTCTGATGGCTTGCATGCTCCATACTCATGATGTCATATGTTCAGAATCATATCCCGAAAATAAGTTAATATACTCAAGAAAGGATTAAGGACATAGTCTTTCTGAGTTAGACTAAACCTTTGTGTCTTCATAAACCTTGTGCAATCTTCAGTCTTCTAATCTTCAGAAAATCTCCATTGTTAGGATTGATCTTCATTGTCTTCTTGAAATAAAAATTACACTCAGAGACCTATAATCCTAATACAAGATTTACTAGACTAATCATACTCAGTGATTTCCTCTTTTACAATGTTCAAGTGAACCAAGAGCACTTAATCACCTTTCTGGCTAAGATAAGAACATGTGATGAGTGATCAAAATACTAACAGATATTCCTAACAGACGCTGTTTGAGAAGAGGAGGAACGAGTCCCTCCAATGGAATGGTTTTCTGTGTCCCAACAGGGATAAGATGTGGAGGAAACTAGTTTCAGAATTTGAGCAATGGATAACTATCACTTCAGAAGTCAATGTTGTGAGTGTGCAATCCGACCCCAGTGTCACAGTTGACCTGGAGGCAAAGACTTGTTCGTGTAGGTGGTGGGAAGTGAATAGATTCCCATGTGCTCATGTTGTGGCTGCCATGAAGAGGTCCAGGATTGGGCTTGGTAATATTATTGATCCATATTTTCATGTTTCGTCGTACATGGCTGCATATTCTTTCTCCATTTATCCGATTACCTCTATCTTGAAAAATCAAATTATTCTGGAGATTGCGCCACAAGGAATCAACCCTCCGACTACTAGGAGGCCGACTGGTCATCCTAAGAAAAAGAGGATCCGTTCAAGGGGTGAACTTGTGCAGGTAAACATTTAAGACTCCTAAAACTAGCTAGAATAGCCCTGAAACTAGTGAAACTAGCTAGAATAGCCCTGAAACTAGTGAAACTAGCTAGAATAGCCCTGAAACTAGATTTGAAACTAACTGTACTTGCTTTGAAACTAGTGATGCTTGCATCCTGAAACTAGCTTTGAAACTAGTGATTAGACTCCTGAAACTAACTTCTTTTTATATAATCTTGTGCAGGTGAAATATTGTAGCCGTGGTAAACATCGTGGCCATAACAGGGTGACTTGCACTGTTCCTATTGGTGGTTGAAATATTCCATTAGTTGGCATTCTTCATGCTTTTAAAGACATTTTACTTTTATTGGATATGTAATGACTTAATTTTAGATTCTGTTGCTTCGTATTTTTATTATTCGAATGAGACATTTTATTATTCCATTTTTAGAATTTGTCATTTTGTATTCTGTAATGGAGCTTTAAACTGGCATTTTTATTTGCTCCTTTAAACTAGCATTTTTAGGTTAGATTCATGTTAAAGGAAGCTAGTTTCATGGTCATTAAAGCTAGTTTTAGGAACTCAGAAGTTAGTTTCATAGTCATTAGTGCTAGTTTTAGGAACTCAGAAGTTAATTTTAGCAACTAAAAATGCCAGTTTAAAGGAGGATTCCCCACTCCCACCAATGTTGAGGGTTACAGATATTGTAGCCCGGCTGGAGCTCATTGATCTTCGCCACCCCCCGGGTTTCTGGTGCCTTCCCATTCTCTGAGGAACTAGCTTGTCAACCTCCATATTATTGGGGGTGGCAGGGGTGGTCATTTCGAGAAGGAGTTCTGGTTTGAGGCGGCAAATTTAGTTAAGGGCCTTTGAAGTTGTTTTTTTCTTTTTCTTTTATAATGTAATAAGATTTTGCATTCAATAGAATGCAAAATCAATCTATTATCAATAAAATAATTTTTATTATTTGTGTTTGTCTCTTTTTCAATGTTTTACAATGCAAATTCTGTCGAAGAAACATAGCATTTTAGTTGCTGAAACTAGCATTTTTAGTTGATGAAACTAACATTATTTGAGCATGAAACTAGCTTCTGAGAACGTTACAATATCTTTATGGAACCTGATACTATCATTAATGAATATAAAACTAACTTCTGAGTTCCTGAAACTAGCTTTAATGACCATGAAACTAACCTTTTTAAGCTGAAACTAATTTTTAATGAACCTGAAACTAGTACTTTCTTTTGCTGAAACTAGTTAAACTCTGAAACTAGCTTAATGAATGTTAAAATATCTTTATTGAACCTGATACTATCATTAATGAATATGAAACTAACTTCTGAGTTCCTGAAACTAGATTTAATGACCATGAAACTAACTCGTTTAAGCTGAAACTAACTTTTAATGAACCTGAAACTAGTACTTTCTTTTGCTGAAACTAGTTAAAATTGACCTTGAAACTAGCATTGTAGGCCCGACAATCGCTTAATTAGGGTTTAGGGTTTATGACGGGTCTGGGGTGGTAGCCCCTGGACCCGTCCTAAACCCTAATTAAGACCGTAGCTCCCGGAGGGAGTATTCAAATTCAGTGGATTTTTAGGTTCACCATTTTCTTTAGGGTTTTAGAATTATGTGTTTCAGTTTATTTTTGCGTTCACCATTTTCCCCTAGGGTTTTAGAATTATGAGAGGCCCGACAATCGCTTAATTAGGGTTTAGGGTTTAGGACGGGTTCAGGGCGGTAGCCCTGTACCCGTCCTAAACCCTAAACCCTAATTAAGACCGTAGCTCCCGGAGGGAGTATTCAAATTAAGTGGATTTTTGGGTTCACCATTTCCCCCTCGGGTTTTAGAATTATGAGAGGCCCGACTATCGCTTAATTAGGGTTTAGTACCCGTCCTAAACCCTAAACCCTAATTAAGACCGTAGCTCCCGGAGGGAGTATTCAAATTCAGTGGATTTTTGGGTTCACCATTTTCCCCTAGGGTTTTAGAATTATGAGAGGCCTGACAATCGCTTAATTCGGGTTTAGGGAACTTGAAACTAACTTTAGTGGCTCTGAAACTAGCTTTTGTGGACATGAAACTTGGTTTTGTGGTTTTGAAACTAGCTTTTGTGGACATGAAACTAGGTTTAGTGGTTCTGAAACTAGCTTTTGTCACCATGAAACCAGGTTTTCGTTGTTCTGAAAATAGCTTTTGTGAATATGAAACTAATACAAAAGATCTTGAAACTAGAATAAAGGCACCTGAAACTAGCATAAAACAGATTATACAATATGTTTTACATTCCTGATACTAGCTAAAATATACATAGGGTCTTATATACATATAGATATTACAGAACACCATTGTTTATGTTTTAACTTCTAATATCTTCTTCTTGGCAACATCTCTGTTTTTCATGTCTTCTATATATTTTTCTTCTTCTCTTGCCTTTTCTACTTCATCATCTATTTCTTTCTGGCTCAGTGCATAACGTTTTCCCAGGTGGAGGTAGTGCTTCACTATTTTTTCCCGGTATTGACAACATACATCGAATTTATATTCATCGCTGTGTTTGATATTCCATGTATATGTGCCATTTACCCTCTTTTCTAGTATCATCAGGCATATGATTCCACAGTCTACACCACATTGGAGTGGTCTGTTTGGTTGATCAGTTTCAACGAATTTCTCGTTGGCATACTTCTCGAAGTAAGCATCATTTTCTCCAACGTTTTGTTCCTTCTGCTTGTTTGCCCTTTTTTTCAGAACCCTTTCAACAAACCTCCTCTGTCAAAATAAAAAGATATAGAAATTCGATTTATTTTTCAAACATGAAACTAATCTGAAACTAGCTTTCACAGATCCTGAAACTAATATTAATGAACCAGCAGAAAAACATACCACACTTGTTGTACTCAAGAAGTGTTTATCCATCCTGTTGGATTCATGCCTCAGTGAGTTATCTGAGTCCATTTGCGATTCAATATCTAACTCAAGCAGCACCCAATGTCCCGACGAGTTGATTGGGAAGAATAATGCCTTTTCAGTCGTGAGATTGTTGATATTTTTGACCACTTCAGATACTATATCATTATCCTTAAATATGAGGAGATCCTGTAAATATAGGGTATTGTCAGTCTATTTTCTCGTTTTTATTTATTCTTGATAGATATATGTAGACTTACATAAAGGAATGAGTCAAAGTATGCATAAACACTTTCTTTAGCATTTTTATTTGCTTCTGAGACGACATGTCTTCCCCAATTGTCAACCATCTGTTTCAAAAATTAAATTATTAGTACTCAAACTAACAGAGAATATCTTGAAACCAACAGAGAAGCTCCTGAAACTAGTTGGAAGTAACACAGAACTGTCCTGAAACTAACTGATAATATCCTGAAACTAGCTTTATTGAACATGAAACTAGCTTTAGATAGCATGAAACTAGCTTTAGATAGCATGAAACTAGCTGGATGAACAACACACATACCAGTATAACAGAATGAAACCAACTAAAATAATAGTAAACGTACCACAATACTTATTTCTAAGTTATTGATTATGTGGATGACTTCCTTTATGGAGATCTTCTCACCAGTCTCCTTTTCTTGGTAAATCCAACAACTGTTATTCAAAATGAAAATTGGAATTAGAATAGTTTTACGAGATATTGATTGAATAGCATATTTATATATTACCGACCTTTTTTCATGGTAACTGTTGATCTTTAGAATCATCTCCTTCTCATTTTCGGTTAGGTGTTTTTTTGCCCAATACTTGTCTAAGAATTCAAAATCGAACGGTTCCGGCCTTCTATGTCGATTAACATGTTCGACATCTTCAGAGCTGGGTTGTTGGTTTGGGATCCAATTATCTCAACAGATGCCTGTGATAACATTAATGAACATTTTTAGTTCCTAAAATTAACATTAATCATCATGAAACTAGCTGCTGAGTCCCTGAAACTAGCTTAATGAACCTGAAACTAACATTAATCGTCACGAAACTAATTTCTGAGTTTATGAAATTACCTGTGATGGTGTAATATCCTGTGATGGTGTAACATCATGTGAATATAAAATCAAGGCTTGTGACGAAACTAGGTCAGGTTCTTGTAATGGTTCTTGTGATGACACATCAATCGTAGTTGAGACCTTGCTCCTCTTGGCCTGATCCTCATAGAAAAAATCACTAGGCCTCTTTGCTGGTTGTCGTTCTTTGATCTTTAATCTTCCCACATAGGAGGGTGGTGTAACATTTGATGTTCCAGCAGCTTCCTCCTCATTTTGTCCTTCACCTCTTCCATGTCCTTCACCTCTTCCCCTTGCTGGTTTTGTTTCTTTTTTTCCTCTCCCTCCTTTTCTTCCTCTTCCTCGTCCTCTTCCCCCTGCTGGTTTTGTTGCTTTTGTTTCCATTTTAGACATCAGCTTCTGGTATTCACTTGCCACAAACTCAAGATTTCGTTGAATATTCAACAATTCATGGTTGCTCTGACTTAATTAATCATTTAGGGAGAGCCATTTTGCATTTTGATCCCTCAAAGATTTCACTTCCTCTGTTAGACTGTGCATTTCCATATTGGAAGTTCTCAGTTCCTTCACTTCATTCTGAAGCTCCTCGACTCTAGTTTCAAGGTTGGTAATTGAATGGCGGCAAGCTGTAATACGGTTCTCCTTCATTGTTATAGCAGCATTCAATCGACCTATTTCCTCCCTTGCTTCTTCGCAGTTTGACTTTGAAACTTGTGCTTCTTTCATGTACTTCTCAGCTTTTAGCTTTTCCGATTTGTACATCTCTTCATAATCATGAACATCAGGAACATCAACATGATCATTCTGAGTAGTTTCTTGAGAAATTGGAACATCTTCATAATCATACATATCATGGTCTATTATTCCTTGTTCCTTTAGATCACTGATCACATTAGTAGTGGACCTGATTGGTGATAGGGTTAAACCCAAATCCAAATCACCACTTTCCTTTATGTCTTCCTGTTTCTTTTCATTTTCAGTCTCTTCCTCGTTCTTTTCTTTAACCTGAAACCAACAAAAAATCTCATGAAACTAGCATAACACAAGTCATGAAACTAGCATAACACAAGTCATGAAACCAGCAGGCATAGTCATAATAATTTAGAAGACTGTCTGTTACTAACCACGCAGTAGGAGTGCTGTTTTGCAAATTGAAACCCAATTCGAAATTTGGAGATCCTCTACAAGCGGAGATTAGACTCTGGAAACTAACACATGCTTTATTTCCAGCCTCTTTCAGTTTATTTTCTCCCTCTTTGTTTTCATTTTGTGCCTCCTCATCTTTCATCTGAAAACCAGATGAAATGGCACATGAAACCAGTGCATTTTAGTTGATGAAACTAGCACTTTAGTTGATGAAAATAGCATTCTTGAGTGGTGAAACTAGCATTTTAGAGTGGTGAAACTAGCATTCTAGTTGGTGAAACTAGCATTTTTGTGTTTACCTCATCTTCCTTCTCTCTTGGAGGATCTTTGTCTTTGTTCTCTTCCATTTCTTTTACCTCATCTTCCTTCCCTGTTTGAGGATCTTGGTCTTTGTTCTCTTCCATTTCTTTAACCTGAAACCAACAAAAATATTATGAAACCAGTACCAACATTAAACACATTCTCATGAAACTAACTTTTAGTGAAAATAATTGTAAATTAGTACCTGAAGATTTTCAACTCCCTGTTGCCCTGTGAGCTTCTTATGTAGCTCTCTCAAGTCCCATTTTAGGCATTTTGGGAATGCATCAGGTGTGGATGGTTCTATTAGTTGTGTGCTTTCGCACACCAAAAACTGCAAGATACAATAGATGAAACTAGCATTAATCATCATGAAACTAGCTTAATGAACCTTAAACTAACATTAATTATCATGAAACTAGCTTACCAATAGCATTAGAATACAACCGGAGTGCGAGTCATCACTCACTCCAGTGGAGTGCGAGTCATCACTCACTCCAGTTGTGTGCTTGAGAATTCTTTCTCCCAGATTGACATTGTAGCCCATTTTGATCCTGTAGAGCAACATGGTTGCCTCTTGACTGAGCTTGTTGTTGTTGGAAGATGGCAACCAGTTGTATAAGCAGATCCTGGCAAGAACAGAGACTAGAGAACAACAATATTTCAAGTCCAAAGTCCTACTAGGCCAAGATTGTAGTTTTCCTACAGTCAGCTCCCTAGCAATCTCATCCATAGTTGCCTCTACAGGGGTTTCAACCTCATCCGTATTTCTATGCAGCACAATATTGATATCCTTAGAATTCAAGAAAAATACATCACCCCTAAGATACACACAGTGATGTTTACCATGCCGTTCAACACCAAAATTCTCAGATAAGTGTGCATAGAATTCTTTGATGATTTCAGGAACAAAGGCAGCATATTGGGTAACAACATGATAGAGGTTCCTTTTCTTCAGATAAGCAACTAAGTTATACTCTTCAAAAGATTCCTCTTTGATTACCTTTTCAACATCCATTGCATTATTTTTGATTTTCCCATATTTTTCTAAGTTCTTGTCAGCATAGAATAAATGAGAGACAACATCTTCATCCCAATCAGAACCATCTACATAAACAGGTTCAGAGGGTAGATCATTTACCTCAGGATCTTCAATTTGTTCTTCTCCAAGAATGACATCCTCATCATCAAGTGATTCATCTTCTGGCTCTTCCTCTGCTTCAGCCTCATAGTCTTCAGAGTCATCTGAGCTTTCATCGGCATTGCTCAGATTTTCTTCATCAATCATTGACTCATCCTCAGAGCCATCTTCCGTTTCTGGCTCATAATCCTCCAGATCATCAGAACTTTCATCATTCACTTCATTGTTATTATCATGAGCAGCCGATGTTGAAACAACATCCTCATCTACATTCATAGGGTCGCTTCTAGTTTTCTCTGAGTCATCTGACTTCCAATTTTCCACAACAATTGGTTCAGTAGTAGGCTCGTTTGCGGGCTTCTCAGCATGTTCAGAGTGCATGTTGGTCTGGTTCTCATCACCATTCTGGCCATCAGTAGCCTTCTCCTCTGTATTGTCAGCTTGTTGCACAACATCCTTCTCAACAGATGAAGGGTTTTGGGGAGTTTTCTCCAAGATCTGCATGTTGAACTTCAATGTGTTCAACATCTTTCCTAGCATCCTCCATGGGAGTATCTTTCTCTACCCCCATTGGGCTTTCATCATCATCCCTCAGATCCTTTGGCAGTTTGACCGGCGCAGTTCCCAAATTAACAAGGGTTTCTGCAGCAAATTGAGAGGGGTTTGATGGAGAAGACTCGGTTTGGGGTTTTTCAGGTTGAGTAGGTGATGTTGGAGATGGAGATGGTGGTTTTGGTACTGGAGATGGGGATTTTTCAACAACCTCTTTCGATCCCTCACTTAGCTCATAGACTGGAATCTCGAAATCGGCCGGTTTTACACGGATGGGGAGAGGGTATGCTTGCTTCCCCTTAGGTGTTTGCATAGAAAATCCAGGCAAGATGGGTTTTGTTGGAGAAGACATTGTCCAGATTAGTGAGTGCAGAGATGAAGGAGGATGAGCGGGAGAGGAATTGTTTGAGAGTGACAGGTGAATAGTGTGTGAAGGTGAAGAGTTTTTGTTTTAACCAAGGCCTGGGAGTAGTAAAAAAAACTACTTTTTGATTTTTGAATGTAATAATTGTGGTTTAGGTGGGCGGCAGTTTTATTGAGTAGTGGAGAAGTGGGCTAATGAGAGGGAGCAATATGGTTGGAGGATTGAGTTTTTGGTTTGGTTTGCTTCATGGATCATAAACATATATATCAAAGCACAAACCAAGATCTGTACACAACTGTTAATATGAGATTAAGGAAAGCAAATAAAAACCGTATCAATTAGGTCAATCATGAAGAAGATTCTCAAAACTCAACTTAGGGAGGTACATTTTTGGTTTGGGAAACAAATCAAGATCAAGTATGAGTAAGAAATCTAACAGATTCCCAAAAAAAAAGACGGACGGATGTAAGAGACTAGTACTCCCCCTCAAACCCAACCCAAAAACACATTTGAAAAAAAAAAAAAAATAGAGAGCACACAAAAAAATCATAGCAAAAGAGCAAAAAGTACTTCAAGCACAGTCAATGTTGACTTGAATGTTGACTTAACATTGATGACAACATCGGGAAATCAGACCACTCTTAATGTATGTCAGCCAGGAAACCAAGTCTCAAGATGTGCAGATTCGATTAACACCGATCTTTGCGAGCAAAGAGTAAAGAGAAGGGAATACCAAAGAAACACACTCAACAATGCCTCAAAAAGTAAATTGAACAATTAGCATAAGTTTGAGTGGGGGTGACCATGAGACCGTGAACCATGTCAAATAATTGGAACACGTATGAATCCGCTCCAAAGCCGAAGCCTATGCAGAGTTAGGCAAACACACGTCTCATGGCATAAAATCACTCATTTGACCACATTGGATAATTTGGTACTCAGAAAGTGAACCAACAGCATTATGAGAATCGACACTTTTGTGCGTGTCGGTTTCCAGTACATGCCATCAACCCTCACGACATATGGCACATTGGCCACGTCGATATCTGGATAGTATTTGAAACCTGCCCAACACGATCCTCGACGGTAACACTTCAAGCCCTTTTTATCATAATTCATTAGATTTATTAAGCATAAAGGATAGGAGGCAACATCAAGTGCGAGTCAAGGTACGAGTAAAAATAGCCAAACAGCAACAAAAGTGGGTTTTACATAAAGCAAACACACAGGAGACTCGATCCCTTTCAACCTTGGTTTCAAATAGCCTTTCAAACCCTAAGCATCACCACTGTAAGCTACAAAACAGAAACAGCCATAGACCAGTACAGAAGCACAGGAGCACATAAACACAATGAAAAAAGAAAAAACAAATCAGCAAAAAGACATCACTAGATATACACAGAAGTCAATGTTGACCGTGATGTTATGTCAACATTGCTTGCAACAAATCACATCAAATAGTGCATAGACCAAGAGACCTTCTCAAACTGAAGAATCTCTCTTTATCAAGAGGCTTTGTGAAGATGTCAGCTAACTGATTTGTGGTATCAATGTGCTGTATGTCAATAATTTGTTTGGTGACCAAGTCTCTAAGAAAATGATGTCGAATGTCTATATGCTTGGTGCGTGAGTGTTGAACATGATTCTTGGAAATGTGAATGGCACTTAAGTTATCACAGAACATCAAAAGAGTGTCACTTTGGAACCCATATTCATGCAGCATATTGTTCAACCAAATTAGTTGAGACACACAACTCCCAGCAGCTACATATTCAGATTCAGCAGTTGAGAGAGACACACAATTTTGTTTCTTACTATACCATGACACAAGATTTGGTCTAAGATAAAAACAACCTCCACTAGTTGATTTTCGATCATCTAAGTCACCAGCCCAATCAGAATCACTAAATCCCAACAGATTAGTGTTTGGATCACATGCATACCATAATCCAAGATTAACAGTTCATGATATATATCTAATGATTCTTTTGACAGCAGTTAGATGAGGTGTTTTGGGTTTGGTTGATACCTGGCACATACACAAACAGAGAACATGATGTCGTGTCCGAGAGATACAGGAGACTTCCAATCAGTAATCTATACAATGTTGGGTCAACATCGTCCCCAACATCAGTTTTGCTGAGTTTCAGAGTAGTAGCCATGGGAGTGCTGCAAGGTTTGGCATTTTCCAGACCAAATTTTTTGATAAGATTCTTGGCATATTTCTCTTGAGAGATAAAGAGGCCATCCTGTTTCTGTTGTATCTGGAGCCCCAAGAAGAAACTGAGTTCACCAATCATACTCATCTCAAAGGTTCCTGTCATGGCTTGAACAAACTTTTCTAGCAAAGAGGGGTTAGTAGAACCAAAGACAATATCATTAACATAGATTTGAGCAATGCAAATGTCCTTTCCTTTTCTGAGGATAAACAGAGTTTGATCTCCCTCACCCCTCTTAAACCCTAATCCAACTAAGAATTCAGTCAGTCTAGCATACCAAGCACGAGGGGCTTGTTTCAAACCATACAATGCTTTTCTTAGTTTAAAAACATGGTCAGGGTAAAGAGGATCTTCAAACCCTCCAGGTTGTTCAACATACACTTCTTTGTCAATGTAGCCATTCAAGAAAGCTCCTTTAACATCCATTTGTTTGAGTTTTATTTTAAGATAACATGCTATGGCTAAGAGCGAATGGATTCTAGTCTAGTAATGTGAGCGAAGGTTTCATCAAAATCAATGCCTTCTACTTGAGTGTAACCTTGAGCAACCAACTGGCTTTGTTCTTTACAACTACCCTTCTCATCACTCTTGTTTTGAAAATCCACTTGGTTCCTATGACATTTATGTTATGGGGGAACAAGAGTCCAGACTTCATTTGTTTGGAATTGATGAAGTTCATCTTGCATTGCTTCTATCCAAAAATCATCAGTAAGGGCTTCTTTCACATTTTTAGGTTCAATTAAAGAAACAAAGCACGAGGAACTTACAGAGTGACAGATTTCAGCAAGTCTGAGTGTTTCATTGTAGTTTTTGCGCGAGTTTCCCCTCAGTGTCCTCCCTCCTGGATTTCCAATTACCTGTGAACTGGGATGATCTTTGCGAATTCTGGAAGGAGGATCCTTACGTGAGTCAGGTTGAGGAGGACCTTGCGGCGTAGGTGCAGCATTAATGCCAGAGGCATTGTCAGATTCAGCCTCAGTCTCACTGTGGGGATCAGCTTGTTCTTCATCATCAGGAGTGGAAATCTGGGATGTTGAACTGGATGTTGAGTCAACATTGCACAGGGGGGATGTTGGCACAACATTGCCCTCATCATGGGTTCTTTCACATTGATCAGCAGCAGGAGTCATAATGTCTGGAACCTTCCCATGTGTAGAAGAGTCAGGTGTTGTGTCAATAACCTGTTCAGCACCTGCAGAAATCTTCTTCTGGGCATAGGGCTCAGAGTCATCAAAGGAAACATTCACAGATTCTTGTATAGTTTGCAATCTAGGATTGTATATTCTTTACGCATGACTATTTTGTGAGTACCGTACAAAGATTCCTTTGTCACTTTTAGCATCAAACTTCCCTAGATGTTCCCTATCATTGAGTATGTAACACACATCCAAAGACATGAAAGTACTTAAGATTGGGTTTTCTACCTTTCAAAATCTCATAGGGAGTGGTCAGAGTACCTGGACGAAGATAGACACGGTTGATTATGTGACATGCAGTGTTCACAGCTTCAGCCCACAACCTTTTTGACAGGTTCATTGAGCTCAACATCACTCTGGCCATTTCTTGAAGAGTCCTGTTTTTCCTTTCAGCAACACCATTTTGTTGTGGTGTCTTAGGAGCTGAGTATTCATGCATGATCCCTTTATTTTTACAGTACTTATCAAAAAATTGATTCTCAAATTCTTTACCATGGTCAGATCGAATTCTTTGGACCATAGTAGTAATCGATTACAACATTTTGCATGCCGCTTTTGAAGGATTCAAAAGTTTCAGATTTTTCTTTCAAAAAATTGACCCAAGTATATCTAGAGAAATCATCAACTATAACATAGATATACCAGGCTCCTCCCAAACTTTTAGCTTCTACAGGACCCATGAGATCCATATGCAAGAGTTCAAAGCAGTTAAAAGTACCTCTTTTTTTGTCCTTCAACCTGGAGTGGCTGGTGTACTGCCTTGGTTTATTTTCCTAGAAGACAGTCACCACACACATGCTTCCCTGCATTGGTAAGCTTCGGCACACCTGTCACAACATTGTGTTTGATGATCTTCTCCAGATTCCTGTAATTGACATGTCCTAATTTCTTGTGCCACAATGTTGCATCATCATGTTGAGCAACATTGCACTTGAGAGGAACGACCATCACATAGCAGTTGTCCTGAGATCTAACACCTGTCATCACAGTTAATTTGTCCACACAAGTATAAACTTTGCAAGAACGTTTATCAAACTTGACTTTCAGATCATCATCACACAGGTGGCTTATACTGACAAGATTAGCCGTTAAACCCTCAACAAGAAGAACATTTGAAACTTTAGGATATCCTTCAAGGCACAGTGTTACCTTTCCAAGGATTTTGCTTTGGTATCCTCCTCCATATGTCACTGTACCTGTGTTTTGAGAGACAAAATTTGACAAGTTTGACGGGTTACCGGTCATGTGCCTAGAGCAACCACTGTCGAAGTACCATTTTCCTGCATTGTTAGGCGAAGTGGCAACAGAAAAAGCAACATTGCAAGTATGTTTTTCTTTAGCTACCCAAATCTGGTTCAAATCATTCTTGTGTTTTCTTATTTGTCCTGGAGGTTTACCTCATTTAGGAGAACCAGGGATAGACTTCAGAGACTTAGGATTACATCTTTCAGTCTCTGTTGAAGAGGATGTTGTCACAACATCGCAGCTAACATCGGAATCACTGGTTTGTTTGCTAGAGGCAAGAAGGGAGGGATTCTTGGAGAGGTCACTGAGGTTGGAGGAATCAACATTTTCCCTTTTTAAATCCTTTTTGTACTTGAAACAGTAAGGTTTTTTGTGACCAAGTTTGTGACAGTAAGTGCACACAAAAATTTCTTTTTCTTTGACAAACACAGGACCTTTTATGAGCTCAGAAAGAGGTTTGACAACATCTGGGGTTTCAGGGTTAACAGTTCAGTTCATGTTGCACCAAGTTTCTTATCAAAAGAAGCATCATAACTACCAGAGTACCCTAGACCAGTAGTCCTATCATTATCCATATCAAGCATATCATTAAGTCTAGAAGTAGAGGAGTTCCACTTTGCAATTACCTTCTTTTCATTAGATAGTTCAGTTTTTACCTTGAACAGTTCAGTGTCCTTCTTTGTCGATCCTTCGGTTTGACAATGGTGTCTTTCAGATTGTAATTCTCCTTCTCAGTTTTCTTGAGGAGTTTTCTGAGTATCTTCCATTCACTGAAGAGTTTCTCATACATTTGTTGTAGATCCTTCAACATTTGTTCCGCACTGGCTTCCTCTTCTGAAGGACTATCTGTATCAAAATCCACAGAACCATGTAGGCACAAAATATCAGAGATTCCTGATTTCTCAGGGTTGGTTAGTGCCAAAATTTCACAGTTCTCAGAGTCATCATAGTCAAAGAAGATTTCTACTCCTGATGTTGAATTGCCGATGTTGTCCCAACTTTGGTCATCAACATTGTAAGTGGATGAACGGAGAGCTCTGGCATTGGTAGTTGAATCATCTTCTTTTTCTTCATCTTCATGTTCTTCATTTGAAACATCACTGAGACAAGCAAGAAGATTCTTTTTCTATTTTCTGAAATTGTTAGCACATTCATTTTGATAATGACCCCACCCTTTGCATTCAAAACATCTAATCTTACTAAGAGGTGTGCGATCAAAATCAGATTCAGAGCTAGTCTTGGAAGCAGAACCAGTTTTGAAAGTATTGGTTTTCTTTTTGAAATTTTTGGTTCCACTCGAGGATCCTTGACTAGAGTTTTTTTTCTGAATTTAAGTTTGTTGAACTTCCTCACAAGATTGTTGTAAGCTTCCTCAGTCATATTGTCAGACTCATCACTACTACTATCAGGCTCTGAAGATTTAGCTATTAGATTTAGAGTGAAGGGAGATACTATGGGTTTTCATACCTTGTCTCTCATTTTCATTTAGTTCAAATTTTTTTAAATTGTTCAACAATGTGTGAAAATCCATAGTTGCCAAGTTATGAGTGTCTTCCAAAATAGTGACTTTGGTATTAAATCTTGAGGAAAGAGATCGAACAGCTTTGGAAACAAGTTGCCTATTAGAAATAGCTTCTCCCAGTCTTTGGACTTCATTGGAGAGAGTTAAAAGTTTTTCAAAATAAGAGTCAATTGTTTCTTCCTCCGCCATTCTTAGATTTTCAAATTGAGACCAAAGCATTCTAAGTTTAGTTTGTTTGACACTAGCATCCCCTTCACAATGACTCTGAAGAAAATCCCAAGCTTGTTTTGCAGTAGTGCAGTTTTGAATAATTTTAAACATATGAGCATCTGCAGTGAAGCGTTCTTCTGGAATGGGGACAATGTCACCATCAGCATCAGGTCCTTCAGTTGGCCAGGTGTATCCTTCCAGAATGGATCTCCAAGCACGTCCATCAAGGGACTTGATGTATGTCCTCATCCGGATTTTTCAGTAATGGTAGTTGGACCCATCAAGAACAGGATGTCTGTTGTAGTTTGCATCCATTGCAGTAGTACCAAATCCAGACACCAGTAGTTAGGTGGCTGGCTCTGATGCCACTTGTTAGAACGTAGGATCCCGGATTGGTACTTGGAACAAGATCAATAGACAATGTTGACAACAATGTTGTTCAACAAAGTCTTCAACACAGTAAACAATAGGCAGCAGATGAATATGAATGAAACTTCTATTACCAAGCCAACATATATAAATATGTTGGCCGCGCCTTTAGGCAAAATATCTACTGACAGGAAAAGTAGATCTAATCAACTAGGTTTAATACAATCACAGATGATTGATTAAACAACAAAAACTAGCCCTAGAAGAACTAACAGTAAAAGTTATTCTAGGTCGATGTTTGAAAGAGTTATTCCAACAATGAATACTCTTAGACAAACTCCAAAGCTAGCAGAAAACAAGAAGCCTAAACTCTTTAATAAATCTTGATAGACAATAAATAAAGGCGTTGTGATTGCTCGGCTGAATCCTTGTATATATACTTGAGATATCGATAGCTTCCATCCAAGTCGAAAGGTAATAGGATCTCAGCAAAGGCAATAGAATCTCAGCAAGGGCAATTTTCTTTTTCTTGTTTTCTTCAATATACGCATAGAAGGAATTTTCCATATTTTGATTATTCATAAAATATATTCCTTCTTGCTTTCACCACAAGTTGTTCTTTTTCCTTAAATCGTCTCTTGTTCGATTTGTAAATTCTTCCAGTCCAAGTTTCCTGTCCAATGTGCTTTGTTCTTGATGTTGACTGCAATGTTATATCTTCAATGTTATGCCAGCATTGAATTCTATCCTGTCACAATGTTATACAACATTGATAGTCCTGCAGCTTCACAAACAACAACAACAAACACAAACTTGGAACTGATTAATGAAAGACAAGATTATCAAAACACAAGTGCGTACTGCACTTTTAGTCTATAAGCTTCAGAAAGCTCTGTATGGGCTGAAACAAGCTCCAAGAGCATGGTATGATACATTGGCCAGATACCTAGTCGAAAGTGGTTTCAAGAAAGGAGATGTTGATAAAACACTCTTCACACTGAACCAGGATGGGAAACTACTTTTAGTTCAAGTATATGTTGATGACATTATATTTGGATCTAAAGAAAATCAATTTTGTGAAGACTTTGCTGAACTCATGAAATGTAAATTCGAGATGAGCATGATGGGAGAATTGAATTACTTCCTAGGGCTGCAAGTCAAGCAACTCAATGATGGAATATTCATTAGTCAAACAAAGTATGCAAATGATATGCTCAACAAGTTCAATCTAAAGCCTTCTGAAAAGAATGCTAAGATACAATGAGCATTGGAACCAAGATGACCTATAGTGTTGAAGAACACAAGTATATGAAATTGATTGGGTCTCTACTGTACCTCACTGCAAGTAGACCTGATATTCAATATGCAGTTGGAGTGTGTGCTAGATTTCAGACAAATCCAATGTAATCACACTACAACATTGCTATGAAAATATTGAGGTATGTAAAAGGTACTGTAGAAGTTGGATTGTGGTATCCAAAAGATAGTGGATTGAGTTTGGTTGGCTATTCAGATCTCGACTATCTTTGGATCATTGCTTGATAGAAAAAGCACCTCAGGAACGTGTCAATTTCTTGGTGCCAGACTGATATCATGGTTCAGCAAGAAACAAAACTCAATTGCTACATCTACCACAAAGGCTGAATATATTGCTGCTGGATGTTGCGCTTCACAGATATTGTGGATACAACAACAACTCAGAGACTATGGACTCAATGAAGAGAAAACTCCCATTTTATGTGACAACACAAGTGCTATTGCCATAACTCAGAATCCTAAGTTTCATGCAAGAACAAAGCACATTGATGTTAGACACCACTTCATCAAAGACTATGTTGAAAAAGGCAATATAGAGATACTCAAGATTAGCACTGAAGACCAACTTGCAGATATCTTCACTAAGCCACTACAAGAAAGTAGATTCTTAGCCTTAAGACATAGTCTTGGACTAATGGAGCTACCAAAGAACTGAAAAAGTTCAGATATCTGAAGAAGATATCAAAGGAGAGAAAAGAGGAATCTGGAACGGGTATCCAGAGAAGAGGAATCTGGAACGGGTATCCAGAAAACAAAGGCTAAAGGGTAAAATGGCTATTTAAAGATCTATGAGACGGGTACTCAGATATCTAGATCACTCAGTGAAGGGGAACACAAAAGAGAATAGTACAACTGTCTGCAGTCAACTACTTTCTTGAAATATGTATTATTTCTATATTTGTGTAAAACTTGGACAAATACTAAGTGTGAGATAGACTCAGATGCAAACAGTGTTCTTAGTCATACAGAAATGTGATTCAGATAGCTAATAGCCAAAATTCATTAAATGGGCACAATTACATTTGTTGATTGTGATCATTGCTGAAGAAGCAATGGTGACCCTTGATGAATTGGGCGATTGATCTTTACGGCAGAGATTAACTCTCAGTAAATAGTGGACTGTTGAAATTCCGACAGGGCCCACTATGTATTTAATGCCGAACAAGCTTTTACTCACGCCTTCCTGCAATTCACAGATACTTACACACAAAATTAATTTGTATGTATATGTCTGTGGAGATTACATTGCTATATATGGGATTTTGGCAAAAGAAATTACTTTCGCCTAATCCAACATACAGACTTGCACAAGAATAGCAAAAATCATTCTTCAACCTCTGCAAATCTCTGTTAGTTTTTCTGCAAAGAATTACTAATCTCTCACCCAAATCTCTTTCTCGTTTTTCAAAAACTTCACTATTTAAAGAGATGGCTCCCAAACGTGCTTCTACTCCGAAATCCCAATCTTCAACCACTGGTACTGCTGAAAAGCAAGCACCAGAGTTGGTTATAGTAAACAATCGATTGGTAGGAGACTTTAATTCCGATCATTGAACTTCGAATCACATGATGATTTGGGGTGGTGCCATGATTGAGGAATACCTCACGGCTGCTGTTGAAAACCAAGCCGATAGGAAACTGATACTTGACATGCTTGAAAAGGCACAAATCAAGGGTTTTCTATCTGCTCTTCCCAGTGGGATTTCTTCACTGGATGTCCTGGAGTTTTACAACAACTCCACAATTATTTCCAAGATCTCTGAAGGCACTGAGATAGTGTCTATCAAGACCAAAGTCCAAGGACAAGAAATCCTGTTGGACGAAACAGCTTTCTGTGAGCTGTTTGAACTTCAAAATCTTGGAAAGGATTTTGAAATAAACACCAAGGATGATGATCTCCTTGAAGGTGTAAAAGCAATGCTGATGGCGTGTGTGATCTTGAAAAATCAGATACACCCACTGATTTCAAGCTTGCTGACATCAGAACCAGACATCTGCTGGTTCAATGGGATGTGTTGGCATGCATTCTTCACATATGCTTTGATGGTCTACAAGGAGGTGCTGACCAGATAAGCCAAGAACGTTGGATAATGATGCTCTTGTTGAGTAAACAAGACAAAAGGCTGGAAAACCCTTTTAATTGGGGAAAGTACGCCTTTATGAAGTTTGTGAAGAAGATACAAGGCTTTGAGCCTAAAATCGCTAAGGGCCTTGCTGAGCCAAAAGCCGCAGTAAGCTATGGACTGAAAATATGCTACTTACTGGAATGCCTTGGCATTGAGCTTAGAGAGAAGGCAGACATTGACAACAGTAACCTACTCTACAAATATGAGTATACGAACATGATGAAAAAGGTTACTGGGTCTCAGAAAGGTTCCAAGAAGCGAAAGACCGAAGAGGTATCTGAGGGAAAAGTTGCGACCAAGAAGCCCAGAACTTCACAAAAGAAGTCTGCTGGCAAATCAGAAGGCACACCCATTGAGGCTGTCGATTCCCAGATACCTGCCGTCGCTACCGATGAACTCATAAATGCAGACGAACTCATCAATGCTGCAAAAGAGGTATCGGTTACTGAACAAGTAGACTCAGCAAGAGAAAGTGCTTTCAGAAATGTGAAGACTATTGCCGAAAGCCTTGCTGATGAACTCATAAATGCTGCTAAAGAAAGTAGTGATAGATACCAAGCCCTATATGCAGAAACCGCAGGGATTATGGACAAATCAGTTCCTAATGTTGATGAGAGCTCTGATGATGAAGATGATGAATTAGTCATCTCTCAAGTCCTAGAAAAATCGAAAAGGACTAAGGTTACTGAAAAAGTAACTGGTGTAGAGGTATCTGAAGAAGAACTTACACCACAGGTTGCTGAACAAGCACTTGTTTTAAAGGTTGCTGAAGAAGCAACAGAGTCCAAGGTCACTGGACAAATTACACCATCAGAGACAGAAAGACTGAAGCATATTGAAGATGCTCTGATGAGTGATAGCTTAGTGTTGGAGGATACTGTCATTGCTTCAACACTCAACAGTCTGTCTCAAGCACAACAACCACAACAACTAGATATGGATACTGCTGAAATGGTACTTGAGTTACAGATACCAGCATCTTTCACTGCTGAAGAAAATCCTGCAAAAGAGCAGGTTCCCCAACTCAAAGAAAGGGATCAAACTGAGACATTCACTTAGAATGATCAACCAGGGGAGGCAACTGTGTTGCATACTCAGGAAAGGTCTGAAGTACCTGAAACTTCAAACAAAGAAGCTGAAATAGAACAACAAGATCAAAACATTGAAGGGTCACAAGTTCCAGAGACCAATCAGCCTGACACTGCTCAGGCTGATTTAGAAACACAAGAACAAGAGGAAGCTGAAAAGCTTGCCTCAGAGACTGAGATGGAGGCTTCAACAACCTCGCCTCTTAAGGAATCTGAGCCTGTGCTACAGGATCAAGCAGAAAGAAAGGTTGATGAGGACCAGACATCCAAGTCTCCACCTCACAACAAGATATCTGAGGCACCCCCTGCCTCAGTAGTACAAGTCTCTGAGCCTGATGTACTCATTCAGGCTCAAAGTAGTGCCAAGAAGGAGTCAAATGATGACTATGAGAACCTTCTTCCCTTCTTCAAGACTCATACCTTGCCAAAGCATATTTAATGCTTCAAGAAATGGCAGAGGTTAAGGTGCTCTGATCTCTCTGAAATACTGAGAATCACAGATCAACTAACAAGACGAGCACGAGCTCTTGATCTGGAAAACTATATCCACGCAATGTTACCTACTGAACAATATCAGGTTGCGACCTTAATGCGTAAGGATTTTTCCAAGGAAGTGGCACACAAATTGGTGCAAGCCTTCAAAAAGGCAGATGGTCAGACAAGATTGCAGATGGCATTCAAGCCAGTCCTGCCCCAGACTCTACAATTTATTCCTTCTGAACAAGAAGAGGTTAATGGGCAGAAGATCACTATTCCTGAAGTGATTAATCTTGTATCTGAAGACGATGAGGAGGAAGAAATAGATGAGAATAACTTTGATGAACCCCCCTCTGACCATCACAAAAAGGATGATGATGATAGGAAGGATGATGATGCCCCTGCACCAGGGACAGGAGGAATTCCACAAGGAAACAATGCCTCAGCTGCTGAAATGCACACTGAGAGGACATCACATCAATCCCCTCCTCCATCTCCTCAAAAATCTACCCATCCATCTTCCCAACAACAAAAGGACACTACTGAACAAGTAGTTGAGCACTCTGAGGAAACAACTCAGAAGATATTGAATACTCAAACCAGAACTGCTCAACTCAAACAATTGTTGGAAGAAGAGCAACAACTCCATCTTCAACTTGAAGAAGAGCTAGCTATATCCAGAGATAAGCTTAATCAATTACAAGATCAATACTTACAAGAAACGGTAACTTACTCTGAGGTTAAAGAGATCCAGGATGCTGTAAATGATATTGCTAAGGAATTAGATACTGAAGAAGTATCTAAAGAAAAGCATGATGCTAAGGCTGCATCACCATCAAAAGATATACCATCCTCCTCTCAGAAAGGAAAGAAGCCCATCTCTGAGATGGTTGCTGGACTAGAAAATCTTGAAAATGTCCAAGAGGATGAAGATCACTGGGTTGATGACTCAGATGATGACGAAAACAAGACTTTGGCAGAACAACGCAATGAACACTTGGCGGTTTCTCATCTGAAAAGGAAGCTAATTGCTCCTGAAGTTTTCAACAAACTGCCAAATGTCCACTCCCATGAATACATGAATAGATGCCAAGTTCTGGCACACCTTAAAAAGGAGCTGTCTTCACAAAACAAAGATGTAATTGCCTCCGTCCCCTCAGATATGAAGAAATTCACTGAGCTCATCACTCAGAGAACAACCAGTATGATTCTTGCTCAGAAGGATCTGGGAATGGTAAGGGACGATGATGTGACATTAGCTGAAAAAGCTTTTCAAGAGGCAAATTACACTACTGGAAAAGAAGATGCCATACTAGGCCCATTGGCAGAGCTCACTGATAAGGAAAATGGACTTATCAAACAAAATCAGGAGCTCAAGGCTGAGCTTCAGAGGTTGGTTACTGCCTACAATTACTTGCAAAGGAATTTTGAGTCTCTCTCAGATTCGTTTGTGGTACTTAGTCAGTCAACAATGACTAAGGGGGAAGGATTTGGACCTCAAGGTCAGGGGGAAGGAAAGAAGAAATCTGGAGCTGGTGCTGCTCAGAAAGGAAGAGGAAACAAGAAAACTTCCCAGCCACCACTCAGAATAACTGAGCCCTCATCAAATCAAACTGCTTTGCAAATAGTAGCTACTTCCCAGCAGCCAACTGAAGGAATAACAATGGTAACAAGGTCCATGGCAAAAAGACCTCCAAGGAGTACCAAGGCTACAAGGAGAAGACAAGTAAGATGGATTGATGAATCTTCTTCTTCTGAAGAAGAAGGCCAAATTAAATCCCAGGGCAATGAAGAAGGATGGAAAACTCTCACAAGAATTAATCTTGATGATGATGATGAAGAGACTGATGAAGATGAAGCTCCTCTTCACAGAAAAAGAAAAATTTGATAGCCTAACTGAGCCTATAGCTGCCAAAGGCAATCCAAGTCAGCAGCTAAAACACCCTCTGGAAATACCAAGTCTATCCAGGGTGGTTCTTCAAGCAATACCCCAAGAGAGAATTCAAGACAAAGAAGGAACAGACTGAGAGCTGAACAAAGACAAAGTCAACTTCCACTCAGGCCAGAAGAAGCCAAAATTGAATATGTGAAGAATGAAAACAACTCCTCTATCTACAGGTGCATAAATCAGAAAAATGGCTACTGGATTCTGGAACTCAGGCATTTACTGCTAAATTCAAGGTTTCCAGAACCAATCCATAAACAGCTCATGGCATGGAGAAAAGAAAAGCCAATCTTGATTAACACCAACCACATCAAAGCATGGTTGGATTTTGAAGTAATCAAGAGAACAGAAGCCATGAAGAAGGACCTCTCTGATGAATGTCCTTATGGAAAGCCAGATTATGTGCACAGAATTCCCAACATTACTGGAACAGGCACAAGAGCAAGACTTGCGGTAGAACCCTATGAGTCCTTCTACTTAACTGAAGATCAATACAAGGGTGATATTAGATATCTGAAGATCATTTATGAATACTTCAAGATATCAGATATTAGAATCGAGCATGCCTGGAAATGGGGAAAGTATCTGTGGGTCAAGCACTTTGTCAAGAGAAATCCCACCAAAACCTACAAGGAAGTCTGTGGATTTTCCAGAGACACAGAGATGATTGTCAGAACTCTTCTCTATGACTTCTCTGATGATATCAAAAGGTTTGGTGATAGGAAATTTGCAAATTGATCCATGGAGCTGCTTTGAAGACTTTGAAGACTTGAAGACTTGTCATTTAGAATGTTCACTTGGAGCTTGGTTACTCCTGTTGTTCTATTTGACTAAGTAGTTTTTGTGATTTTGCTGATTGCACTTTTCTGTTAAATCTTGTAAAAGTTATCTATGTTTTTTAATTGTTCTAATATCTGGTGAACTTACTCTCATATATCATTTTATAAAAGATAACTTGTCAGCAAAGATCACATCTTGTGATTTGGTTGATTTTTACTTTCTGCACTTAATTATATGAATTGAAAGATCATAAGAAATGATTAAGTGGTGGATTGTTTCCTCATCCAGATTTGTAATAGGTCAGATAGTCATCGTTGACTGATCAAAATGGGGGAAATTTGTTAGGAATATCTGTTTAGATTTTGATCAGCAACCTAATGACTTATCTTAGCTCAGAAAGGTGATTAGTACTCTTAGTTCACTTGAACACTGTAAAAGAGGAAACTCACTAAGTATGATAGTCTAGCAAATCTTGTATAGGATGTTAGGTCTCGAATTGTAATTTTTATTTTCTGATGAAGACCAAGAAGAAGGCATCCAGCAGGAAAAGTTCAACGGATTTGAAGATTTGAAGACTGCACAAGATTGCTGAAGACAAGGGTTTTTCAGATACCTATATTCAGATATATTGAAGAAACAAGTGTTTCGAAACAAGTGTTGCAAAAAGATATATGAGAATAGAAGGCTTCTGAGACGAGGAAAGTGCTCACAGATATCTACACTCAGATACCTTGACACAAGTTATGTTTCTGAGAAGAAATATATTTTAATAAGTTGTTTCAAACAAGTGGTATCTGAAGTTGTGATAATTTCTGTAAAGAACGTGCAAAGCATCAGAGAACTCTGATAATAAAAGATCTCTGATACAATGCATAGTTCCGTTGGCACTACAGGACAAAAGTATAGTACAAAGCATTAAATGCGCGGACAGAGATGTCTGATAAAAAACGGTAGCTTCTGAAGAAGAAGACAAACCTGCTACAGTACTATACTCAGATATCAATAGTTTGAATTTGATTTAAGCCTAACGGATACTATTCAAACGGCACTCAAATTCATCTATAAATATCAACACTTAGACTGCTTGAGAACACACACCTTAGAACACAGAACTCACACACAAGCTCTCTCAAGCAAACTACTTACCTTCAAGCTTTCTGTTGCGACCAAAGCTCTTGAATCTAAGTAGCACAAAAGTTCTAAGTGTCCTGATCCTTAACAAGCATTGTTATTTGTGAAAGAGTTGAACTAAGATTTTATATCTGAGTTTCATTCTCTTGAACACTTATCATAGACTTGGGTCAGTAGAGAACAAGATACCATACATTGAAAAGTGTATTAAATATACTTGATTCATAGAGCTATCTGAATAACTGAATAAGTTATCTAAGAAGCTCACCTGACAAACAAACCTAAAACCAACACCATATTCGGCGTGGAGTACAAGAAGTACTTAGTTTGGGAAACTAAGGAATAACTCCAAGGTTGCTGAGCACAGGAAGTACTTAGATTGGGAAGCTAAGGAATAGCTCAAAAAGGTTTCTGAGTACATGAAGTAGTTGGCTGAGAAAGCCGGGGAATAACTCAGGGGGAACACTTGGTTGGGAACCTAGTGTATTTAGGAATCAAGAGAAGATATCTGTAAGGTTACCTCATTTATCTGTCTTAGTGGATTCTAGGTCTGAGAAAGGCCGAAGTGGATTAGTTGAAGGATTACGCCACCTTCAGATACCACTATAAAAAGACTTGTGTTATTTACTTTCTGCAGTACTATTACTTGCTTTATTTATCTTGCAAAGTATTTACACTTATCTTGCTGAGCATGTGCACTTATCACAGAAAAGTCTTCCGCTCTCTGAATTTAAGTATCAGATATCTTCACAGATATCTGAGAAACTTTTTTTTTCGACAAAAGTTTTAAAGACTATTCACCCCCCCCCCTTTAGTCTTTTACTTTGACGTTATCTAGACCAACACCTATTGACAAAAACATATGAATTAATGAAAATCTTGTAAAAAGTCATGTATTATTGAACATGGGAAAAAACCATAGCTCTACCACCCAAGTTTTCGGCAGAGACTTTAAAAAATATCATCATGACCATCCATCATTGAATATACGTATGGGTCAATTGCTATTTTTTTTTTATCATCTAAATGTACGTCAGTAGACCCCCCCCCCCCTCCCCCCCAATGAATCTTGTAATAACAATGTAGTCCCTTTGATTTGAACAATAACATTTTAGTCCAAAATTATTTTATTTGCGTTGACCGGTTGATTAAATCATTTCCATGTGGATGACTAAAGTATAAATTGCACATAAAACCCTTTTAAGTTTATCAAAATCTCACAATTGACCCAAAACAATCTACTCTTTCATCATTTTCATCTTCTTCTTCATCAAACCTTTATCTTTCACGATTATTCTTCATCTTTTTTGGAACCAAGATAGTTTCATTCCAGTTGCCCAAACGGCAAAAAAGTACATCATCCCAATTACAACAAGTTTCAAACCTCAAACAAACTTAAGACAGACAAAGGACAAAACCAGCTACACAAGAGGATAACCAAACAGACTGCTGCAATAACTAAGCTAACTTGGTATCCAAGATACATCTACCAACCGCTCGTTGTACCACTTGTTCTTATTCTTCATCTACTTCGTCATCAAATTCGTTTTTTTTTATATCACAATTATATTCGTCATCAACAACACACAATTTACATTCAACTAACACTTCCTAATTTTTAAATTTTTTGAATGTTTTTCACCATTAATGGAGCTTGAAGCTCCATAAATGGAGTTCAATGTTCCATCAATGGAGCCCGAATCGGGCTCAAATGTAGCATGAATCGAGCTCCATTGATGGAGCCAAAGCTCCACCATTAACGAAGCTAAACAACACCATTAACGGAGCTGTTGAAGATCCATTAATGGAGCTTGACACCTCCGAAAATGGAGTTGTTGAAGCTCTATTAATGGAGCTGTTCGAAGCTCTATTCCATTCATGGAGAAATTTAAAAAAAATATATTTTTGAAGGATTTATGAAGTAAAAGAATTAAAAGAGGCCTTCTTGCAATTTGTTTTGATTGAAATTGGATAGGAGAAAAGAAATATGGGTTGATTTTAATTTACAATAAAATTTATGGATATAAATTGAGTGTTAAATAAACAAGAGGGGGCTAATTGCAATCCGTTTATGTTAAATCTGAATATTGAAATAAAGAAAACAATTTTATTGAATATAAACATCATTATTTTTCCGCACATAGGATAATCACGTTGACTTTGGAACTGAAACGTAATTGATTTATGAAAACTGTTCTATGGTGTTATTGTTCAAAACGGAGGGACCTAAGTGAGTGACCCCTGTTTATTGGGGATCTGGTGTATTTTACCTTCTGTAAAATTAGGTTAGGGCTAGGGTTTTTAAAAAAAAAAAGGCAAAAAGAATAAATTAATAATGGGATTCTACAAAATTATAATACAGTCACACATACAAATCTTATTGGAATTAAACCTCTTAGACAAGTGCAGGTCCATACTTCTCTTCACGTGAATTTTGAATACCAAATAGCATCACCACTATTATGTTAATTATCCACCACTTGTTAACTACTATCCAAAAGTCCAGGTCCTCAATATTACATCAATCACGCCTAAAAAAAAAAATTCCTTGATCCAAAATTGCTCTCATTATCTTTTCAAACCAAAACCGAACAAGTTTTTTCTCTTCAAATTTGGATATAAAATGCAAGTACTTTCCCCGAGGATAAAAACGAATATGATCCGATTTAAGGGACCAAACCTGCAATTCGACGCAATAATAAATAATGGAAATAGGATCGAGTTGTGGAGAGAAATCGTACCAGCTTGGTTGTACATGTGTCAGCTGTGAAAAACTTGTAAAACGTTGGGAATTTAGATTCCAATATGATAAGGATGAGAAAATCACTTGCTTTGATTTGAAAATGAGTTGTGAGTTTTAAAGTAAATCTAGATACATGGAGAACAAAATACAAACAACATTTACACTAATAATAAATCTTAACAAATAAAGAGAAATCTTAACAAAACAACGATTAGGTTCCATGACAGCGATGATAAAATTACCTATTTCAAAATAACGATGAAAAAGGATCACTCCAACAACCTAACAAAGGCTGAAGATTGGTTGATTGTCGCTGAGGTGAGGGAGATGACACGGGAGGAGGTTGCTCATGACTACTTGACGATGATGGCTTGATGATGAGATGGGCAGAAGCAAACAATGGAGGAAGTGGGAGGCGTTGGTTAGGGTTTTTATTGGGTATAAAGGGAGGAGGTGGAGGAGATGGGCAGAAGCGAGCTTTGGGCTGGATATTTATATGGGGTTCAAGTAGTACAGTTTTTTATGGGTATAAAGTGTTAGTAGTAGGCACAACGTTTTTAAATCTATATCAGGGAAATGCAATCTTTTAAATATTCTGGATTGAATGAGATTAGTCTGAAAATCTGTGGATTTAATATGATCCGAAATATGAGAATCTAAAAATAATGCTAAATCGAGATCCGATCCGAACAAAACTTATTGGATCACTGTTGTGGATATTAGGATCGATTTTTTCGGATTCGGACTTTATGTGCACCCTTACATATAAATTTGAAACCAGATGTTGAATGAGAATTGAACTTGATACAAATAAAAAAGAAAGACATATAAACCCTCTTCTTTGATTTCTTGAGGAATCAGAAATGTGTGTCGATTTCTTCCAGACTAGGGTTAATCATCAAAGGGGGTCGATTGTAATCTTGATCATAAATAGAAATCGGTTTTAAAGAAGATGAAACAAAAACTATTGGATTCGATGATAACAATGATAAATTTACAAATTCTAAAACAAGGATGAATTGGGGATTTTGAGAGTAAATCTACATATATACATGGATTATACATTTGAAACCAAGTGTTGAATAAGAATTAAACTGAACTTGATACAATTAAGAAAACAAATATGGACACTAATGTCTGATTGAGAAATCAAATATGCGTGTCAATTTTTTTTCAAGCTAGGGTTATATCATGGAAGGAAGTCGATTTGTATTTAGGTCATAAAGAGAAATGGATTCTATGAAAAAGAAAGAAACTACTATTGGATCCGTTGATAATAATTACCAACTTCAAAACAAGGATGAATTGTGGATCTTGAGTGTTAATTTGCATATATACATGCAGAACAGATACATATACATTTTAAAACCAAAAGTTAAAAAAAATTGAATTAAACTTGATACAATTATGAAAACAGAGAGAGAAAAATGCATTCTTCTTCACTTTCTTACGCTAATGTCTGACCGAGATATCAGAAATGTGTGTCACTTCTTTCAGGCTAGGGTTCATGATAGGGGTGAGCGCGGGCGGGTGTGTAAGAGCGTGTATTTACAGAAAATCAAACCGACCCACCTATGGCGGGTGATTATAATTATAAACCAAGGCAGGTGGAATATTTTTCCAAGCCATGGTGGTTCGAGTGATAACAATGTCGGACGGATTGGCGAGTGAACAAATAAGAAAAAAAAACTTCTAAATGTAAAAAGAAACCATAAGTTCCATAAGTAGTAATGATTTATAAACAAAATTGAAACCCAAATTAAATAATACATGATGTAAAGTTGCTATTTATGAACAAAATAAGGACGAAATATTAGAAGTTCTACAATCATATGGATCGAGTGGTGAAATTAAAAGAGACGACGATGTGAAACCTATAGAGGAATTTATTGGGAAAAATGAAATATATGGTTTGATTACTTGAATTCACAAACATAAATTATATTTTTTTTATGTATGTGTTACAAGTTGTAGAAACACAGGATTATAATATACTAGTAAGAACTCGGTGTTTATGTGTGGTGAATTTGTGCACAAATTCCTGTTGAATGAAACTTAGACTAGCAGATGCACAACTTGTTGTAAAGGGTGATGTTGGGAGGCGCATAAAATGCATCCAATATATTCATTCCTTCAGTACCTATACTGAATTAGATGAAGAAACGTAGGAGCTGATGAGTAAGACATAGAAAAACCAATTTTTCATGTGCATTATGAGAAACCACTCCAAATACTTGGATATGATGGTGTAATTTTAGAATGGTGTGTGTTATAATTTTGGACCGGGAGTGGTATTCTATATAGACTTGGACAATGTTGACTATGATGTTGAGTTAATAGTGATCGACAACAGTGAATAATAATGAACAGAACAGAGCAGATTGCAACGGAAGATTAAATTGAAGATCACAAATAACTTGTAGCCGGTGTATAAATATACCGACCGTGCCGTAGGCTAAATTTCTACTATAAGAAAAGTAGAATTACAAAAACTAAGTTTAACTCAATCACAAATGATTGATTAAACAACAAACACTAGACCTAGAACAGAATAAACCTATTCTAGTTTAACTTCTCTCAAGTAAATTTTAAGCACTAGAGATCACTTACACGAACAAGCTAATATCAATGTCTAGTAAAGCAAGAACCCTAATTTTCTTCTATGTAAAACATGCTCAAAAGGTGTGTTCTTTGCAGGATGAATCTTTTTGTGTATTTATACATCATATGGCGTCTAACACAAGAATAATACGTCGGATTTGTTGCTTTTCACGTTCAATATATAGGAAATTTTTCCTTAAAGTTACTCTAGAAATTCTTTTTCCTTTAGCTTAAATTGCCTTTCTGGTGTCCAAAATCTCTCAATCTCTTTCCTTAAGTTGCAGTCTCCTTTTCTTTCTCTCCAAGCAGCCCATCAGCTAGCTAAAGCCGTCCAGGAGCTAACTAAGGCCCATGTCGACTTCCTTTAGTCCATTATACAATGTCTTGGTCTGTGTAAACTTCTCCTACAAAATAGTCGCTTAAAAACAATCAATATCATTGAACCGGTTAAAATGTGATTAAAGGATAAATTATCATTAAACGAGTTCGAATATCAGGTGCAATTTATTGCACTTCCAGTGTGCATAAAATGTGGTTTTCGTAATGCTTTGCTTAGGAAGGAGCTAGCGGTCTTTTCTAAGAACTTAACAAAACTACATAGCTGGAAGAAAGGGGATTGCATTATTTGACTCGTAATAGAGTACTAATTGTAGGATCATATGAATTTTCCTATTAATTCTCTCCCAACTCCTTCCCATTGCTAAATTTAGGCTCCTTATTAATTTGACAAAATCTCAGGTCTCCAGACATGCGTTGTATGATATTTTGTCGGTGTGAATAAATGAACTATCTTCTAAAAAAAAAAAATCTCAGGTCTCCAGACAAATATTGATAGTGAAAGCATTGGTGGGGACCACAACAAACACTAACAATAGATTTTGCACCTGCTCAGAGCACTAGTTGTAGGAGTCCTAATTTTTTATTCTCACAATATATGTTAATTCATCTCCTATATCATATCTATCCTCCTTATATTTTTTAAAAAGTTATAGGGCTCCTATTTTATGCATAAAAGTACAAATGTGGTATATGACCCCACATATTTTACTTTTCAAAAAATTATAGGAGCTCCCTATCTTTGACAATTCTTTTAAGGAGTCATCGAGTATAAGATTAAACTTTATTGGGCCATAGCATTTTAGAATTTCTAAGGTTTTGACATTTGATTACTTATTTTACCTGAAATTTAAGTATACTAGTAAAATTGTGCACGTAAAAATTCACGTGCCAAATAAATGAGTCTCATATTAAAATTTAAATATGCATGACATAAACATTATATTATATATTTAAACTTATACTTAGTTAATTAAAAATTAAATCATAATATATATTAATTATATGAGTAATTAATAAAAATATAATTTTTGGTGATTATAATGGTGGAAGTAGTGGGAGATGATGTGCAAACTCCCTTCTTTTTTCTTTTCCTTTTTAGCTTTATTTTTATAGGTGAAATTTGAAGTCAAAATTAATCAATTGGTCAAAATTAAATTGATTGGTGTAACAACTATTTTTGGGCAGTTTTCTTTTAGAATAGTAAAGATGTAATGTTTTAAGAGTCCTACGACTGGTGCCAAGAATTCATTCTCGAAGTGCTAAAATTTTTGTGGGCCATGCATAATATAGGATACCCGAGATTTGGTCTTTTATGTCAATTTTAAGTGATTTTCACTTATATCTACACCTAAAAGATCTTTTGGGAGACCTACAACTAGGGTGATTATAAAATCCGAAATCCGATCCGATGTATTCGGGTCGGATTACGGATTATGATATTTTAGATCCGAAGATTTTCGGATTAATTAATTAAAAAAAATATTTTCCCCCTTATTTTGCTGTTCCTTTGATGTTTTGCTGTTCAAGTTTGTTTTGGATGCTGGGAAGTTGGATTTTGGCTGTTGGAAATATGCACTTTCTATTTTTACTTCAAAGAATGTAATCGACTAGTCGTTATTCTTGAACATGAACTCCAAACTTTTCGTATTTGTTGTTTTGGACTTGAAGTAAATTTGTGAACTTTATTTTGTTTATTTTGAATGTGGAACTACTGAACTAGTATTTAATTTGGCTACGAAATGCTATTTCAGTTTTTTTTTTAATTAAAGTTCGGATTATTCGGATTAAATCCGATCCAATCCGAACTTTTTCGGATTAATCCGAAATCCGATCCGATCGTTCGGATCGGATTTCGGATTGAGCCTTTAGTGGTCAGAAACTTTGGATTGATCCGAACTTCGAATTGAATTGGATCGGATTAATCCAAACGTGCACCCCTACCTACAACTAATGGTCTTACTGTCTTCTACAGGGAGAATTTCAGGGCAGTTCCTATGTTCTTTTTGAGGAAATGAAAAATTGATCTCTAATCAATTTTATCGTAGCACCCTCTATTTTTTGGAATCGGTTAATACTCCTCTCCACCGCCTCCACAGAACTTCTTACGTTTATAATTTTTAGACGTCTCACAAAACTTCATACATTACTAAAAAAAAAAAACTACTCCACATTCAACAAATAATAATCAATCTCAACTTACACACAAATTACATATTTTACCATTGAACGTATACTTTTTTCTACCTTTTCAATATCTTATCATTATTTTTACTTTTCACCTAAAACTAAACGCCAACCCTAATGCACGAAGTTCTTGGGGACGGAGGGAGTAAGATGTTTATATATCAATGGTTCCCCCAAATAGCCAATTGCAAAGTTTGGACTTTGGACAAAAGGAGGATTAACAGGGAGAAACGGGGCACAAAGGTTACTAGATCAAATTTATTCACTAAAAATATATGTAGTCAAAATAGTTCGAAAGTTAGGATCTGTTTTTTTTTTTTGACAATTCAGTTAAGTTACATTCAGTTCAGATCAGTTCAGACGAAAAGAATAGAGCCTTAATACATTTTGCTGCAGGCTTGTTTTCGCACAGGTGTATAACGTAGTTTAGCACCTACATGGAATGTATAATACCCAATTTCTATATTAATATTAAAAAAATACTTTTAAACCTAAGACTCATCATACCAAAATGTGATGTTCCATTTTTACCCCAAAATAAATAATGAATATGAAAATATTACATACATGTATCAAGAGAAAAATAAAAATGTAAAACTAGAAGAAGAATATGAAAATATTACATACATGCACCAATGAAGTGATAAATAATTACATACATGCATGGACTATGTAAAAAGGAAAAGACTCTCAAACTTCATCCACCTCATTATATATATAGAAAAGTACATAAAGAGGCCACTTTACAGGTTGGGCTTACATTTTAGGCCTGCTCAATAAAATTATTACAAATATGGGCCAGTCTATTTTTTGAGCCCTAATTTCGCTTTGGCCATTCCGAAACTACCCCTCGCTACTTTCTTAAACTCCATGCCAAGTTCGTACGTACGTACAGACATATTCACCAACCCCCTACCAACCAACATCTCGTTTCTCTCGCTTTCTTTCTCCTTCGTTTTTCTTCTTTTGATTTCATCTTCATCTTCGTACCAGAAACATGGATTTCATGGTTTCGTTAACGTTTAATGGCCTCAGCCATGCTTTTGGTATTGAATCTGGTTTTCGTTTCTTTGATTTATTGGAAATTACAATTTCAAAATTTCGATTGAAGGATTTGAATTCCACTAGGTTTTTTTATGTTGTTGAGAAGAAAAGGTATTTGGTTTTTACTGATGATGATTTGAACAATATGATTGGGTTGTGTAAACTTCATGGTTTGAAATATGTTGATATGGATATTGTTGTTGGGATTGCTGATGATTGTTTGGATGTTGATCCTCTTTCCGTTTGTCGTGGTAGGAAAATGTATGTGGGTGAGGGCAGTGGTTCAAAGCATTGTGAAACTAGGGTTGGTGGATCTGAAACTAGGGTTGGTGGATCTGAAACTAGTTCTGGTGTTGTGGGTAGGATTGAACGTGTTGGTGTTATTGGTACATTGGTTTCATGCCGGGTTTCAAGTGAAAATTCCCTAGTTTCAGGTCAGAGTGAACTAGTTTCAGGACAGAGTGGTGCACTAGTTTTAGGGCAGGGTAATATAGTTACATCCTCTGTTCCATTCACGCAAGGCATCGATGATGCCGTCTTGTATGGTGGGGTGCAGTAGGGAAGAGAAAGGAGACTCTTATCACTTGGTTGGCATTTGGAGATTAGGGAGGTTGGCCAATCATTCCCTGGTGGGTTTCAGGCTTTTCGTATTGCGTTGGCAACATACTCATTGGCTATTGGTTTCAAGTTGAAAATAATGAAGAATACCCCTAAAAAACTGAGAGCCATTTGCAGCAAACATGCTTCTTTTGGGTGTAAGTGGACTGTAACCGGGCTTCATTATGATGCAAACAACTGGTTCTACATCAAAGAATTGATGAATGAACATACCTGTGTTGCTTCACCATTGGTTGAGAAGGGTGATTTGTTGGCAACGACATTGATGTGCGATTTGATTTTGGATTCTATGAGCCTTGCTGCGTGTACGGGTGCGAATGAGATAAAGAAGTTTTTCTGGGACTTTTATGCAATTGAAGTGTCGTACAGCAAGGCTTATAGGGCACTTGAGAAGGCTCGTTCGAAGGTGTATGGTGAATATGAGTTTTCTTTTGATGAGCTTGACTGGTACTTGGAGGCGTTGAGGCACACAAATGTTGGTAGTCTTGTTGACTTGAATGTGAATGAAAATACTAATCAATTTGAGCGATTGTTTATTTGTTTTGGGGATGCATGGAAGGCTTTGAGCATTGTCGCCCAATTCTTTTCGTTGATGGGACTCATTTGAAGTCCAGGTTTAAGGGTTGCTTGCTAGCTGCGACTGGAAAATATGCGAATGATGGTATACTATGCATGGCCTTTCTCATTTTCTAGTTTTATTACATCCTGAAACTAACTAGAATAGCCCTGAAACTAACTAGAATAGCCCTGAAACTGGCTTTGAATAGACTCCTGAAACTAGCTAGAATAGACTCCTGAAACTAGCTAGAATAGCCCTGAAACTAGTGACACTAACTGTACTTTCTTTGAAACTAGTGATTTGTCTGCACCATGAAACTAGCTTTGAAACTATGAAACTAGCTCTAAAACTAACTGTACTTGCTTTGAAACTAGTGATTTTACTATGTTTGCTGCTTGAAGCCAACATAAAGATTCCTGAAACTATCTTTTTGTGTTTTATCAGGTATCTTGCCTCTTTGTTTTGTCATTGTTGAGTCTGAAAACAATGCAAGCTGGCTGTGGTTTTTAGAGCATCTTTACGAGGTTGTAAGTCGTGATAGGGTGCTTGCTATAATATCTGACCGTGCACCTGGTCTCATTGAGGTTATCCCATTGAGGGGTCTGAGGGAGACGTTTGTTTTTCGACTCAGTGAATGTGCATATGCTGTGAATGTTTCTGTGTTGAATGAAAAGCTTGAACAATGGCATGCTGAAGGCTCTCATGCACTTGTTAGTTTCATTGATTCTGTTCCATTGGATCATTGGATGACTGCTTACTCTCCCCCAATACGTTATGGGGAGATGTTCTCAAATGTTGCTGAGTCGTTCAATTCATGAATAAGTGCAGGTCGTGGTCTTCCAATCAAGCCTTTGATTGAATTCATACGTGAAAAGATTATGACGCTGTTGGTCCAGATAACGGCAAAGTAAAAGACTAGGAGGGGGGGGGGGGTTAATAGTCTTTTAAAACTTTTGTCGATAAACACAGTTTCTCGAAACAGGGGTTTCGATACATAAATTCGAGCGGAAGACTTTAAGATAGGTAAGTGCGAAATAATAAGTAAGTGTGTGTGTGCTTTCTGAAATGTAAATCTGACGTAGGTAAATAACACAGCAAGTAAAGTGGTATCTGGAGGTGGCGTAATCCTCCAACTAATCCACTTCGGTCTTTCTGAGACCTAGAATTCACTAGAACAGATAATTGAGTTCACCTTACAATAATCCTTATTCTAAGATTCCTAAACAAATGGTTCCCAACCAGATGTTCCCCCTGAGTTATTCCCCAGCTCCTAGAGCTAAGTACTTCCTCTACTCAGATAACCTTGGAGTTATTCCCTGATTTCCCAAATCAAGTACTTCCTCTACTCCACGCCTTGATGGTGTTGGTTATAAGGTTTGTCAGAGAGGCTTCTCGTATAACTTTTCAGTTATGTTTTCAGAGAGCCTAATAGAACAAGACTACTTAATACACTTGTTCAGTGGATGGCAGTCTGCTCTTTACTGACCCAAGTAATTGGTGTCCGTTCTGGAGATTGAGCTTCAGAAAGGGTATCTGATAGTTCAACTCTTTCACGAATAACAATCTCTTGTTAAGGTTCAGGACAACTTAGAACTACTAGTGATTCTTCAAGCAACAGAAAGCTTTCAGAAAGGGTAGTAGAGTGCTTGAGAGAATACTTTCTTGGTGGTAAGTTTGCAAGATAGAGCGTTCTAAGGTATGTTCTTCAAGCATCTAAGTGTGTGATATATATAGATAAATTTGAGAGGCGTTTGAATTGTATCCGTTGTGATCTCTATCAAATTATATCCGTTTATATCTTGAACTATGTACTCAGAAGTCACTATCTCATTTTTCAGAGGATCTTTTTAAAGATTTACGCGATGCATTTAATGCATAGTACTGTTCATTATCCTTTAGTCTCAACGGATACATGAGGCTTTCTGATGGCTTGCATGCTCCATACTCATGATGTCATATATTCAGAATCATATCCCGAAAATAAGTTAATATACTCAAGAAAGGATTAAGGACATAGTCTTTCTGAGTTAGACTAAACCTTTGTGTCTTCATAAACCTTGTGCAATCTTCAGAAAATCTCCATTGCTAGGACTGATCTTCATTGTCTTCTTGAAATAAAAATTACACTCAGAGACCTATAATCCTAATACAAGATTTACTAGACTAATCATACTCAGTGATTTCCTCTTTTACAATGTTCAAGTGAACCAAGAGCACTTAATCACCTTTCTGGCTAAGATAAGAACATGTGATGAGTGATCAAAATACTAACAGATATTCCTAACAGACGCTGTTTGAGAAGAGGAGGAACGAGTCCCTCCAATGGAATGGTTTTCTGTGTCCCAACAGGGATAAGATGTGGAGGAAACTAGTTTCAGAATTTGAGCAATGGATAACTATCACTTCAGAAGTCAATGTTGTGAGTGTGCAATCCGACCCCAGTGTCACAGTTGACCTGGAGGCAAAGACTTGTTCGTGTAGGTGGTGGGAAGTGAATAGATTCCCATGTGCTCATGCTGTGGCTGCCATGAAGAGGTCCAGGATTGGGCTTGGTAATATTATTGATCCATATTTTCATGTTTCGTCGTACAGGGCTGCATATTCTTTCTCCATTTATCCGATTACCTCTATCTTGAAAAATCAAATTATTCTGGAGATTGCACCACATGGAATCAACCCTCCGACTACTAGGAGGCCGACTGGTCATCCTAAGAAAAAGAGGATCCGTTCAAGGGGTGAACTTGTGCAGGTAAACATTTAAGACTCCTAAAACTAGCTAGAATAGCCCTGAAACTAGTGAAACTAGCTAGAATAGCCCTGAAACTAGTGAAACTAGCTAGAATAGCCCTGAAACTAGCTTTGAAACTAACTGTACTTGCTTTGAAACTAGTGATGCTTGCATCCTGAAACTAGCTTTGAAACTAGTGATTAGACTCCTGAAACTAACTTCTTTTTATATAATCTTGTGCAGGTGAAATATTGTAGCCGTGGTAAACATCGTGGCCATAACAGGGTGACTTGCACTGTTCCTATTGGTGGATGAAATATTCCATTAGTTGGCATTCTTCATGCTTTTAAAGACATTTTACTTTTATTGGATATGTAATGACTTAATTTTAGATTCTGTTGCTTCGTATTTTTATTATTCGAATGAGACATTTTATTATTCCATTTTTAGAATTTGTCATTTTGTGTTCTGTAATGGAGCTTTAAACTGGCATTTTTATTTGCTCCTTTAAACTAGCATTTTTAGGTTAGATTCATGTTAAAGGAAGCTAGTTTCATGGTCATTAAAGCTAGTTTTAGGAACTCAGAAGTTAATTTTAGCAACTAAAAATGCCAGTTTAAAGGAGGATTCCCCACTCCCACCAATGTTGAGGGTTGCAGATATTGTAGCCCGGCTGGAGCTCATTGATCTTCGCCACCCCCCGGGTTTCTGGTGCCTTCCCATTCTCTGAGGAACTAGCTTGTCAACCTCCATATTATTGGGGGTGGCAGGGGTGGTCATTTCGAGAAGGAGTTCTGGTTTGAGGCGGCAAATTTAGTTAAGGGCCTTTGAAGTTGTTTTTTTCTTTTTCTTTTATAATGTAATAAGATTTTGCATTCAATAGAATGCAAAATCAATCTATTACAATAAAATAATTTTTATTATTTGTGTTTGTCTCTTTTTCAATGTTTTACAATGCAAATTCTGTCGAAGAAACATAGCATTTTAGTTGCTGAAACTAGCATTTTTAGTTGATGAAACTAACATTATTTGAGCATGAAACTAGCTTCTGAGTTCCTGAAACTAGCTTAATGAACGTTACAATATCTTTATGGAACCTGATACTATCATTAATGAATATGAAACTAACTTCTGAGTTCCTGAAACTAGCTTTAATGACCATGAAACTAACCTTTTTAAGCTGAAACTAATTTTTAATGAACCTGAAACTAGTACTTTCTTTTGCTGAAACTAGTTAAACTCTGAAACTAGCTTAATGAATGTTAAAATATCTTTATTGAACCTGATACTATCATTAATGAATATGAAACTAACTTCTGAGTTCCTGAAACTAGATTTAATGACCATGAAACTAACTCGTTTAAGCTGAAACTAACTTTTAATGAACCTGAAACTAGTACTTTCTTTTGCTGAAACTAGTTAAAATTGACCTTGAAACTAGCATTGTAGGCCCGACAATCGCTTAATTAGGGTTTAGGGTTTATGACGGGTCTGGGGCGGTAGTCCCTGGACTCGTCCTAAACCCTAATTAAGACCGTAGCTCCCGGAGGGAGTATTCAAATTCAGTGGATTTTTAGGTTCACCATTTTCTTTAGGGTTTTAGAATTATGAGTTTCAGTTTATTTTTGCATTCACCATTTTTCCCCTAGGGTTTTAGAATTATGAGAGGCCCGACAATCGCTTAATTAGGGTTTAGGGTTTTGGACGGGTTCAGGGCGGTAGCCCTGTACCCGTCCTAAACCCTAAACTCTAATTAAGACCGTAGCTCCCGGAGGGAGTATTCAAATTAAGTGGATTTTTGGGTTCACCATTTCCCCCTCGGGTTTTAGAATTATGAGAGGCCCGACTATCGCTTAATTAGGGTTTAGTACCCGTCCTAAACCCTAAACCCTAATTAAGACCGTAGCTCCCGGAGGGAGTATTCAAATTCAGTGGATTTTTGGGTTCACCATTTTCCCCTAGGGTTTTAGAATTATGAGAGGCCCGACAATCGCTTAATTAGGGTTTAGAGAACTTGAAACTAACTTTAGTGGCTCTGAAACTAGCTTTTGTGGACATGAAACTTGGTTTTGTGGTTTTGAAACTAGCTTTTGTGGACACGAAACTAGGTTTAGTGGTTCTGAAACTAGCTTTTGTGACCATGAAACCAGGTTTTCGTTGTTCTGAAAATAGCTTTTGTGAATATGAAACTAATACAAAAGATCTTGGAACTAGAATAAAGGCACCTGAAACTAGCATAAAACAGATTATACAATATGTTTTACATTCCTGATACTAGCTAAAATATACATAGGGTCTTATATACATATAGATATTACAGAACACCATTGTTTATGTTTTAACTTCTAATTTCTTCTTCTTGGCAGCATCTCTCTTTTTCATGTCTTCTATATATTTTTCTTCTTCTCTTGCCTTTTCTACTTCATCATCTATTTCTTTCTGGCTCAGTGCATAACGTTTTCCTAGGTGGAGGTAGTGCTTCACTATTTTTGCCCGGTATTGACAACATACATCGAATTTATATTCATCGCTGTGTTTGATATTCCATGTATATGTGCCATTTACCCTCTTTTCTAGTATCATCAAGCATATGATTCCACAGTCTACACCACATTGGAGTGGTCTGTTTGGTTGATCAGTTTCAACGAATTTCTCGTTGGCATACTTCTCGAAGTAAGCATCATTTTCTCCAACCTTTTGTTCCTTCTGCTTGTTTGCCCTTTGTTTCAGAACCCTTTCAACAAACCTCCTCTGTCAAAATAAAAAGATATAGAAATTCGATTTATTTTTCAAACATGAAACTAATCTGAAACTAGCTTTCATAGATCCTGAAACTAATATTAATGAACCAGCAGAAAAACATACCACACCTGTTGTACTCAAGAAGTGTTTATCCATCCCGTTGGATTCATGCCTCAGTGAGTTGTACAGAGTCCAGCTGCACGATTCAATATCTAACTCAAGCAGCACCCAATGTCCCGACGAGTTGATTGGGAAGAATAATGCCTTTTCAGTCGTGAGATTGTTGATATTTTTGACCACTTCAGATACTATATCATTATCCTTAAATACGAGGAGATCCTGTAAATATAGGGTATTGTCAGTCTATTTTCTCGTTTTTATTTATTCTTGATAGATATATGTAGACTTACATAAAGGAATGAGTCAAAGTATGCATAAACACTTTCTTTAGCATTTTTATTTGCTTCTAAGACGACATGTCTTCCCCAATTGTCAACCATCTGTTTCAAAAATTAAATTATTAGTACTCAAACTAACAGAGAATATCTTGAAACCAACAGAGAAGCTCCTGAAACTAGTTGGAATTAACACAGAACTGTCCTGAAACTAACTGATAATATCCTGAAACTAGCTTTATTGAACATGAAACTAGCTTTAGATAGCATGAAACTAGCTTTAGATAACCTGAAACTAGCTGGATGAACAACACACATACCAGTATAACAGAATGAAACCAACTAAAATAATAGTAAACGTACCACAATACTTATTTCTAAGTTATTGATTATGTGGACGACTTCCTTTATGGAGATCTTCTCACCAGTCTCCTTTTCTTGGTAAATCCAACAACTGTTATTCAAAATGAAAATTGGAATTAGAATAGTTTTACGAGATATTGATTGAATAGCATATTTATATATTACCGACCTTTTTTCATGGTAACTGTTGATCTTTAGAATCATCTCCTTCTCATTTTCGGTTAGGTGTTTTGTTGCCCAATACTTGTCTAAGAATTCAAAATCGGGAACCTGGTTCCCGGCCTTGCTGTAATCAGTTAACATGTTCGACATCTTCAGAGCTGGGTTGTTGGTTTGGGATCCAATTATCTCAACAGATGCCTGTGATAACATTAATGAACATTTTTAGTTCCTAAAACTAACATTAATCATCATGAAACTAGCTGCTGAGTCCCTGAAACTAGCTTAATGAACCTGAAACTAACATTAATCGTCACGAAACTAATTTCTGAGTTTATGAAATTACCTGTGATGGTGTAACATCATGTGAATATAAAATCAAGGCTTGTGACGAAACTAGGTCAGGTTCTTGTAATGGTTCTTGTGATGACACATCAATCGCAGTCGAGACCTTGCTCCTCTTGGCCTGATCCTCATAGAAAAAATCACTAGGCCTCTTTGCTGGTTGTCGTTCTTTGATCTTTAATCTTCCCACATAGGAGGGTGGTGTAACATTTGATGTTCCAGCAGCTTCCTCCTCATTTTTTCCTTCACCTCTTCCATGTCCTTCACCTCTTCCATGTCCTTCACCTCTTCCCCTTGCTGGTTTTGTTTCTTTTTTTCCTCTCCCTCCTTTTCTTCCTCTTCCTCGTCCTCTTCCCCCTGCTGGTTTTGTTGCTTTTGTTTCCATTTCAGACATCAGCTTCTGGTATTCACTTGCCACAAACTCAAGATTTCGTTGAATATTCAACAATTCATGGTTGCTCTGACTTAATTAATCATTTAGGGAGAGCCATTTTGCATTTTGATCCCTCAAAGATTTCACTTCCTCCGTTAGACTGTGCATTTCCATATTGGAAGTTCTCAGTTCCTTCACTTCATTCTGAAGCTCCTCGACTCTAGTTTCAAGGTTGGTAATTGAATGGCGGCAGTATGTCTGGTTCTCCTTCATTGTTATAGCAGCATTCAATCGACCTATTTCCTCCCTTGCTTCTTCGCAGTTTGACTTTGAAACTTGTGCTTCTTTCATGTACTTCTCAGCTTTTAGCTTTTCCGATTTGTACATCTCTTCATAATCATGAACATCAGGAACATCAACATGATCATTCTGAGTAGTTTCTTGAGAAATTGGAACATCTTGATAATCATACATATCATGGTCTATTATTCCTTGTTCCTTTAGATCACTGATCACATTAGTAGTGGACCTGATTGGTGATAGGGTTAAACCCAAATCCAAATCACCACTTTCCTTTATGTCTTCCTGTTTCTTTTCATTTTCAGTCTCTTCCTCGTTCTTTTCTTTAACCTGAAACCAACAAAAAACTCATGAAACTAGCATAACACAAGTCATGAAACTAGCATAACACAAGTCATGAAACCAGCAGGCATAGTCATAATAATTTAGAAGACCGCATACATACTAACCACTTGAGGAGTCTTTGTTTTGCAAATTGAAACCCAATTCGAAATTTGGAGATCCTCTACAAGCGGAGATTAGACTCTGGAAACTAACACATGCTTTATTTCCAGCCTCTTTCAGTTTATTTTCTCCCTCTTTGTTTTCATTTTGTGCCTCCTCATCTTTCATCTGAAAACCAGATGAAATGGCACATGAAACCAGTGCATTTTAGTTGATGAAACTAGCACTTTAGTTGATGAAACTAGCATTCTTGAGTGGTGAAACTAGCATTTTAGAGTGGTGAAACTAGCATTCTTGAGTGGTGAAACTAGCATTTTAGAGTGGTGAAACTAGCATTCTAGTTGGTGAAACTAGCATTTTTGTGTTTACCTCATCTTCCTTCTCTCTTGGAGGATCTTTGTCTTTGTTCTCTTCTATTTCCTTTACCTCATCTTCCTTCCCTGTTTGAGGATCTTGGTCTTTGTTCTCTTCCATTTCTTTAACCTGAAACCAACAAAAATATTATGAAACCAGTACCAACATTAAACACATTCTCATGAAACTAACTTTTAGTGAAAATAATTGTAAATTAGTACCTGAAGATTTTCAACTCCCTGTTGCCCTGTGAGCTTCTTATGCAGCTCTCTCAAGTCCCATTTTAGGCATTTTGGGAATGCATCAGGTGTGGATGGTTCTATTAGTTGTGTGCTTTCGCACACCAAAAACTGCAAGATACAATAGATGAAACTAGCATTAATCATCATGAAACTAGCTTAATGAACCTTAAACTAACATTAATTATCATGAAACTAGCTTACCAATAGCATAAGAATACAACCGGAGTGCGAGTCATCACTCACTCCAGTTGTACGTTAATATCTTCCCAAAATCAGTTACGTAGTCAACATACTTCCAGGCAATGTTCTCTGCCTTGTTATTGAGTAAACCCTCAACTAGAATCCACAATATTGCATTAGTTGCAAATACATCCGAGTTGACCTCTTTATTGTCTTTTAGTGCAGCAAGCCTGTCATGAATCATTGTTGATGTCAACTTTGGCTTGGCAACCTTGGCACTCTTGCTTTTCGCCACCGCTGGATAGTTTTCATTTACGAATTTCTCATTCAGAACCTTCATTCCTGCCTTCACATCAAGCTTAACATTTCCATCTGTTATTCCAAACCAATCTCTTATGTGTTGCTCTGTCAACACAACTGAATTTTCACCCACTTTCAATGTACTAGTTGTGTTGTTGTAATCTGACAACACTAGTTTCAGATCGGCCATGTTCTTTGTGAAGAACTGTGGGTTCACCTCTTTGTCGATTAGTTTTTGGAATAACACCTTGAATGGTGTTTTGTTTAGGCTTTCTACATGTTCTTCAAGAGGTAGAGTTTGTAGATACTCTAAGCATCCTTTTAGATCACCACAATTGAACATGGTCTCAGTTACCTTTTGTTTTCCTGGAATCAACACAAACAGTCAAAATTGAGCAGAAACTAACCTACTAATATGTATGAAACTAGCCAACACATACATGTTCATGAAAGCAGCACACATTGCCCATGAAACTAGTTAAAATCGAGATGAAACTAGCCTACTAGTGGATATGAAACTAGCCAACACATACATGCCCATGAAGACAACACACACTGCCCATGAAACTAGTCATAATCGAGATGAAACTAGCGTAATAGTGGATCTGAAACTAGCCAAAACATACATGCCCATGAAGACAGCACACATTGCCCATGAAACAAGTTAAAATCGAGATGAAACTAGCGTACTAGTGGATATGAAACTAGCCAACAGATACATGCCCATGAAGATAGGACACACTGCCCATGAAACTAGTCAAAATCGAGATGAAACTAGCCTAATAGTGGATCTGAAACTAGCCAAAACATAAATGCCCATGAAAACAGAACACATTGCCCATTAAACTAGTCAAAATCGAGATGAAACTAGCCTAATAATGGATCTGAAACTAGCCAAAACATACATGCCCATGAAGACAGCACACATTGCCCATGAAACTAGTTAAAATCGAGATGAATCTAGCCTACTAGTGGATATGAAACTAGTCAAAACATACATGCCCATGAAAGCACACATTGCCCATGAAACTAGTCAAAATCGAGATGAAACTAGCCTACTAGTGGATCTGAAACTAGCCAAAACATACATGCATATGAAACTAACCAAAAATTGACAGAAAAAATGTAGTAGTTTCGTAGCTTTCTCATTTTTCGGCTTGGTTTCTTCGTTTTTGACAAAGGATCTAGTCGATTTCTTGTTTCTTGCCATTTTTGGACTGAAAAATTGATCGGAAAGAGCGAATTGAAAGCTTATGGGAGAAGAAGTGAATTTCAGAACGATGGAGAAATGATTGGAAGTTTATGGAAGATGAAAAGACGCGAAACTGCCATTTGAATGTGCGACTGGTAGTTTTGTCCAGTCAGGGTGGATTTAGGGCTCGGAAAATTAGAATTGACTTATTTGTAACTGTTTTAAGGAGCCATTCTTATTTGTCATAGTTGTTTTTAGTTGATTTATATGTGTAATTACCCCTTATATATACCCATGGAAGAACCTACAAAAATCAAACAAACATGTACTCTATGTCATTGGCAAGAAAGAAATACGAAAGAGTTATGGCCTATGGGGAGTCTGTGCTTTTTTTCTTCATTATTCTTACACTTTCACTTCAATCTATCTTTTATATATATTGACTTTCGTATGTTATAGTTGGAATGGATATGTAAATACGTCATTCTGTTAATTACTCTGAATTTTACATTTTTTTGGTCTAGCCTTCAATAATTTAACAATTTTGGATACTTTGCCAATCCTGAGGCAATCCATCTACTTTCCTTTATATTTTTGTTTAATATGTTGGGTTTACTATTTGTTTCTATGGTGCTTAGATTAAATGGTGTAGTAACAATAAAATAAATTTATTCTTTACCTTACTCGCATTTAAAATATCACACGCGAGAACCGCGTGCACAAAAAGCTAGTTATTTTATAAGCGAATGTATAATTTAACTATACCAGCATCTACGTAACACCTAAAATTGAAAAAGGAAATGGAATGGGTTTCTTCTCGGGGTCCGTCACAAAAGATTTGCCCCATAAACTGAGTACAATAACTCTGTTGGTTGAGGATCAATTTTGTCGCTACACCCTCAATTTTTTGGAAGTGCCCCCAATCATGTGGTACGACACAAACCTCAGAGCCTCCATAACGGTGGCGGACCACTGTTTAATACTTCCTCCCTCCCATTCTATATTTTTCATTTTGATTTTTTTGGTCAACCGTCTCAAATTTTGACTACGAATTATTTTTAAACAGCAAATGCCAAATGTTCAATTAAATAATTAAATTATATTATGATACTTTAGGGACAAAAGCACAGAAATTAACTTGACAAAATCAGAGAAATTACATCAGGGAGTTTCAACAAAGAGGGACAGGGAATGGGGAGTTTCAACAAAGAGGGAGTTTCATTGCTGGCATCTTCGATTGCTTACACGCTCATTGTTAATTTCTCTGCTTTTGTCCCTAATACCGCTCGGTAGCCCCTGCTCTCAAATTCTTACCATTGAAGTGAAGGTTCTATGTGAGTTTTATGGATACTCGTCGTTGTGCATAAGGTTCATGTTGGAAGTGAACTTTAACTATGTAAGATTGAAAGGTCATGTTTATAGATGATTAATATATGACTTTGTTGATTGGTCACCGACATATGGTTATGCGAAAGATTCAACTTTAGTTCCGGTTTGGCTCACTCTGAAAAATGTTCTTTTCTTATTTTTTTCAATTTGAAGCATTGTTTGAGATTGTGAAGTTGTTGGGTAAGCCTCGTAAAATAGATAATGCTATTGCTAATATGTTAAGACTTGATAGAGTTCGAGTGTGTGTCGAACTGGATGTTTCCAAACCCCTCTTTAAATCTATCTACCTAGTTTATCATGGAATTGAATGTAAGGTCAAAGTCATTTATGATTTTGGACCTGTGTATTGTGAAATTAGGTCATGTAAAATTTTCATGTTGTTGGTCGAATCCTGGTTCGAGTTCTCCAAAAGAAAAAGAAAAGATTGGTACTGTTTCTAGTCTCTCTTCTATGTCCAGCAGTAAGAAATCGATTGTTACTAGCCATTCTGATTTGTTAAGGAATGTGTTGTTGAGCAAGTTAGTAAAGATACGGGCTTTGAGGAAGGTTTAAAAGTGTTGAAGGTGAGTGAGCAAATATCGGATGACCTTGAGGAGTATTCGTTTAATTTTGAGAACTACTTTGAACCGGATCCGGGTAATATTAGTGAGACAAGAGATACTGATGATCTACTTCTCAAGTCTATTGGTGGAGAGTTTGAAGAGTTTCCATTTAGTTTTGAAAACTACTTTGAACTAGAACCTGGAGATCTTATTATTTGCAAAGATTGTGATGAATTCTACTCATGGTTGTTCGTGAAGCATCATCGGAAAAGATGAGACTCTTGCTTCTTTTGAAAAATATTCCTTTTATCCCAAACCATTACTGGTTGCTTATAATATTGATGTAACAGAGTTCGAACATTGTTCTTGTTCTGTTGGGTCTTGAGATGATTCACCATGGTCAAACTGTGTCTCTCCCTCTTTCTCAACTTTGGCATTCGAAAAATCTGTTTTGTTCCTAGGTGTTTGCTCCTAGGGATTTTGTTGTCTTAGCAGTTATTTTCTTTGCTTGTGTTAGCAATGTTGTATCCACATTCCACGGGTCCTATAGTCCCTATGTTTGTCTTTTCTTTATTTATTTAACAAAATTTGAGTTCTGGCTCTTTTAAAGAAAAAGATGGATTGGATTAAGATTTCAAGCCCCAACAGGCTTCAGCTTTTAATTTTTAATTTCTTTTTAAGAAACAGCTGTTAATATATATATAATTTTTTTTTTTGGAACCACGAATACTTCAATTATCCCAAAAACAGTGCATGTACAAAAAGGACGATCCAAAAGTGATCCAGTCCAAGCACAAAGACAAGTAAACAGACCAAAAGCCCAAAAACTAAATGATCAACATGCGACCAATGTGGGCTCGTAACTTAGGCTTGGTTCAGGCCCGATAAACTATTGTATCTATGATTTTTGGTCCAATACCTATGCTATTTACAGGATTTCCAAAACATATATCATTCCTGTATCTCCACAGTTCATAGACAGTCTCTGAGAATGCAAGTTTCAAAATCTTTACTCTCCATCCTTTTCCTCCACATTTCTGCAAGATCCACTGCAGTTCAGTATCCCATTCACCTGGAGCATGAGCTACTTGCAGCCATTGAAGAACATCTGACCAAATCTGCTGCATTGTTGCGCAAGAAAACAACAAATACTGTTGAGTTTCTATTTGAGAACAAAAGCAACAACAATTATTACCAATGAGTCCAAATCGACAAAGTCGCTCCTTTGTAGGAAGCCTCCCTTGACAAGCAAGCCAAAGCACAAAAATAGCTCTTGGCCTCGCCAGATTCCCATACATCAGTCTCCTCCAGGCAACATTTTGAGTCTCCTGTTTAAGGTCTAAGTATACCATTCTAGTACAAAATTTAGTACTCACCTGCAACTGCTGCCAACTACTTAAACCGTGCATCAAACTTCGCTGACTCAATACACTTTTGAGAATCCAAGAACAATTGCCATGAATTGGAGCTGACATCAGCTCAGCACCTTTGAATTAGTAACAATGCACCCATCTGATCCATAGACTATCAGCCTTGCCACTTAAGTTCCACAACAACTTCACCATATTAGTTTGATGCGATTCCATCAAGTCAATAACATTCAAACCTCCCTTCTTTTTTGGTGAGCAAACTTTCTTCCAAGAGATAGGGGATTTCCTTGTTACATCTCCAGTACCTAGCCAGAGGAAAGATCTACAAATAGCATCAATCTTCCTGATTACAAATTTAGGTAGAGGAAAACATTGCATCCAGAAGTTTTCTGTAGCAAAGACCACACTCTGAATTAACTGTAGCCTCCCAGCATAACTTAACAATTTTGCACTCCAATGCCTGATTCTCACCACAATTTTGTCAACCAAACACATGCACTGAGAAACAGACAATTTTCTGCTACTTGGAGGCACTCCTAAATACCTAAAAGGTAAATGGCCCTCTGCAAAGACAGTGAAGCTATGAATGTCAGCTTTAATTCTATCTTCTACACCACCATAGTAAGCTTTACACTTAAGTGGATTCACTGTAAGCCCAGTAGAAGCAGAAAACTCTGAAAAGATAGTCATGAGAAGAACAACTGATTGAGTTTCACCCCTAGAAAAGAGGAGGTGATCATCTGCAAAGCTCAATTAATAATGTGCAATCTCTCACATTCTGGATGAAAATTGAAGTCTGGCACATCATTTAACTTTTGCAGCAATCTATGAAGATATTCCATCACAATCACAAACAACAAAGGAGACAAGGGATCTCCCTGTCTCAAGCCTCTCTTAGCCTGCAAATACTGTGTAGTTTCTCCATTAATCAAAAATTTATAAGACACAGTACTAACAGTGATCATCACCCATCTGATGAACCTATTAGGAAATCCCAACTCTTGTAAGATAGTTTCTAAAGCAGACCACTCCACTGTATCATATGCTTTTTGGAGATCTAGCTGAAACATACATCTAGGAGTTCCTCCCCTCCTAGAATAACCCCTAATCAGCTCATATGCAAGGAGTATGTGATCATGTATGTGCTGCCCCGGCACAAAAGCTGCTTGGCTTGTGTCAGTAGTACTATTTAGCACTTTCCCCAACCTTGTAGTCATGATCTTAGAAATAATCTTGTAGATTGTAGAACAGCAGGAGATTGTTCTATAATCCTTAATACTCTTAGCAGTAGGATGTTTAGGAATCAATGTAACCAGTGTACTATTGATAGCTCTATACATTTTCTCATGCTCAAAGAATTCCCTCACAGCTGAGATAACATCATGCTTTATTATTCCCCAGGAATGTTTAAAGAACTTAGCCCCATAGCCATCAATCCCAGGGGATTTGAGATCCCCTATTCCTTTTAAAGCATTCCATATTTCCCCTTCAGTCACAAGAGTAATAAGTGATGATCTCTCCATTAATGTAAGCTGCTTACCCTGCCGCATAGCAGCTACATCAATTCCTTTTAACTGATTTGCTGCAGTCCCCATCAAGCCCCCATAAAAATCCATAATCTTTTTTTCAATATCTGCAGCCTCATAAATGAGAGAACCATCAGCCTTGCACAAACCTTTAAAACTCACCTGCTTATTCTTAGCTTTCAATGAAGCATGGAAATAAGCATTGTTGCTATCCCCAAGTCTGAGCCATTCAACTTTAGATTTCTGGCGCAAGATTTGCTCCTCGATAGCATTCCAGTTAAACACCTCCTCAATGCAATTCTTTACCCTTTCAATCTTCTCTATATTCATCCTGTCCTGAATCAACACCTGTTGCGCTTCCATAAGATCATTGCGCACTCTCTCAAGTTGCATTTTAATGCTAGACATAGGTTTGCTCAGAGAATGAATTATAGGTTGAAGTCTTTGTAACTTCTTCCACAAAATATACATAGCAGTACCTGTAATAGGCAATCTCCAGTTATCAGCCACTTGTGATAAGAACCCCTCCATGTGAATCACACTATTAAAAAATTAAACATCTGTTTTTTAATAGGAACAACAACATGGGTCTGCAGACACAATAAGGCATGATCAAAAACCCCTGGCTCCATAATTTCCAAAGTAGCCTCCATATACTTCTGAAACCAGGCAACATTAGCAATCACTCTATCTATTCTGGAATAGATAGCACCTCTAGCATGTCTATTTGACCAAGTGAAATGATCTCCAATACTATCCATTTCACTTAGGCCAGTAGCCTCCATCCTTGTAGCTAAGTCAGTGTACTCTGATTCATGAACCACAGATCCACCAATCCTATCTCCAGTCCACAAGACATTATTAAAGTCTCCAATCAAACACCTTGCAGTTGATGATGTATACTCCCTAAATCTCTCCAGAGTCCTCTTCTCTGCTCAAGCTGATTGTATGCATAGATAGTAGTCAGCCAATACAAGAAATCACCATTTAAAGAGTATATACCACAATGTATGAACTGTGCAGTACAAGACACAAATCTCACATCAACTTTATGATTGTCCCATAACACCCATATCCTTCCATTCTCATGATGAGTATAATTTTCCATAACAGACCAATGCATTCCCAACCTATATTGAATGGAAGATGCCTTTTCTTTTTTTACTCTTGTTTCAATCAACACAGCTATGTCAAGTTTTAAACTGCGGAGACGGGAGCCAATCTCCCTATTCTTAGCTGCCTTATTTAGCCCCCTTGTGTTCCATGAAATGATCATGGGACTTTGTCAGTCTGCCCCCACAGGATCATTCAAAATCCTCAATGGTGCAAACCCATTATGACAAGGAACAGGTGGTGTAGAAGATCCAGAATTAGATGCACCCATAACACTCTTCCCCTTAACCCTATTAGATGTTACCACAGTAGGCCAAAGTATAGTCCGATCCAAAGGTGGTGCAGCAGGTACAATAATAGGGGTAGTGATCACAGCAGGTGGTACGCTAGTTGCAGGTGGTACACTAGTTGAAGGACCTGCCCCATTGCATCTGACTGGTTGATCGGGCTTAGCTTTCCACTGCTGCTGCCTTATAGGTTTCCTAATAACACCAACTCTTTTCTTGCACTGATGGCCAACCTTCTGACAATTATCACAAAATAGCGGCTTCCATTCATAATCAACTGGTTGCCTCACCAATCGTCCCTTATTGTCTTTAATAGTAATGAAGTCCCTGAGCTTATGTGTTATGTCAATCTCAACCAAAATTCTAGCATGAGAAATTCGGAGTTTACTTGCAGTACACTCATCCGTAAACAACGGCTTCCCCAAAGCACTACCTATTTTCCCCAAACTCTTAGCTCCCCACAGATGTAAAGGAAGCTGTGGCAATTTGACCCATATAGGTAGAATGCGTAGCATATTCCGTTGCAAATAAAAGTCAGATTTCCATTCACACAGAAACATGGACATATTATGAATAGTGTAAGGTCCTTTCATCAGCACAGCATCCCTATCCTCGATAGATCGGAATCGAAGAATAAAAAACCCTTTCTCATTGTAATACATTGCCGGCAACTGAACAAAATCCCAAAACTTAACCATATACTGCTTAACAGCATTCATACTCAAATCACCACCCAACACATACATGATCAAGGAAGGCGTCCAGAATTGTACCTCAGAATCGACATCCTCATTATCAATTTCAACTTCAATCTCTCCATTAACAATCGTTGGGGCAACAAAATCAATGGCTAATCCATATGCCGGCAGCCGATTGCCACTAATGACATCCACCCACAATTGTTGGGCATGTCAGGCCAGGAGCATCATCGCCCATCTCTAGCACAATAGGATCCTGAGCAGACGCTGACCTCTCCACAGAATGGTCAATCGCTCTATTCTCCACAGCAACCGGACTCAGATCCGCATCTTCAACATCGTCCATCTCCACCTCACTGACCTCACTCATCTCTTCTGCATCTCTCTGAAAAATCGTCGTCTGAATGGGACTAACAACTCGATTCACACGAGCATCACGATTCCGATGTTCCGATGGTGTAGTAACCTTCTTTCGTGGCCTACCACGCCCCCGTTTCATGGTAGCGACGGCTACACCTTGGGGTGTGTGTAATCGCACACACACTGGGGTGAGAAGACCCTACTCAATAATGTTGATGATTTCTTTTTAATATTTTCATTTTTGTGAGTTCCACAAATAAAATCCCGTTCTATCTTGAGAAATAAAAGCACTCCATAAACAAAGAAATCTGGTCACTAAAGTATGTCGAAACTTCATGCGGGCAAAATTGGCTACTGAAATCGAGTCGGCGTTCTATATACAATATGCTATATCATGAGTCTGTCCTCACTGACTAAGAATGTTAATTGGGAAAAGAATGTTAGTCGCAAGCCTTACTTACAGCTGCAAATATATTGCAGTGGACATCAGGGGCGGACCCAGGATTTAGATTAAGGGGGGGGGGGCGAAATTTTATATTATTACTGGGTAGCGGGCTTAATTAGTCGGGTTGGATTTCATATATGCGGGCTTAATTAGTCGGGTCGGATTTCAAATGTCCACACACACAAATAACTGATATTTAATTATGTGATGTTTGCTCTCGTACATTTAATGCAATATTTCATAGCATGAATTCAACATAGTTCCAAAGCATATAAACTGAAAATCCGCACTTAATCTACAAGCACAATCACATACCTTGTTGGTGATTACAAAATTAAAGCCCCTATCAAATTACATAAGCCGAAGATAGTGCAAGTATTCCAAAATAAAGCACAATAGAAGTGATCTGCATAATGAAAGTGTGGAACTGGTCACATTCCAGAAAACTAATGAAAGTAAAAATGTTGATGATTAATATTAATCGATGACATACCTAGTAGCTGGTGCAAACTTAATGATTCTCCATCTTGAATCTCACTTACAAACCTTGAATTGAACTCGACCTTTTTTCATGACTTCAAATTCATCTATAACTGAATCAACATCAAAAGACCGAGTGATTTCTTTCTCGATATTCATGAATAGAGCACTAGACAAAAAGTCATCCCCCATCTTACTACGTAACCTTGTCTTCACAATTTTCATCGCAGAAAATGCACGTTCTGATGTAGCCGTAGAAACTAGGAGAGTCAAAATTAGTCTTATCAACTGATCAATAAGGGGATATATGGTTGACTTCATCGACTTCGACAATAGTTGGCACATTTCAGAAAGAGATTGCACATCAATCACCAAACATATTAAGCAAATTATGAATAGATTTCAAATGAGAACTCCACCTTGTATCACCTGGGTGTTGTAAGGTTGCAATCTGATTCTTTCCTCGTCCTGTTTGAAGCTCACTCGTTGAAATCAATTCTTCAATTTCAATAGCACGCACAAGTTGCAACTGATCATGGCATTTGGCAGAGGCATCAACTGAATTTATGATCTCATTCAAATGCAAGAAGAATCATTCAATAGGAATGACACTTTGGGACGTAGCAACTAATGTCAATCAGAAATGGGCAAAGCAATTGAACGTAATAAGCAAACACTTTTTGGAAGAACTCTTTCTCTTAGTATATAATAAATGTTGATCTCGATTTAATACTTTATTTCATAATCAAAATCCAAAACAATAAATAATACATATAATTTTTTTTTTGGGGGGCGAATCTAAAATTTCAAAAAATATTACATATATATTAAAAAAAAAAATCTTGGGGGGGGGGCGACCGCCCCCCTGCCCCCCAGGTCCGCCCCTGGGGGACATGAACCTACTTTTTTTCACACTATGGAACAGAATCTCAAACTGCTTCTTCATCCTAAATCCTAACTAAGACACCCCATATCGAAATCCTCCGGTAGTTTAAAAGTATCAGCTGCGCCCAACTTCCTCCTTTCTTCATAGTTTTCCTCGGATTCGTCTTCGTTGCTGTTATATCCGTCATCATCTTCATAGCAATATGGTGATTCAGGTGCAGTTATACTTTTCGACTTGCAATGTCCGTTCGCCAGCATTTGCACTTGACCAAAATGGGATATTTCAATTACCACCGAGTCATTATCCACCGGAAGGGGCTGTTTCCATGGTTCACCATCGATTCGCATGAAGGTATGATCAGCACAACCTTTATGAAACTCAAAACGAATTCCGTTTGCCTACAAACACAAATAATGGAAACATATGTTTACTTCTAAAAACCTACATTGACTTCCTCTCTGTGGAGTATGACTGTAAATATTAAAAATAACCTGTGCTAGGCGAGTGCCATGACCCTTTGGAGCAAATAAGATTATCCCGTGCCATGCATTACGAAAACCAACGACCTCGAGAAATCCATCATCAACGTATGGTGGAGTCAAATCCCTCTAGTTATGACAAATCGATGTGTTACTAACATGGCGAAATGTTTTAATTAGTAATGCTAGATTAATCATTGCGCAGACACATCAAGTACTAACCGAGTGAAGCTTCTTCTTACTAGGTCTTCCCCAAGGATTAAGCCCCCCTGAGAAACTAGGCAAGTTAAGGCAGACAACGGATCTTATGCTGAAAAAAAGAATAAAAGATTGTGAGTTAAGAGCCGTCATAAGATAAAAATGACAAATGATAATCTAGTGGTACAGCCCTAAGAGAAGGCTTACCATTTCGGTATCGGTAAATCTATCCACTGGCCTGGCTTTTTCATGATTTTCACATTTGCCAGCTGAGCTATGTTTCTGTAAGTATCATATAGAACACTCGTAAGTATAAACTGGTAGGGGGGAAAGGCAATTAGCAGATTTCTGATATTCAACGCTGAAGTAGGGGGGAGGAAAGCAAATAAAAAGACAACATGTAGAGTATGAAAAAGATCCATAAGAATTATTGCCATGCGATTGATATAATAATGGTCTTGCAAATCATAACCTTCCCCCACAAAATGTTTGAAGTTTAAGTTATAGTATAAACATCAACCAGTGGGGGGAAAAGATGCCACAGTTTCTGGTGAACAAGTTCCATAGACATTAAGTTTTGTTTTCTATAATTTTTTTCTGACTATATACAAACACATCTGATACTATTAAGTGGAGGGCGGAGGGAGTAACACAGTCAGCAGGAACAGAAGAAAAATCCATTTGGAAAATAAAAGACATACAATGGATAAATCTCAAGTATTTAGAAGCATAGGCCACCAGAACAAAATACAGGAATTACCCTGGCAAGGAATGGGAAAAGATTGGTGATCTGACCTTGATGATGGTTGCATGAGAGAGGCATAGAACCATCCTTGTTTACAGATAAGCTTTGCATAAGTAGTCTAGGGAAATGTATGAACACAAAATAAGATACATGATGGGGAAAAAAATAAACATCAGTCCAAACAAACATGAATTCTCTAATATGGTCCTTGTAGACCCACCAATGAGTTGTAAGCATATGTTTTTACTTTTTACTCTACTTCGTCAAACCAATAAGAAGAATTCTTGTTTGACATGAGACACCGGGTTTGTGGCTAGTGAATTCTGGACTCAGATTGGATGCATCCTCTTAGAAGTACTATAAGATTATTATCTAACATGATAGTCCTTCTTAACATCTGGTAGTTCATTTTGGTGAGTGTTTTCTTTAGTAAGGGCATAATACTAGTATACATATGAACTTCTTATATATATATAGGCCTAGGGCGAGTTCAGTGGTGTGCAACACAGATAATTTCCAAGAAGCAATTCACATGTTTAAGCCAAGGCTTTTATTCTTGTTTTAATCTACATTTTGTTCGACAGAGTCGTATAAATTTACAAGTAATACTTCAACCCAAATTTTCACTTTTGTGAAAGATGATTCCTCACTGTGAAATTATACTCCCAGATCTGACCGTATTGAATTTTCCTCCCAGAAGAAGAATATTTTAAGGATGTGAAAAGACAAAAACAACCAAGATAAAAACATAGGAAAGTGCAAAACCAGTTCTGCCCCCATCAGAATACGAAATATGAGGATCTTATACCAAGAAATCAAGCATTTCAATTGTGTCACAGTGGTGAATAAGCAAGATGAACACTCACCTGATTAACTATTTGATTCTTAAATCTTTCTGGATGCCGTTTCCTCTCTGAGTGAAATGCATAAGAAACCTCGGCATCCATTCCTGTGTAGTGTGTACAGATATATGTACTGAAGTTATAAAAATAAACTTCGGAACTTCAACTATGAAGATTAAATTAAGAAATATACAGTCAATAAAAATAAAATTGAATGATATTAGAAAGTCAGAATTTAATAAAACACACAATGAAAGGGAAAACAAAGTAAAAAGAACGTAGAGACCCAATATATATCTGACTTGTGAATAAAATCATTCCTCCAAATTTACGTAACTGTCCAAGTACTATATTAAGGATCGTAATTATACTTATAAGGAGTATCTATCGCTGATATTAAATACAAAACTAACATAAATGCTAACTTCCAACATCACATTTAAGTAAATGCTGCCTCAAATTTTTAAATTTCTGCAGTCTGTGAACTGAGTTCTCATATACAACATAATACAATCCATAGAACCTCTGAGGGTTCAACCGCAAGAAAAAACATTCAGCATAATCTTTAGTAGATTCCACAGTGCTATAATCACCTAGAATATATTTTGGTTTGATTCAGTAAAAATAAAAGAAGATGGCAAGTGTATTGTGATTTATAGGTAACCATATAGAGTACTTAAAAAGCCAAAAGAATTCAAATAATTGTGAAGTCATACTTGAGAATCAGCTATGAACTGTCAACATAATTGAACCATCAGCATATGGCACTACTTCATTAATAGTCAACAAAAAGTTGGGTACAGAAACTTACCGATGCTAAAATAGTTCCAGAATCCACCACGAAACGTGTGGTATCCTTCCTGTAACATGAATAATTATGATTAGCACACACTTCAAGGTGATATGTTATCTACCCATCATCATCTAGCTACCCATAAGCAACAATTAAGCAGGATTATAGTCCAGCAAATATTTCCAACTCTTGTTTACTGGATTTCATCAATCATAGGTTTTGTTTGAACTTTCCCTTTTTTCCACGCTGTTTTGACAGGAAATCAGAAATTGTAAGTATGCAGATTAGTATAGCTTCTGCAAAGACGCCTAATGGTTCAGCTTGTTTTGCTAATTGTGAAGATTGGCAGCCAAAGGGCCCTAAAGAATCTTGTTTAACAGTTGGCATCCCTGGGTTTTACCATGAGACCTAAGTAGCAACTTTGACATTTCTACAGTACCAAAAACGCTTGGTTCCAATCATTTCAGTAGTGCACAAGAGCATATACTCCGTGATCCAACATAAGTGCCTTCGACATGTTCGTCTGTAGAATGTATATACAGTACTGTTGCTGTCGTATATATACTAAATAATGACATAAGAAAAATGTCAAAGAAAACTATTGCAAATCTAATTGATTCGGTAAGAGGATTTTACCTCATTCAGTGCATCCATTGGAGAGACACGGTGAAAGGCATGCAGTGAGTGTGGTGGCTCAAAAGGTGCAATAGGATCACATGAACCTTCTTTGGGAGCTCTCATCCTCATGAGGATATGCCAGCTAAGTGATCCAAATAAAAATGACCAAGTCAAACAGAGTTTTTATGGAAAACAAAGGAGACACGATTATTTTTTAAGTCATCCAATAGGAAATATAGTGCAAGCCAGACTCATCTATACTTCAAAGCATTTAGCAGGACAGCTTGGGAAACCAACTATCTACCTGTCCACTTTCATCTCATATGCATTCTCTACTTGGTTCAAGAACAACTTGACAGATTGACGGTCCGTGCCAGGATTTCTTCTCCCCTGAGAATTGGAAACATGAAACTTAGGACAAGCATATGGAGATTAGTTAAACAAGATCCAATACAGTGCAGACGAGTGGCGAAAGAAAGAAGTGTCGGCTAGACAATGAAATACCAGGACTGATGCTGAAATTATCGATGTTGGATCATAGATAGTTACAAAATTCACCAACAATAACAAGGATGTGGAATAAAGGTCCCTAAGCTAGGAAAAAAGGAAATTACCAACATGTGAAACATTTTGTAGCTTTGAAAATGGTGAAATGAGGTGCTCTCATTTATATTTTCTTTTCTTTTTTGTTGGAGTAAATTAACATGCTGGAATACATAAACTTACCCAACCAAATGAATACGGGAGATTGTTCCCAGTCCCTAGCGGCACAGTAGCAATTGGAGGTGATCGTGTTAGTTTAAGGTCCGAAACCACTCCAAGGAGCCATCCAGCTGTCCCATCACCACCAGCGACCTATTAACATAAGAATAATAGGTATGGCTCAGGATAAACATGGCATAACCTTTTTTAGTAGTCTTCGAAAGAAGATTTTACATTGTCATGGGTCAGTTATTCCAACTTACAATGATCCTCAATTTCCTTTCAATTTCGGCAGCTAAGTTATCTCCCGTTTTCTTGTGCTTCTCTAGATTGAAAAAAAGCTGGTGGAGTACCTTGTCTGGTGCCTTTTCAGTCAGATCAAACACCTGAGAACATGCGAAAACTAAGCTAAGAAGTCTTCTATCAAGCAAACAGACACTCTCATCTTCTCCTACTGATCTCTCTCACAATTGGGTACTTCAGATAAAAAACGGAAACCAATAGCATAGCAAACCTGGTTTCTGTTAAGAAGTTCACGGTATGTCACCAAAAGTTCAGACCCCAACTGCGCCCCACTTGTAGTATTGATAAATACAACCACAGGGCATGCAGGGATACGACATCCTTGTCCCGTCTCGGATTCAGCTACTAGTATATAATCCGGAATGTAGTATTCCTTCATCATTTCTACGTCTTCTACACTATCAACAGCAACATCTTGACTACTAATTATCACATACAGCAGAGACAAAGAAACGCAGAACTAAATCACCATCACTTTCCACAAAAATGACAAATCAGCTCTGGACATTAAAACAGCTCAAACAAATAAACACGTTGAAATAAAATGATATCTCCAGCTACGAATCGAATAAGATCATACATACCAACACTTGAAAGACAAACAAACTTTTACAATATTCAAAAACTCTGCTCTTCCACACCAATATGCAGAAAACTCTTTCGACATTACAACAGGTGTACAACAGCTAAACTACATAACCACGTTGAATTATAAAAACGAATCTATCTCTGAATTCCACAGTATCATACATACAAGCACTTCGAAAACTGTGATATTCTACACCAATGACCAGTCAGCTATCGACATTACAACAACAGCTCAATCACATAACCACATTGTAAAACAAAAAAAAAGTCATCTAGCTCTGAATTCCACAGGATCATACATACAAACACTTGAAAGGAAACAAAGTTGCGGAATATTCGAATATTGTGCTCTTCCACATCAACCAACCAGCTCAACTACATTGAAATTAAAATGATCTAGCTACGAATTATTAAAGGATCATACATACGAACACTTAGAAAATTTCGAAAACACACGTTGTATAAATATTTCAACAATTCCACAACTACTTCATGATTAGGCTAGCTATTGTTCCACATTTTCCATTACCTACTGCTAATAGCATAGAAAACCTAATTGCTAACATCGAGTTAACGATTGACGAATTCCTGCAGAAAAACAACACAACTGACCTTCTACGCCTAGGCGAAGCACGCTCCATAAACCTGCAGGAACGAGTCCAAAATCTTCTCAGGCAATCCATGATTACTCTAATCCGATCACAGCATTTGGAAAAAAGAAAAAATCAAAATCAAAATCTGGTTAAAAAGGCAGAAATGATACTTTACCTAACGCACAATCAAACAGTGAACAATTCGGTGAAGATTCAATTGGATGAAGAATAATGAACTGTAAAGGATAGATGCAAAATGGTTTCTCCTCCATAGCACGTAATTGATTTGACACATTTATTTACACAATGGGCCATTTTCCGCGTTAGAGATGAGAAACGCGTATGATTGGTTAGATAGAATAGAATGGAATAAAATCAGTTTTGGAGGCTTCTCTTTCGAATTTCGATTGTGATTTTCTCTTGTTTTCAACGAAGAAACAACGTGGAAATAAAATGTTACGGTTTATTGCATGATCAACCTAACATCAACTGGCTGCGTTAATTAAATTTAAAATAAACCACCTGTAACTAATTCTGGAAATCAAAATTTGTATTTTTTGTCCTATTGGGAAACAATATCATACGTTTTCTTCCGCTTCTTCTTCTTTTTTTTTTATGAATTTTTTTGTCGTATTGGGAAACAAAAGAGAAATGGATTTTTAAAAAGAACAAAACGTCGATTGAGTTCACATGATCTTCAAGTTAAATCATAATAACGCACAAAATGAGCAAGAACATATATACAATAGCGCATTATACCAACATTTCATAATCTTCGAGTCGAATTTAAATACTAGCGCACGAAATGAGCAAGAAAATATATACATCGGATGTTGCAAATTTGATTACCAAAAGTGGTGCATTAAAATAATATCAAACGCAATTAATGTCTATTAATGCACAAAAGAAGAAAATGTTACGATAGTACAAGAAATGTCGCGAGAGTACTGTTTATAATAGTGCACTGTAGCAAATATACTGACTAATTGCTTAGGGGCTAGGTTCTTTATAAAAGCTGACTAATATGTGTTTTGGTCGAGTTGGATGATCAAAGTGACATATGCATATATCATCCTCCTGGATATGATTTGCTCGTAGAAGCTGCGCCCATCCTCCTTTGTAGAAGGACCTTGTGTCGGACCATTGTGTGAACTTGGTAGTGTACGTACGACCGGATGGATCAATCAACTTCATCTTGGACGGGAGTTGAAGATTTCTATCATGAGACAGTTCTCTGGGGATATACTGCAATACATAGAGGATGTCAATGTATCCCACACCAACATAACTTTCTATTTATCATCATTTTCTCAATAAGGGTTTACAAGAAAACTGGGGTGGGATCAGTAAAATCACACCTCACAATAGCAGTGAGCCCACAATCTATCAGTGCCGGGGGGGGGGGGGGCTCCAATGATCTCGCACCAAGATTATTTTTTTCCCTCGATAACACACAACCTACAAGAATAATGTATAACTTACCAACACGTTTTTCCTATGAGCACCAAATTTTCTCACAAAATAGAGACCTTCAGGCCTAGGAAATTCTTCTCCAAAAATATCTTCACTGAGCCAGTTAACTCTCTTTCTCTTGTATCTTCGTTGTTCACTGTTATCTGGTCATGTAATCACATATAAATTAGAAAATGTCATAAAAATCATCCCATGGCATTGGTTAAAATGAAGAAAAAAGAAGTGTAAATTACCAGCTGTTGTCACATCCGGTGTTATAACATCTTGCTTATTATATCCCACACCTTCCTTTTCACAACCCGACAGTCCATACACTTTCACATCAAAGAGACCCTCATGGGTATACTGAAACCTTAGCATATCATACTTTGTAAGTGAATTATCATTCACAAATGTTTCCCAACCATTTAGGAAGTACCAAGAACCGCGAACTCTTCTAGCGTAAATTGGCCAAATGTTCAAGTACATGTCCCGGATGCTTACTGACTTGGGCAAGTCAAGTTGGACGTGTGGGGGAAGTTCCTATTGACAAAAACATATTAATTCTAATGAAAATCTTGTAAAAAGTCATGTTTTATTGAACATGGGGAAAATCATAGCTCTACCACCTAAGTTTTCGGTAGAGACTTTAAAAAATATCATCATGACCATCCATCATTGAATATACGTATGGGTCAATTGCTATTTTTCTATCATCTAAATGTACATCAGTAGCACCCCCCCCCCCTCCAAATAAATCTCGTAATAACAATTTAGTCCATCTGATTTGAACAATAATATTTTAGTCCAAAAATGTTTTTTTTTTGCGTCGACCGGCTGATTAATCATTTCCACGTGGATGACTAAAGTATAAATTGCACATAAAACCCTTTTAAGTTTATCAAAATCTCACAATTGACCCAAAACAATGTACTCTTTCATTTTCATCAAACCTTTATCTTTCACCATTATTCTTCATCTTTTTTGGAACGAAGATAGTTTCATTCTAGTTGCCCAACCGGCAAAAAGTACATCATCCCAATTACAACAAGTTTCAAACCTCAAACAAACTAAAGACAGACAAAGGACAAAAAGTCATGTTTTATTGAACATGGGGAAAATCATAGCTCTACCACCTAAGTGTTCGGCACAAACTTTAACAAATTAAATATACGTATGGGTTAATTGCAATTTTTGGTCATCTAAATGTACGTCAAGTTTGTTTTTCGATCCTTCAAAATCAAAATTTGCATTTTCTGTCGTCTTAGACTCTTAGGAAACAATATCATACGCTTTTGCTTCTACGATTTTTTTTAATGAAATTTTCTTATCTACTTTTTTTAAAGGGTGAATTTCTTCTAATCCCCCTAATAAAGTTCGTAATAACAGATTAGTCCCTCACATTTGAACAATAATATTTTGGTCCAAAATGTATTTTCCGCGTTGACCGGTTCATTAAATAATTTTCACGTGGATAATTAAATTACAAATTGCACATCAACCCATGTAAAGTTTGAAATAATTTCACAATTGACCCAAAACAATTCAAACTTTCATTTTCATCTTCTTCATCATCAAAACCTCCATGTTTCACCATTCTTCATCTTATTCTTCATCATCAAACTCAATTTCTTTTGAAATTACAAGTATCTTCATCATCATCAACACATAATTTGAATTCAACTAACACTAAACCCTAAATCCCTAATTTAAAGAAGAAAAAAACTTTCACACCATTAATGGAGCTGTTCAAGCTCCATTAAGCGAGTTAATATGACTCCATTTTGAGTTGTTGAAGCTCAGTTAATGGAGCAAACGACAATATCAAACTTTAAACTGGAGCTTCAAAGTTCCGAAAATGGAGAATTTTTTTTTGAGGGGTTTGTGAAAGAAAAGGATTAAAAGAGACCTTATTGCAATTTATTTTAGATTGAAATTGAATGGAATGAAATAAATATGGGTTGGTTTGAATTTATAATAAACTTTAGGGTTATGAATCGAATGTTAAATAATTAAGAGGGGTTAATTGTAATTTGTAAAATAAAGAAAACCATTTCCGAAAAAATCCATGTCACTAATAATTGTCTGCCACGTAGGACAGAGCTGTTGACTTTTGGACTAAAACGTAATTGATTTATGATATTGTTCAAATGCGAGGGACTTTCTTGTTAATAGGGTGTTTATTGGGGGGACTTGGTGTAATTTTTCCTTTTTTTAAATATGAGAGCTTGCTTGGAAGATCTCTGAAATGGATAAATTCTATTTAACCTATGTTTTTTAGAGCTTGAAATCGGTGGTTGCTCCAAAAACAATTATCATACCGTGTTATACCTAAAGCTTCAACGGGAACTTTGTATTCATATTTGTTTCAAAATTTTAGTAAATTTGGTTCTGTAAAATTAGGTTAGGTCTAGAAGTTTTTAAAAAAAAAAAACCGTAAAAAGAATAAATTAATAATGGGATGCTAAAAAATTATAATACAGTCACACATACAAATCTCATTGGAATTTAACCTCTTAGACAAGTGGGCCTCTCTTCACATGAATTTTCAATACCAAACAGCTTCACCACTATATATCATGTTAATTATCCACCACTTGTTAACTACTATCGAGTCCAGATCCTCCATATTAAATCAATCACCTAAAAAAATTTCTAGATCCAAAACTGCTCTCATTATCTTCCAAACAAAATCTGGCAATTCTGAAATCCGTCAAATCCAAAAGTTCCAATAATTATGCTCTATACATGACAATGCCGCTCCACCCTATGCTAAGGGTTCAAAGTTAATTTAATAATTAACTCTATCTTCCATTTGTGAATTTAAGGTTAAGATTTTGACAATTTTTAGGTCTTTTTTTATGCTATGGGATATTGGAAGATAGTGGAAGATTTCATGATTTTGGACCAAAATCGAACAAGTTTTTTTTCTTTTTTTTTTCAAATTTAGGATATAAAATGCAAGTACTTTTTTCGAGGACAAAAATGAATATGATCCTAATTAAAGGACCAAAGTTACAATTAAACGCAATAATAAATAATTGAAATAGGACCGAGTTGTGGAGAGAAATCGTACCAGCTCGGTTGTACATGTATCAGCTGTGAAAAACTTGTAAAACGTTGGGAATTTAGATTCCAACATGATAAGGATGATAAAATCACCTGCTTTGATTGAAAAATGAGTTGTGATTTGAAAAGTAAATCTGGATACATGGAGAATAAATACAAACGTCATATACACTAATAATAAATCTTAACAAAAAAAGAGAAATGGAATTATAACATGAACAAAATAGCGATTGGGTTCCATGATAGCGATGATAAAATTACCTATTTCAGAATAATGATGAAAAAAGGTATCACTGCAACAACCTAACAAAGGCTCGAGACTGGTTGATGCCTTGATGGCAGATTAGGTGAGGGAGATGACACGGGAGGAGGTTGCTAACAACTGGTTGATGACGATGAGGTTGTGGAGATGGGCAGAAGAGTGGAGGAGGTGGGAGGCGATTGTTAGGGTTTTTACTTTGGGTTTGACTTTTATACTAGGTACTAGGAGTAAGGTTTTTTGTGGATATAAAGTGTTAGTAGTAGGCCCAGTGTTTTTAAATCTATATATGAAAAATGCAATCTCTCACGTATTTTGGATTGAATGAGATTAGTCTGAAAATATGTGGATTTAATCTGATTCGGTCCAAAAGTCTAAAAATCTAAAAATAATGCTAAATCGAAATCTGATCCGAACACAACATATTGGATCATTTTGTGGATTTTTGGATCGGTTTCGGACTATATGTGCACCCTTACATATAAATTTGAAATCAGATGTTGAATGAGAATTGAACTTGATACGATTAAAAAACAAAGATAGATAAACCTTCTTCTTTGCTTTCTTACATTGAGGAATCATAAATGTGTGTCGATTTTTTCCATGCGGGGGTTATATCATCAAAATGGGTCGATTGTAGTACAGGTCATAAATAGAAATGGTTTAAAAGAAGATGAAACAACAACTATTCGAATCGATGAAAACAATGATAAATTTACCAATTTTAAAACAAGGATGAATTTGGGATTTTGAGAGTAAATCTATATGTATATATACATGGAGAGCAAATACATACATTTGAAACCAAACAACTTGATACAATTACGAAAACAGATATGGACACTAATGCCCGACTGAGAAATCAAATATATATGTGTCAATTTTTTTCAGGCTAGGGTTATATCATGAAAGGAAATCGATCTGTATTTAGGTCATAGAGAGAAATGGATTTTATGAAAAAGAAAGCAACTACTATTGGATTTGATGATAAAAATTACCAATTTCAAAACAAGGATGAATTGGGGATCTTTAGAGTTAATTTGCATATATACATGAAGAACAAACACATATACATTTTAAAACCAAATATTGAATAAGAATTGAATTGAACTTGATACAATTAAGAAAACAAAGAGGGAAAAATACATTCTTCTCCGCTTTCTTACGCTAATGTCTTACCGGGAAATCAGAAATGTGTGTCACTTCTTGATGAGTCAGTTTTTATACCGTCTCATTTGGTCTTTTTTACCGTCTTGTTGTTGTTTTCAAGTGTAGTTATTGTTTGTTTATCAGGATATTTTTACTTGTAATGTTTATTGTATGTTTTGTAGGTATTTGGCTAAACCACACTATTTGGAGGCAAAAGCATGCATATTATAACATTTACACGAGTACGAAGCTCCAATGCCTCGAACGGATGTTGTAAACGGAGCGGGAAGGCCGAAAATATCAAGTTCAAGGTCGAAAATGCGGAACCAAGTCCACTGGAGGACTTGGAGACGCCAAGTAGATCATCCAATGAGACTTGGCGACGCCAAGTAGGTTTTTTTCAGCGCAATTTAGTTTCTGATCGACAATTTTAATTCATTCTCTTCTTTTCACTTTTGCTATCAACCTAGAACTTTTCCAAGGTCGTTTCCTCTACTCTGTACGAGGTAATTGAACCGTTCTGTTAGGAATATCTGTTTAGATTTTGATCAGCAACCTAATGACTTATCTTAGCTCAGAAAGGTGCTTAGTACTCTTGGTTCACTTGAACACTGTAAAAGAGGAAACTCACTAAGTATGATAGTCTAGCAAATCTTGTATAGGATGTTAGGTCTTTGAATGTAATTTTTATTCCTCTAAAGAAGACCAAGAAGAAGGCATCAGCAGGAAAACTTCAACGGATTTGATGATTTGAAGACTGCACAAGATTGCTGAAGACAAGGGTTTTCAGATACCTATGACCAGATATCTTGATGACACAAGCGTTTTTAAATAAACAGTGTTGCAAAAGATATATGAGAAATAAAAGGTTTCTGAAACGAGGAAAGTGCCCACAGATATCTACACTCAAATACCTTGGACATAAACTGTGTTTCTGAAAAGAAATATATTATAACAAGTTGTTTCAACAAGTGGTATCTGGAGTTGTGATAATCTCTGGAAAAGGACGTGCAAAGCTTCAGAGAACTCTGATAGTATGAGATCTCTGATACAATGCATAGTTCCGTTGGCACTACAGGACAAAGTATAGTACAATGCATTGAATGCGCGATGAAATGTCGAACAAAAGCGGTAACCGAAGAAGAAGACAAACGTACTACAGTACTATACTCATATATCAATAGTTTGAATTTGATTTAAGTCTAACGAATACTATTCAAACGGCACTCAAATTCATCTATAAATATCAACACTTAGACTGCTTGAGAACACACCTTAGAACACTGAACACACCTTGAACTTGCATTGAATACTCTCACACAAGCTCTCTCAAGCACACTACTTACCTTCAATCTTTATGTTGCGACCAAAGCTCTTGATTCTAAGTAGCACAAAAGTTCTAAGTGTCCTGATCCTTAACAAGCATTGCTATTTGTGAAAGAGTTGAATTAAGATTTTATATCTGAGATTCATTCTCTTGAACATTTATCATAGACTTCGGTCAGTAAAGAACAAGATACCATACATTGCAAAGTGTATTAAGTATACTTGATTCTCAGAGCTATTTGCATAACTGAACAAGTTATTAAAGAAGCTCACCTGACAAACTACCTTAACCAACACCTTAATTGGCGTGGAGTACATGAAGTACTTAGTTTGGGAAACTAAGGAACAACTCCAGGAAAGAGGTTTCTGAGTACAGGAAGTACTTGGCTGAGAAAGCCGGGGAATAACTCAGGGGGAACACTTGGTTGGGAACCTAGTGTAATTAGGAATCGAGAGAAGATATTTGTAAGGTTACATCAATTATCTGTCTTAGTGGATTCTAGGTCAGAGAAAGGCCGAAGTGGATTAGTTGAAGGATTACGCCACCTTCAGATACCACTATAAAAAGACTTGTGTTATTTACTTTCTGCATTTTATTACTTGCTTTATTTACCTTGCAAAGTATTTACACCTATCTTGTTGAGCACGTGCACTTATCACAGAAAAGTCTCCCGCTCTCTGAAATTATGTATCAGATATCTTCACAGATATCTGAGAAACTGTGTTTATCGACAAAAGTTTTAAAAGACTATTCACCCCCCCTCTAGTCTTTTACTTTGCCGTTATCTGGACCAACAAGTGGTATCAGAGCAGGAGGTTCCCAAGCCTTCTACACTGAACCTAGATCCCAGATAAGTGCCCACTAACTGCTTTTCCCCTACACTTGATTTGTTTGTTTAGTGTGTTTGCTGCAGGATGTCTTTAAGTGACGCCCCAATTCTCAAGCAAGAGAATTATGAGAAATGGAAGAACAACATGATGCTCCACCTAGAAGCCATCAGTGACGAAATGATTGACGTGATAAAGAATGGCCCAATAGTCATTCAACAACTCAAGCAGGTCATGGAGGTTTCTAATGGTAGAGACAGAGAACAAAGCGATGGGTCTTCACAGACAGATCGTCGACGATTGGGAGACACCCGGTCAAGTTATTCTGAACCAAAGCCCAGAGAGCTCTGGACATCGGAAGATGCCAAGAGAAATCGACTGGATGGTCAGGCTCGGAATATCATCATACGTTCTACTCCAGAGCACATACAATGTAAACTGTGGGGTGCGGCGAAAGTGTCCTGGCAACTGATTGAAGAAATCTGTGTCGGCACTGAGAAAACGAAGGAAAATAAGTTTGAAGTTTTGAAGCTCAAATTCCAAAACTTTAAACACGGTCCCACAGAGACTCTTGAAGAACTAGATTTCCGGTTTACAACACTTATGAGTGACATGGCTGCACTTGGTGAAAGTAATAGATATACCCAGTCAGAAAAGATTAAGACTATTGTGAGAAGTCTAAATCATAACTGGGAGCACACAAAGTTTTTCTACTTTAACCAAGGAATGCGGATATCACTCAAAGGAACTTTTCTCTCACCTTGCCACTGTTGACTATGAGACAACTTAAAGAGAACAAACAACTGAAAAGTTGCAGAATGTTGCTCTAGTTGCTCAAGGAACTTCTGAAAAGAAGGAAGGCAAGGAGGTGACTGAGGATGCTCTTGCTGTAAAGAAAATGAGAAAATATGTCAATCGGGAAATAGAGAGAAGAAAAGCCAAAGAGAAGCTGAAAAAGCATCTAGGCTCAAACTATCACCAGTACAAAAATATGCAAAGCTCATTTGAACAAGCTCGTAAAGCATCAATCTTGAGGAAGCATTAATCGGAAACGATATCTGTTTCTATTGTCAGAAACCTGGTCATTTCAAGAAGGATTGCCCTGCCTTCAACAAACTAAAGACAGGTGACAAGAAAGATAGAGGAAACTTCAAGAGAAGTCAGAGAGCTATGCTCACTGAAGAAAGGAAAAAGATTCAACTCCAACTGGATGCTCTAGACATTGAGTCTGATTCTGAGGATGAAGACTCAGATGATTCCACACTGCCTTCTCCAGAAATGTGCGGTGTTTCTCATGAAGTGATCGACTTTGGTCAAAAGAAGAAAGAAGTGTGTGGAGTGGCTGAAGAAATCTTTCCAGATATCTCCAACATTGAACCTTGTCTAATGGCTGATGATGTAACACATACTTCTTGTTATACATATGAAAGTGATGAGGAAGGAATCAAAGATCTGGAACATCTCAAAAGAGAGCTTGATCTCTACAAAAGAGAGTTTCTAATGGTCCTAGCTAGAGCCAAAATCTTTGAAGAAGAAAAGAATTCTCTTGAAAACGAAAATTCAAAATTACTCGAGATATCTGAGGAAAAGGATGCCGAAATTGCATTTCTCAAAGTTCAGATATCTGAGACAGAAAAATCACATAAAGAAGCATTGGCCAAACTTCAAAAGAAATGTGAAGATCTTCTTTCTGAGAATGAAGAACTCAAAAATAAAGAACTATCTTTTCAATCTTATGCCAAACCCAGTGACACTCTTACTGAAGTACAATCCTATTTAAGAGATCCTTCGGAAAAGAGAGGACTTGGGCTGGACACACAAACAGATAGTTCTACCACTCTGAATAAGAGTGATAAAAGAAGAACATTTGTCAGTGCTCAGCAAGGTGGTTCCCAAACAACCTACGGTATCGGTCAGAAAGCTAAGGTTGTTGACAAAGGAAAGGCAGTTGCGACCAAACCTTTGTGGGAAAAACAAGTTCCAAGGAAAACTGTTGGGAATGTTTCTGAAAAGAAACATAACACTGAAAAGTGTAATCACCCACAGTGCTATGTCTCTCAGAAAGGAAGAATTGCAGGAGCTGACAAATTCTCCTATGTCACATTTTCTGGAAAGAAAATAGATTACCCAGAGACTAGCAAAGCTGCTGAGAAAAGATCTCAGATAGCACCAGGTGCTCGGAATGGTATTAGCTATAAAGCCATCGGGAAACAACTTGCTCGTGAGTACAAACAAGAGCAAGAACGATGGTTAAAGGCTAGAATTGCTCACAACAATTATCAGAAGTGGAAGATGAGTTAAGCCACTGAAAATCTGAATGCTAGGGCTAGAAGAAATCTGGCAAGGAAAGTTAAGTTTGCTGAGAAGCAGACTCAGAAACCTGACAGGTATCTGAAAGCACCAAATGGAGCACCTAGGAACACACCAAGGAAGAAAATAGTTCTTGATAACAAGATACTAATCATTTAACTAGAATTCCTCCTTATGTTCCTGTTAGACAAAAGAATGTTCCTAAGAAATTCATTCAAAAATGGATTCCTACTAGAAGATTCTTTAGTCCAGATGGTTCCATTGTTGGTATGAGAACCTAATCTCCTGTTTCCTGTTTTGTGCAGAACACTTTAAAGACTAATCCAAAGTGGCATTTTGATAGTGGATGTGGGAAGCACATGGCAGGAGACAAAGCAAATCTGATTGACTACAGAAAGTGCAATGATGGACCAATTATCAGGTTTGCTGGAGGAGATGAAAATCCAACCATAGGATTTGGCAATCTGAAGTTTGGAGCCCTTACAATCTCTGAAGTACTACATGTAAAGGGATTGAAATATAATCTCCTAAGCATGAGTCAATTAGTAGACAAAGGGTACACTGTCAAGATCAAGTCAAAACTATGTAAAGTGATTGACAATGAGTCAAAGCAGACAGTCTTGGTTGCAAGGCGAAAATGAAATCTTTATGTTGCTGATTGGGCATCCGCCACAACTGAAGAATGTCTCATGGTGAGTCAATCTGGCCACACTGAAGAAAATTGGCTATGACATAAAAGAATGAGTCACTTGAATTTCAAAACTCTGAACAAGCTAGCCAAGAAAGAGTTGGTGGTTGGTTTACCCAAAATGGCATATAGAAAAGTAGGTGTATGCTTAGCTTGCCAAATGGAAAAACAATCCAAAACATCTTTCAATTCTAAAACTAGACATTCTAGTGAAAGGCCACTGCAAATGTTACATATGGATCTTTTTGAATCCTTTGTAACTAGTTATGCAGGAAAGAAGTATGGTCTGGTTGTTGTTGATGATTACTCAAGATTCACTTGGGTTGTCTTTCTCAAACAAAAATCTGATGCAAGGGTTGAGATACCTAACTTGCTGAATAAGCTCGAAGTCATGAAAAATGACAAGGTATCTGTAATCAGAACAGACCATGGTACTGAGTTTGTGAACCAGTACATAAAAGAGTTTTGTACCTGCAAAGGTATACAACATCAACTATCTTCTGTAAGGACACCACAACAAAATGGTGTTGCTGAAAGGAAGAATAGGACCCTAAAAGAAGCGGCAAGAACAATGCTCGCTGACACTGAAATAAGTGAAATCTATTGGGTTGAAGCTGTAAACACAGCCTGCTACACTCAAAATAGATTTTTGATTAACAAACACCATGACAAAACTCCTTATGAGCTTTTCATTGGTAGACCCCCTAGTATCAAACATCTAAGGGTGTTTGGTTGCAGATGTTTCGTTCTTAACAATGGAAAAGGATACTTGAGAACATTTCAACCAAAGGAAGATGAAAGAGTATTTCTTGGTTATTCACTGAATAGCAAAGCCTATAGAATCTACAACAAAAGAACACAAAACATTGAGGAATCTGTTCATGTAGTATTCTATGAAGGAAACAAGAAAGTACTCTTGAATGATGATCTCTCAGATAGGTTCAAAGAACTGATGATTAAAGATTCTGAAAAAGGATCCTCAAAAGGAAACAATTCTATCATTCAATTAGAGGATGAGTCTGACGATGAAAAGCAACCTATGCTTAGTAATAACCAGATGACTCTAAGACATGATGAAGAATTTCCTTTGAGAATTTCAGAAATGAAACAGGTTACTGAGAATCTTCATCATGAAGAGGTTTCTGAGAATGAGATTGCTGAAATGCAAGTTCCAGATATCTCTAACACTGAAAGAGTGTCAGATATCCATGGCATTTCCCATGTGTCAGATATCTCAGATACTGCACAAGTATCCCATCAAGATCATATTGATTCACATTCAAATCAAAATGATATTGATCCTACTAGTTCAAAACCCATTATGAAATAGATAAGAAATCATCCTGCAAAGGATGTGATTGGTCCCATAGACCAAGGAGTTAGAACTAGAAGAGCAATTGCTTAAAATGCAAATTGTCTCTATGGATGTTTCATATCAAATATTGAACCTAAAACTATAGAAGAAGCATTAAAGGATCAAGATTGGATCTCTGCAATGCAAGAAGAGTTGGATCAATTTGAGAGAAACAATGTCTGGAAACTGGTTCCATTTATTAACGGAATATATGTAATCGGAACCAAGTGGGTTTTCAGAAACAAAATGAATGAGTCTGATGAAATAACCAGAAACAAAGCTAGGTTGGTTGCCAAGGGATTCACCCAGACTGAAGGACTAGATTTTGATGAATCTTATGCACCAGTTGCAAGATTGGATGCAATAAGACTCTTTCTACCCTTTGCAACTCATAATGACTTTACAGTTTATCAAATGGATGTCAAGAGTGCATTCCTAAATGGTGAACTTGCTGAGGAAGTCTATGTTGATCAACCACCAGGTTTTGAAGTTTCCTCAGAAAGTAGGATGGTCTATAAGCTTGTAAAACTCAGATGGGTGAAACAAGCTCCAAGAGCATGGTATGATACATTGGCCAGATACCTACTAGAAAGTGGTTTCAAGAAAGGAGATGTTGATAAAACACTCTTCACATTAAACCATGATGGGAAAGTACTTTTAGTTCAAGTATATGTTGATGACATTATATTTGGATCTAAAGAAAAGCAACTTTGTGAAGACTTTGCTGAACTCATGAAATGTAAATTTGAGATGAGCATGATGGGAGAATTGAATTACTTCCTAGGGCTGCAAGTCAAGCAACTCAATGATGGAATATTCATTAGTCAAACAAAGTATGCAAAAGACATGCTCACCAAGTTCAATCTAAAGCCTTCTGAAAAGAATGCTAAGATACCTATGAGCATTGAAACCAAAATGACCTATACTGAATCTGAAAAAAGTGTTGAAGAACACAAGTATAGGAAATTGATTGGATCTCTACTGTACCTCACTGCAAGTAGACCTGATATTCAATATGCAATTGGAGTGTGTGCTAGATTTCAGACAAATCCAATGCAATCACACTACAACATTTCTATGAAAATATTGAGGTATGTAAAAGGTACTGTAGAAGTTGGATTGTTGTATCCAAAAGATAGTGGATTGAGTTTGGTTGGCTATTCAGATGCCGACTATGCTGGATCATTGCTTGATAGAAAAAGCACCTTAGGAACTTGTCAATTTCTTGGTGCTAGATTGATATCTTGGTTCAGCAAGAAACAAAACTCAATTGCTACATCTACCACAGAGGCTGAATATATTGTTGTTGGGTGTTGTGCTTCACATATATTATGGATACAACAACAACTCAGAGACTATGGACTCAATGAAGAGAAAAATCCCATTTTCTGTGACAACACAAGTGCTATTGCCATAACTCAGAATCCTAAGTTTCATGCAAGAACAAAGCACATTGATGTTAGACACCACTTCATCAGAGAACATGTTGAAAAAGGCAATATAGAGATACTCAAGATTGGCACTGAAGACCAACTTGCAGATATCTTCACTAAGCCACTACAAGAAAGTAGATTCTTAGCCTTAAGACATAGTCTTGGACTAATGGAGCTACCAAAGAACTGAAAAAGTTCAGATATCTGAAGAAGATATCAAAGGACAGAAAAGAGGAATCTGGAACGGGTATCCAGAAACCAAAGGCTAAAGGGTAAAATGGCTATTTGAAGATTTCTGAGACGGGTACTCAGATATCTAGATCACTCAGTAAGGGGGAACACAAAAGAGAATAGTACAACTGTCTACAGTCAACTACTATCTTGAAATTTGTATTATTTATATCTTTGTGTAAAACTTTGAAAAGACAACAAGTATAAGATAGACTCAGATAGAAACAGTGTTCTCATTCACACAGAAACATGATTCAGATAGCTAATAGCCAAAATTCATTAAATGGGCACAATTACAATTGTTGATTGTGATCATTGTTGAAGAAGCAATGGTGACCCTTGATGAAATGGGTGATTGATCTTAACGGCGGAGATTAATTCTCTGTAAATAGTGGACTGTAGAAATTCAGATATCTAAAGGGTAAAATGGCTATTTGAAGATTTCTGAGACGGGTACTCAGATATCTAGATCACTCAGTAAGGGGGAACACAAAAGAGAATAGTACAACTGTCTACAGTCAACTACTATCTTGAAATTTGTATTATTTATATCTTTGTGTAAAACTTTGAAAAGACAACAAGTATAAGATAGACTCAGATAGAAACAGTGTTCTCATTCACACAGAAACATGATTCAGATAGCTAATAGCCAAAATTCATTAAATGGGCACAATTACAATTGTTGATTGTGATCATTGTTGAAGAAGCAATGGTGACCCTTGATGAAATGGGTGATTGATCTTAACGGCGGAGATTAATTCTCTGTAAATAGTGGACTGTAGAAATTCAAATGTGGCCCACTATGCATTTAATGCCGAACAAACTTTTACCCACGCCTTACTGCAATTCACAGATACGTACATACAAAACCAATTTGTATGTATATGTTTGTTAGAATTACGTTGCTATATATATCGGATTTTGGCAAAAGAAATCACTTTCGCCTAATCCGACATTTTGCCTTGCACAAGAATAGCAAGAACCATCCTTCAACCTCTGCAAATCTTTGTTAGTTTTTCTGCAAAGAATCACTAATCTCTCACCCAAATCTCTTTCAGACTTTCAAACACTTGCACTGTATAAAGAGATGGCTCCTAAACGTTCGTCTACCCAGAAATCCCAATCTTCTACCACTGCATCACGAAAAGCAAGCACCAGAGTTGGTTATAGTGAACAATCGATTGGTAGGAGACTTTAATCCCGATCATTGGACTTCAAATCACATGATGATTTGGGGTGGTGCCATGATTGAGGAGTACCTCACAGCTGCTGTTGAAAACCAAGCCGATAGGTAACTGATTCTTGACATGCTTGAAAAGGCACAAATCAAGGGTTTTCTATCTGCTCTTCCCATTGGAGTTTCTTCACTGGATGTGTTAGAATTCTACAATAACTCCAGGATTATATCCTGTGTTTTTTAAGGCACTGCAATAGTGTCTATAAAAACTAAGGTCCAAGGAAAGGAAATCCTTTTGGACTTAACAACTTTCTGTAAGTTGTTTGATCTTCAAAATCTTCGAAAGGATTTTGAAATAGACACCAAGGATGAAGATCTCCTTGAAGGTGTAAAACAGTACAAAGGTGTGTGTGACATCGATAAACAAGATACACCCACGATTTCAAGCTTGTCGACATCGTAACCGCATATCTGTTGGTTCACTGGGATGTGTTGGCATGCATTCTTCACAGATGCTTTGATGGTCTACAAGGAGGTGCTGACCAGATAAGACAAGAACGCTGGATGATGATGTCCTTGTTGCAACAACAAGACAAAAGGCTGGAAAACCCTTTCAATTGGGGAAAGTACGGCTTTATGAAGTTTGTGAAGAAGAATCAAGGCTTTGAGCCTAAAATCGCTAAGGGACTTGCTGAGCGAAAGGCCACAGTGAGCTATGGTCTAAAGATATGCTACTTACTGGAGAAGTTTGGCATTGAGCTCAGAGAGAAGGTTGAGATAGCCAACAATAACCTACTCTACAAATATGAGTATACAAACTTGATGAAAAAGGTTACTGGATCTCAGAAAGGTTCCAAGAAGCGAAAGACTGAAGAGGTATCTGAGGGAAAAGTTGCGACCAAGAAGCCCAGAACTTCACGAAAGAAGTCTGCTGGCAAATCAGAAGGCACACCCATTGAGGTTGTCGATTTCCAGACACCTGCCGCCACTGCTGATGAACTCATCAATGCTGCAAAAGAGGTATCGACTACTGAACAAGTAGACTCAGCAAGAGAAAGTGCTTTCAGAAACGTCAAGACTACTGCCGAAAGCCTTGCTGATGAACTTATCAATGCTGCTAAGGAAAGTAGTGGTAGGTACCAAGCCCTACCTGCAGAAACTGCAGGGATTATGGACCAATCAGTTCCTAATGCTGATGAGAGCTCTGACGATGAAGATGATGAATTAGTCATCTCTCAAGTCCTAGAGAAATCAAAAAGGGGTAAGGTTACTGAAAAAGTAACCAGTGTAGAAGTATATGAAGATGAACCTACACCACAGGTTGCTGAACAAGCACCTATTTTAAAGGTTGCTGAAGAAGCAACTGTGTCCAAGGTCACTGGACAAATTACACCATCAGAGCAAGAAAAACTGAAACATATTGAAGATGCTCTGATGAGTGATAGCTTAGTGTTGGAGGATACTGCCATTGCCTCAACACTCAAAAGTCTGTCTCAAGCACAACAACCACGACAGCTAGATGTGGATGCTGCTGAAATGGTACTTGAGTTACAAATACCAGCATCTTTCCTTGCTGAAGAAAATCCTGCAAAAGAGCAGGTTCCCCAACTCAATGAGAGGGATCAAACTGAGACATCTACTCAAAAGGATCAACCAGGGGAGGCAACTGAGTTGCATACTCAGGAAAGGTCTGAAGTACCTGAAACTTCAAACAAAGAAGCTAAACTGGAACAACAAGACCAATGCATGGAAGGGTCACAAGTTCCAGAGACCAATCAGCCTGACATTGCTCAGGTAGCTGAATGATTTAACTCTTTACTTGTGATATTTTTGTGTCTGATAAATCTTGTTATTTAATGAAATTTCTTTGTTACAGGCTGATTTAGAAACACAACAACAAGAGGAAGCTGCAAAGCTTACCTCATAATCTGAGAAGGAGGCTTCCATAGCCTCACCACTTAAGGAACAGGAGCCTGTCTCACAGGTAGAAAACAGTTCCTTAAGAAATAACTCAGATATGTGCTTTATACACTTGACTAATAAGTGTTTGTTTCTAATAGGCTCCAACTGAGAAGAAAAATGAAGAGACTGAAAAGTCTATCTCTTCAGAGAGGAATCCAGAGACTTCCAAGGTCTCTGAAGAACGAGTATCTGAACCTTCTGTAGAGGAGGTATTTCATTCAGATATCTATATTCTTGAAAGAACAAATCTCTGATCATTTTTCTCAAACTAACACATTCTACTTAACAGGTCCAAACAGAAGTAGAAGTTGTTGAGGAGTTGCCCACTCAATCCTCACAACATATGGAAATTGATGAGGCATCAAGGCCTTCATCACAAGAAAAGATTCTAGAGACTTCACAAGTCTCTGAGAGACAAGTATCTGAGCCTCAAACGGAGGTAATTGACCTCTCAGATGATTTGTCAATAAAATTTTTCTTGATAAAATTTCCTAAGTGTTATGTTTCTAATGTCAGGTTCAAGAAGAAAGAAAGGTTGATGAGGACCAGACTTCCAAGTCCCCACCTCACAACAAGATATCTGAGGAACCCCCTACCTCAGTAGTACAAGTCTCTGAGCCTGATGCATTCATTCAGGTAACTTAGAAACCTAACTACACAAATACTCAGATATCTACACAAGTTTTGAATCTAATTCAAAACTCTTTCTTTCAGGCTCAAACAAGTGTGCCAAAGGTTTCTGCATTCTCAACAGAAGACCTACTTACATTCTTCAAGAACCACACACTCAAGAAACATCTCAAGTGTTTCAGAAAGTGGCAAAAGCTCAGAAGCTCAGATCTGACTGAATTAACAAAGGTGACTGATCACCAATTGAGAAGAGTCAGAGCTTTTGACTTGGAGAATTATGTCCATGCTATGTTCCCAACAGAGCAGTACTCTTTTGCTACTCTGATGCATAAGGACTTTATCAAAGAAGCTGCACACAAGCTCATAGAAGCTTTTGAGAAGGCAGATGGTCAGACCAGAATGCAGATGGCATTCAGGCCTACTTTGCCCCAGGCCTTACAATGCATACCCTCTGAACAAGAGGAGGTAAATGGGCAAATGATCACTATTCCAGAAGTGATCAATCTGGTCTCTGAAGATGAAGAAGAGAAGGAGACTGATGAGAATGACTATGAAGATTCTCCTCCTGACCATCACAAGGATGAGGATGTTAAAAAGGATGATGATGATGCCTCTGCACCAGGGACAGGAGGGATTACACAGAGGAAGAATGACTCAGCTGCTGAAAAGCACACTGAGAGGACATCACAACAATCCCCTCCTCCATCTCCTCAGAAATCTACCCATGCATCTTCCCAACAACAAAAGGACACTACTGAACAAGTAGTTGAGCACTCTGAGGAAACAACTCAGAAGATATTGAATACACAAACCAGAGCTGCTCAACTTAAACAACTGTTGGAAGAAGAACAACAGCTCCATCTTCAACTGGAAGAAGAGCTAGTTAAATCCAGAGATAAGCTTAATAAGCTTCAAGATCAATACTGGAAAGAAATGGTAGCTTACTCTGAGGTCAAAGAGCTCCAGGATGCTGTAAATGCCATTGCTAAGGAGCTAGATATTGAAGAAGTATCTGAAGAAAGCATGATGCTAAAGCTGCATCACCATCAAAAGATATACCATCCTCCTCTCTGAAAGGAAAGAAGCCCATCTCTGAGATGGTTGCTGGACTAGAAAATCTTGAAAATGTCCAAGAGGATGAAGATCACTGGGCTGATGACTCAGATGATAAAGAAGAGAAGAAATTGGCAGAACACCGCAATGAACACTTAGCGGTTTCTCATTTGAAAAGGAAGTTGATTACTCCTGAAATATTCAGCAAGTTGCTAAATGTCAACTCCAATGAATACTTGAACAGATATCAAGTACTGGTTAAATTGAAAAAGGAGTTGTTTTCTCAAGATAAAGCCGCCATTGCATTAGTCCCTGCAGAAATGAAGACATTCACTGAGCTCATCACTCAGAGAACAACCAGTCTGGTCGTTGCTCAGAAAGATCTAGGCATGGTTAGGGATGATGACCAAAACTTGGCTGCAAAAGCCTTTGAAGAGGCTAGCTATGTTGCTGGAAAAGCAGATGCCATTCAAGGCCCACTGGCAGAGCTCACTGATAAGGATAATGGACTTATCAAACAAAATCAGGAGCTCAAAGCTGAACTTCAGAAGTTGGTCACTACCTATAACTACTTACAAGGACATTTTGAGTCTCTCTCAGAATCCTTTATGAGACTTAGTCAGCCAAAAATGACTAAGGGGGAAGGATTGTACAAATCTGGACCTCAAAGTCAGGGGGAATGGGAAAAAGGAGAAGGATATAAGAAGAAATCTGGAGCTGGTGCTGCTCAGAGAGGAAGAGGAAACAAGAAAACTTCCCAGCCACCACTCAGAATCAATGAGCCCTCCTCAAGTCAAGCTGCTTTGCAAATAGTAGCTACTTCCCAGAAACCAACTGAAGGAACTTCAATGGTAACAAGTGCCATGGCACAGAAACCTCCAAGGAGTACCAAGGCTCCAAGGAAAAGAGAAGTAAGAGGGATTGATGAGTCTTTTGAAGAAAAAGAAGAAGAAGGCCAAATCAAATCCCAGGGCAATGAAGAAGGCTGCAAAAACTTTCACAAGAATTAATCTTGATGATGATGATGAAGCGACTGATGAAGATGAAGCTCATCTTCACAGAAAAAGAAAAAGGGTTGATAGCCTAACTGAGCCCATAGCGGCAAAGCCTTTAGCAGCTAAAACACCCTCTGGAAATACCAAGTCTATCCAGGGTGGTTCTTCAAGCAATCCCCCAAAGGAAAATTCTAGACAAAGGAGGAACAGGATAAGAGCTAAAAAGATAAAAAGTCAACTTCCACTGAGGCCAGAAGAAGCCAAAATTGAGTATGTGAAGACTGACAATAACTCCTCTGTCTACAGGTGCATAAATCCGAAAAATGGCTACTGGATTCTGGAACTCAAGCATTTACTGCTAAATTCAAGGTTTCCAGAACCAATCCATAAACAACTCATGGCATGGAGAAAAGACAAACCATTCTTGATTAACACCAGCCACATCAAAAACTGGTTGGATTTTGAAGTTATCAACAGGATAAAAGCCATGAAGAAGGACCTCTCTAATGAATGTCCTTATGGAAAGCCAGATGATGTGCACAAAATTCCTAATCTGATTGGAACAGGCACAAGGCCAAGACTTTTTGTGGAAGTCTATGAGTCCTTCTACATGGATGAAGAACAATACAAGGGTGACATCAAATATCTGAGGATCATACATGATTATTTCAAGCTATCAGATATCAAGATTGTGCATGCCTGGATATGGGGAAAGTATCTGTGGGTCAAGCATTTTGTCAAGAAAAATCCTACCAAAACCTACAAAGAAGTCTGTGGATTTGCCAGAGACACATAGATGATTGTCAGAACTCTTCTCTATGACTACTCTGATGATATAAGAAGGTTTGGTGATAGGAAATTTGCAGATTGATCCATGGAACTGTTTTGAAGACTTGAAGATTTTGAAGACTTGAAGACTATTTTGTTAGGATGTTCACATGGAGCTTGGTTACTCCAGTTGTCCTAATTTACTATATAATCTTTTGTATCTTGCTGGCTGTACCTTATTGTTGTTTTATCTTGTAAAAGTTATCTGAACTTTCATTGTAACATATCTGATGAACCTACTCTCAGATATCAATCTATAAAAGATAACTTGTCAGCAAAGATCACACCTTGTGATTTGGTTGATGTTTACTTTCTGCACTTAATTATATGAATTGAAAGATCATAAGAAATGATTAAGTGGTGGATTGTTTCCTCATCCAGATTTGTAATAGGTCAGATAGTCATCGTTGACTGATCAAAATGGGGGAAATTTGTTAGGACTATCTGGTTAGATTTTGATCAGCAACCTAATGACTTATCTTAGCTCAGGAAGGTGGTTAGTACTCTTAGTTCACTTGAACACTGTAAAAGAGGAAACTCACTAAGTATGATAGTCTAGCAAATCTTGTATAGGATGTTAGGTCTCTGAATGTAATTTTTATTCCTCTAAAGAAGACCAAGAAGAAGGCATCCAGCAGGAAAAGTTCAACGGATTTGAAGATTTGAAGACTGCACAAGATTGCTGAAGATAAGGGTTTTCAGATACCTATGACCAGATATCTTGAAGACACAAGCGTTTTTAAATAAACAGTGTTGCAAAAGATATATGAGAAATAAAAGGTTTCTGAAACGAGGAAAGTGCCCACAGGTATCTACACTCAGATACCTTGGACATAAACTGTGTTTCTGAAAAGAAATATATTATAACAAGTTGTTTCAACAAGTGGTATCTGGAGTTGTGATAATCTCTGGAAAAGGACGTGCAAAGCTTCAGAGAACTCTGATAGTATAAGATCTCTGATAAAATGCATAGTTCCGTTGGCACTACAGAACAAAGTATAGTACAATGCATTGAATGCGCGGACAGAAATGTCTGAACAAAAATGGTAGCTTCTGAAGAAGAAGACAAACGTACTACAGTACTATACTCATATATCAATAGTTTGAATTTGATTTAAGCCTAACGGATACTATTCAAACGGCACTCAAATTCATCTATAAATATCAACACATAGACTGCTTGAGAACACACCTTAGAACACTGAACACACCTTAAACTTGCATTGAATACTCTCACACAAGCTCTCTCAAGCACACTACTTACCTTCAAGCTTTCTGTTGCGACCAAAGCTCTTGATTCTAAGTAGCACAAAAGTTCTAAGTGTCCTGATCCTTAATAAGCATTGCTATTTGTGAAAGAGTTGAATTAAGATTTGATACCTGAGATTCATTCTTTTGAACATTTATCATAGAATTGGGTCAGTAAAGAACAAGATACCATACATTGCAAAGTGTATTAAGTATACTTGATTCTCAGAGCTATTTGCATAACTGAACAAGTTATTAAAGAAGCTCACCTGACAAACTATCTTAACCAACACCTTAATTGGCGTGGAGTACAGGAAGTGCTTAGTTTGGGAAACTAAGGAACAACTCCAGGAAAGAGGTTTCTGAGTACAGGAAGTACTTGGCTGAGAAAGCCGGGGAATAATTCAGGGGGAACACTTGGTTGGGAACCTAGTGTAATTAGGAATCGAGAGAAGATATTTGTAAGGTTACATAAATTATCTGTCTTAGTGGATTCTAGGTCTGAGAAAGGCCGAAGTTGATTAGTTGAAGGATTACGCCACCTTCAGATACCACTATAAAAAGACTTGTGTTATTTACTTTCTGCATTTTATTACTTGCTTTATTTACCTTGCAAAGTATTTACACCTATCTTGCTGAGCACGTGCACTTATCACGGAAAAGTCTTCCGCTCTCTGAAATTAAGTATCAGATATCTTCACAGATATCAGAGAAACTATGTTTATCGACAAAAGTTTTAAAAGACTATTCACCCCCCCCCCCCCCCTCTAGTCTTTTGCTTTGCCATTATCTGGACCAACACGTTCTTTCTTGTAATCGACGATTGATTATTGTTTAGGAGCATATTTTCGTACTTTCTACCGATTGGATCAAGGATTACTACTCTCTACCTAGGATTTGTGACAACTTGGGTAAGATTGTATCAATTCTCTTGATTGTTGGTATTTTGATATTGATTATGTTTACACTACAAAAAAACTGTTAAAAAACGACGGAAAGGGGCGACGGATTTTATCCGTCGCTCCTATAGCGACGAATCACTAAGGGTAGCGATGGATTTAATCCGTCGCTACCCTTAGCGACGGATAAAGTTATCCGTCACTACAGAGCGACAGATAATTTTATCCGTCGCTCTGTTAGCGACGGATAATTTTATCCGTCGTTAATGTGTTGACTTTTAATTTTATTTAAAAAAAAATTCAAAAATTTACGACGGATAGATTACCTGTCGTAAATTATTTAAAATTTAATTTAAAAATAAAAAATAGCGACGGATAAATTATTCGTCGCTAATTTTTTAAAAAAATAAATAAAAAAGAAATTGCGACCGATGGATAGATTATCCGTCGGTCCTAGCGACGGACCGCTATCCGTCTTAGCGACGGTTAGCGATCCGTCGCTACAAAATGGTAAAAATCGGGGCATAAGCCCCATTTCCACCATTTTCGCTTCTGCTTCATTCTTCTCCCCTTTCCGTTCCAATTTCGTTTTCTCCACTTTCCGGCCAAAACTCCACCATTCCGGCCAATCTTGGTGTTAATTCGAAGCTCGTGGGACAAGGAGCTTGGGTGGTCGATCAATTTCATCCTTCTTCGGCTATTTTTACCGGAATTTGAAGGTATTAGGCTAAACCCTAACTATTTTAAATTTGGGATTTTTGATAATTTGGATCAATTATATGTTTGTAAACAATTATGGTAGCTAATATATGTTATATGAAGTAGTCGGTTAAGCTTGGGGTTGTCAATTGATTGATTTTGTTGTGAAATTGATTTAGTGTTTGATGTTTGATTGATTAAGCTTGATTTTCATGTTTGATGTTTGATTGATTAAGCTTGATTTTTATGTTTGATGTTTTTGTATATGTATTACGATTAGTGTTTTGAAACCCTAATTTTTTGACAAATTTGGGGATTTTGTTAATTTCGACTAGTTTAATGTTAAGTATATATATTGAATTATTATTACTAATTAATTAGTATAATGTTAAGATTTAATTAATTAACTTTGAGATTGCTATCACTTAGATTGTTAATTAGTATAATGTTAAGTAGTTTTGATTTGATAAATTCGTATTTGTACTAGATTATGAGGATTTAGTTAAGTGTTTTGATACCATTTGTTGATTATATTAACGTGTAATTTATAATTTATAACTCGTAGTAGTAAGTGGTTGAAATGGTTCAAATACATGGGAAATTTTGTAACATATCGAACACTTAATAATTAATCATGAAATTATAAGGAACGTATAATAATTAACAATTTATCTCGACAATCTCGGCAAAATTGGAATCGATCTAATCAATTAAATACGATCTAATCAATTTGAACATGTCAGGTTACAAAAGTATATAATGAATTCCGACCGTTCATGGATGTACGATCGTACAACGGTAAATGGCAGAGTTTGTAGGAGTTTTGTAAAGGGGTTAACGGTTTCATCGCGTTTGCCATGGGACGTCCGACTTGTGCAAATGGGGGGTTGATAAAGTGTCCTTGCACATTGGAAACCTGCAGAAACAAGCAATTTGTGACTCCTACAGCGGTATTCGAGCACTTGAGACGTAACAGATTCATGCCTGAGTATCATGTATGGATTCATCATGGTGAGGAAGCACCGTCCATGGCATACCTCCAATGGAGGGAGAGGCGGGGTTTGGGGCCGCCTATTGAGTACTTTTTTGGTTGTCGGAACATGTGCATGGTGTATTGGGAGGAGGATGTAGATCTGTTGGAATGCAAGTTCTGTGGTAGGGAGCGTCACAAGTGGTGAGGAGGGGGCTGCAAGAGAATGATGAGTTTTATCCGTTTTGTCTTTAGGCTTGTATAACTAGTAATCATTAGTTGATATATGAAACCAAACATTATGGTAAAATTGAAGCTAATGTAACTTATATTATGTAATGACGTAACAATTGATTGAAGCTAATATAACTTATATTATGTAGCAATTTGTTGAATTATTGTGCAATTGATTTATTATCGTAAATGATAAACCTCGATCTAATGAATTCAAATGTGTCAGGTTATTATCTAATTATTCAATGAATACCGATCGTTCATGGATGTATTGACGTACTCTAAATGGTAGAGTTCAATCGAGTTTTCTGAAAGGGGTTGAAGGTTTCATTGCATTTGCAATCTCAAATCCGGCTTGTGTAAAGGATGGGTTGATAAAGTGCCCTTATACAATGAAAAAGTGCAGAAACAAGCAATACCTGACTCCTACAGCGGTAGTCCAGCACTTGAGGAAAAATGGATTCCTGCGTGCGTATCAGGTATGGAATCATCATGGTGAGGAAGCAGCACCGTCTAATATATATGACCAATACAGACAGCATGGAAGGAAGAGAAAAATGAACAAGTCGGGGAACAAAGTACATCTGAAGGCGATGCTATTCGAGCTCGAGTCGAACAAATGGTGTATGATGCTGCAGTGGCAGAGTTCATGGACACAAGTAACACTGAAACCGAGGGGGAGGTGGAGGAACCACCGAATCCCGAGGATCAGGTTCTTTGACTTGTTAGAATCATCAAGGAAGCCGGTTTATCCGGGGTGTAAGCTCACTGAGTTGTCTTTGTTGGCTCGGATAATGAGTTGTAAGGCTAATGGCCAGCAATCTGAAACGAGCTTCAATGAATGGGTTGACGTAATGTCGGCCCTTTGTCCTGAAGAAAACCTAGTTCCCACCAACTTTTACCAAGCGAAGAAAAAGATGCAGGGTTTGGGGTTGCCTGTGGTAACCATAGACTGTTGTCCGAAAATGTGCATGATCTATTGGGAGGAGGATGCAGATCTAATACAATGCAAGTTCTGTGGTAAGGAACGATACAAGCGTTACAAGGAGGGGGCTTCAAGGAAACGACTAAAGAAAAATCTCCCACATAAGAAAATGTGGTACTTCCCTCTAGCACCTCATTTGAAGAGATTGTATGCTTCAAGTGCTTCTGCCGATAAAATATGGTGGCACAAGGAGCGAGTAAACTCGAATAATGCAGAAGATGGTAGAATGGACCATCCAGCAGACTCACCCGCATGGAAATCGTTTGACAAGACATATCCAAAGTTTGCAGCCGAATCTAGAAATGTACGATTGGGACTTTGTACGGATGGTTTAATTCCATTTGGAAGTGATCGAAAATACTCTTGTTGGCCAGTTATGCTCACACCGTACAACCTGCCCCCCGGTGAGTGCATGAAGGAGCCATTCATGTTTCTAACTGCGTTGGTGCCTGGGCCGAAAGATCCTGGATTGACGTTGGATGTTTTCTTGCAACCCCTAATCAAGGAGCTGATCGAGTTGTGGACGGACTGCATATGATGTGTCGACCAACAAGAACTTCACCTTGAGAGCATCTCTTCTTTGGACCGTGAGTGACTTCCCTGCGTACTCCATGCTATCTGGAAGAAAAACCGCATGGAAATATGCATGTCCACATTGGTTGGAGGATACTAATGCATTTAGACTGAAGGGTAGTGGAAAATTTTGTTGGTTTGATTGTCATTGTAGGTTCCTAGAAAGTGACCATTCGTTCATGAAGAACAAGGATCAATTCTTGAATAATAATGTCGTAAAGAAAATATCCCCGAGACGACCTACTGGTGCACAAATTCTTGCGGAGATTGATAGGTTGGGTCTTATGAAGGTGACTGAACTTGGGTGGATGAAGCATAACGAGAAAATTGGTAAACAATGTGGTTGGAAGAAGAGAAGCATCTTCTGGGACTTGCGTTGTTGCAACAGTCTTCTTATCCGTCACAACTTAGATTTTGTTAGAAATATCTGTTTAGATTTTGATCAGCAACCTAATGACTTATCTTAGCTCAGAAAGGTGGTTAGTACTCTTGGTTCACTTGAACACTGTAAAAGAGGAAACTCACTAAGTATGATAGTCTAGCAAATCTTGTATAGGATATTAGGTATCTGAATGTAATTTTTATTCCTCTAAAGAAGACCAAGAAGTAGGCATCCAGCAGGAAAAGTTCAACGGATTTGAAGATTTGAAGACTGCACATGATTGCTGAAGACAAGGGTTTTCAGATACCTATGACCAGATATTTTGAAGACACAAGCGTTTTTAAAATAAACAGTATTGCAAAATATATCTGAGAAATAAAAGGTTTCTGAAATTAGGAAAGTGCTCACAGATATCTACACTCAGATACCTTGGACATAAACTATGTTTCTGAACAGAAATATATTATAACAAGTTGTTTCAACAAGTGGTATATGAAGTTGTGATAATCTCTGGAAAAGGACATGCACAGCATCAGAGAACTCTGATAGTATAAGATCTCTGATACAATGCATAGTTCCGTTGGCACTACAGGACAAAGTATAGTACAATGCATTGAATGCATGACGAAATGTACGAACAAAATGGTAACCGAAGAAGAAGACAAACGTACTACAGTACTATACTCAGATATCAATAGTTTGAATTTGATTTAAGCCTAACGGATACTATTCAAACGGCACTCAAATTCATCTATAAATATCAACACTTAGACTGCTTGAGAACACACCTTAGAACACTGAGCACACATTGAATACTCTCACACAAGCTCTCTCAAGCACACTACTTACCTTCAAGCTTTTTGTTGCGACCAAAGCTCTTGATTCTAAGTAGCACAAAAGTTCTAAGTGTCCTGATCCTTAACAAGCATTGCCATTTGTGAAAGAGTTGAATTAAGATTTGATATCTGAGATTCATTCTCTTGAACATTTATCATAGACTTGGGTCAGTTAAGAACAAGATACCATACATTGCAAAGTGTATTAAGTATACTTGATTCTCAGAGCTATCTGTATAACTGAACAAGTTATTAAAGAAGCTCACCTGACAAACTACCTTAACCAACACCTTAATTGGCGTGGAGTACAGGAAGTACTTATTTTGGGAAACTAAGGAACAACTCCAGGAAAGAGGTTTCTGAGTACAGGAAGTACTTGGCTGTGAAAGCCGGGGAATAACTCAGGGGGAACACTTGGTTGGGAACCTAGTGTAATTAGGAATCGAGAGAAGATATTTGTAAGGTTACATCAATTATCTGTCTTAGTGGATTCTAGGTCTGAGAAAGGCCGAAGTGGATTAGTTGAAGGATTATGCCACCTTCAGATACTACTATAAAAAGACTTGTGTTATTTACTTTTTGCATTTTATTACTTGCTTTATTTACCTTGCAAAGTATTTACACCTATCTTGCTGAGCACGTGCACTTATCACAGAAAAGTCTTCCGCTCTCTGAATTAAGTATCAGATATCTTCACAGATATCTGAGAAACCGTGTTTATCGACAAAAGTTTTAAAAGACTATTCATCCCCTCCCCCCTCTAGTCTTTTACTTTGTCATTATCTGGACCAACAAATTTCATGCACATTGAGAAGAACGTGTTCGAGAACTTATTCAATATACTTTGCAACATTGAGGGAAAAACAAAGGACCATGCGAAGTTTAGAGCCGAGTTGGATACGTGGTGTAAAAGGCCTGAGTTGACAAAGAAGGATGAGAAAGGTAAGTGGCCGAAAGCGTGCTACACAATTGAAAATGCATCTAGGTCAATTCTGTTTGATTGGGTGAGGGCATTGAGTTTCCCAGATAATTACGCCTCAAATTTAGAGAAGTGTGTGGATTTGAAGAAGACAAAGGTTTTTGGGATGAAGAGCCACGACTGTCATGTGTTCATGGAGAGGCTTATCCCGGTAGCATTTCGAGAGCGGCTACCTAAACATGTATGGACTGCTATCACCGAGTTGAGCTTATTTTTCAAAAATTTAGGCACAAGGGTGGTTCATGACAAAGTGTTGGAAAATCTTGAAAAGAACATACCATTGATTCTATGCAAGCTCGAGTGTATCTTTCCACCGAGCTGGTTTGATTCTATGGAGCACTTGCCGGTTCACCTTCCACATGAAGCAAGACTTGCTGGACCGGTTCAGTATCGATGGATGTATCCATTCGAGAGGTACTTGGGGAAATTGAAGAAGTATGTCAACAACAAAGGTAAACCTGAAGGATCGATTGCCAATGCCTACATTCGAGAGGAAACTGCAACCTTCCGCTCTTATTACTTTGATGAGCACGTCCCTACGAAGACATCAAGGCCGGATATAAACGTAGACACATTCAAAGTTCAAGCGGATGATGAGTTTTCTCTATCTGTCTTTAGGGTATCAGGGAGACCTCTTGGTGGAGCTAAGAAAGAATATCTTACGGGGAAGGAGTTGAAAGCAGCTCAATATTATGTCCTCACGAATTGTGCTGAGGTTGACAAGTATATGGTGCTATTTGCGAGGTGAGCAACACTTTCTTTAAATTTTAATATAGCTACGTAAGTCTCTACTTCAATTATAGACTTATCATCGAATCAATGTTTGCAGTGTTTTCAAAAAGCGTTGTTTGGAAGAAAATTCTCAGATGACAGAGGATACACTAGAGGAACTACTTGAATAAAAAATGGAATCAAAATTTCTAGATTGGTTCAAAGAGTGTGTCCGGAATCCTATTAACAACGTCACATGCCTATACTTAAAGGCTCTTGCAGAGGGGCCATTCAAAAAGGTCTACACATTCGCAGGTTATATAGTCAATGGCCTTAGGTTCCACACAACTGAATGTAACACGGCCATGGTGACAAGCAACTCCGGGGTGTGTGTTAAGGGTGCAGATTATGGAGACGCTGCTTTGTTTGATTTCCACGGGAAGCTAAAACGAATAGTGAGGCTTGAATATCCCGGCTTGCCATTGAAACGAACTTTCTTGTTTGATGTTGAGTGGTATGATCCTAACCCAGGAGGTACGAGGAAGAATGAGTAGTATGAAATGGTTTATGTAAACCAAAAGAAGAGGTACGGAACCAAGTATGAACCATTTATTTTGGCGACTCAAGCACGACAAGTGGTGTTTCTTGAATATCCAAGCAGGAAACGCGATAAGGCGGAATGGTTAGCTGTGATACCTATTCGTGCTCACTCGAAAGTGGAGTACATTGAGAAAGATGACTCAATTACCAACTCGTACCAACAAGAGGATGTCGATAAACAAGCAGAAAATCCCATAGACGCGGATTATAAGTTGTTTGATCTGCACGAGGACCAATATGTAGACTTAGAGGACGGTGATAACGGTATACTATGTGTATTATAACTAGTTAGTAGTTGATACCACTTGAGTATTTCTGTTTTGCATGAAAAATGGTTACATGTGTTATTATAATTTGTTCTGTATTATAACTCGTACTAACACATTTTATTGTATTTATTATATGTTTTTGCAGATGCCGCGACAGAGACCACGAACTATCGCTTCTCACGGCCGCATGATAGTCCCGGGCTGGACGAGGGGTCGAGGGGGTTGAGGGCTCTGATAGTCAGAGCAGCAGGTCTCGGATTCCTGAGACCCCACCAGAAGTTCTAGCAAGCAGGGCTCTACCGCATGCAGCCCGAATGCATGTGAGGAGGAGGACGATTGTCCCTACCTCGAGTGGGATGCACAGCATCCCAACGTTACGTGGGACGGGTTGTCGGTGATTTTTCCTTTGGGTCCTGCCAAGTAAGTATTATACATTCTTCTTAAATATGTAAAACATAACTTATGATTTGTACTAAAGTAATTCATATTTGTTTCTTGTATCTTATACATTGACAACAGTTTATGGCCCCGGGAGGTCCATAATAAACTCGGGGACATCATTCGGAGCAGGAGAGAGCCACCGGGGAAGGGTGGTGAGTGTTGGTCTCACATTTCGGACCGCATGAGGGCCGAGTACTTTGATGAGCTGCGGGTAAGTTAAAATATGACATTCCTTTATTTGTTATCATAATCGTTGTTTAAATATGAGTGGTATGTTAGCCACTGTATGTGAGTGGTATGTTAGCCACTTTATTTGGGTGATATGTTAGTCACCATTGTGTTAGTAAAATTTAGGACAATGTGAGTAGTATGTTAACCACTATATGTGAGTGGTATGTTAGCCACTTTGTTTGGGTGATATGTTAGTCACCATTTATGTTATGTTGTTGTATCTTATTAAATTGATGTAACATGGTGACGTTATATATATTGACTTTGGATGTTGTATGAAATTGGGAATGTAGAAGGAGTACTTCATTCCCAGCAGATTGATCCCCCCAGATATGGCGTGTTTACGAGACTGTGGGGTCTAAATTATACAGGGATATGGTCCATACTTGGAAATGCATTCGGGATCGGAAAGGCCCAATGCCTCCACAGGTTGATGTAGAGGAGTGGGCCCTTTGGGATGCCTACTGGGCTCGAACTGATGTCGAGAATAATGCCTACATCAACAAATAGAACCGGGCATCTCAGTCTGAGGCAACAGAAAGGGCCGTTCACCACCTTGGGAGGCAATCTACTGTCACTGATTATTATAAATCGGTAAGTATATATATGTTTTTTTTCAATATAGCATTACGTGTATGTATTGTGTCTCTGCTCTATTACTTGTGAGATGATAAATGGTTGACTATATATGTTGTTCAGATGTCAGAGGGGGAGGTGAAATCCAAGTATGACATCTTCAAAAAGGCCAAGCTGAAGGACGGGATGTGGGTGACTCGGTACGAAGTCTATCATGTATGTTTATGTTGGTTAAAGTTCATATTTGTACACTACTACAAGTTATTTTTGAAAAACAGTAACTGATCATGATATCTGCTATTTACGATTTCAGGCTGAGGTTGATGCTCAGGTAGTGAGGCAGGAGGAAGAGACAGGTGAGGTGCTGTCAACTGAACAAGTTGACAAAATCTTCTTAGAGGTGAATAAGCCGGACAACAAAGGATGAATATATTGACTCGGGAGCCTCGGTTTGAGCTGGGCTAGTCCTAACTACTTCCCATCATCATCCCATCAGTCTAGACATCAGGTTTTCACACAGGCCCAGGTCTCGGAGATGGTGCAGTCGCAGGTTTCAGAACATGTTGCACGGCTAACAGAAGAGATGGAGCGGCGCGACAGAGAACGAAGGGAGGAGAACGAGCGTCTTCGGTTACAGATGGAGGCTTTCATGTCCCACTTCGGCCAGCACCCACCCCCCTCTGGTAGCTAGTTATGTTTATTTGACTTTAGAGTATGTACGTTCGGATATATTATATTTACACTTGTTCGGATAATTATGACTTATTTGGATCTTCGGTTTGTTAACTTATGAATGATTTATCATTTATTGAAATATTTTCCGTATTCTTGATTTATTATTGAGCATTATATTGATTAAATAGGTCAAATACGAAAAACAGGGATTAATATAATTTAAAAAATTAAAAAAAACAAATATTTAGTGACGGAATTTCAAATTCCGTCACTAATTCGAATAATTCATTTAGCGACGGATAGAATCTATCCGTCGCTATAGTGGGCGACAGATAGATAAACAATCAATAATTATTGATTGTTTATCTACGCACTTGATGATGCTTTCGTATATCATGAGTAGCTAAACACCCCATTATGCGGTGGTGATGGATTCAAATGCATGCTAGCTAGGGTTCTACAATTCAATGACCTTTGTCTATGGGATTTACTTAGCTTAATCGATTACTAGCGTATGTAGATTCATGTTATGCGTTTTACTAACAAAATCCTCTAAGGATTAAGCAATTTATTTGCCAACAAAATGCCTAGAGAATGCGTATTTATAGGTTCGTAGCAAACACTGAAACTACATTAGTTGTAAACGTAGCTTGGTGGAATTGACGACTTGATGAGACGATAATTTAGAGTCTAATTCTATCTTTTTAGCCGCCTTTTGTTAGTCTTTATTTGTGTTTTTTAGTGTTTCTTGTGCGTTTTTATGTGTTTTCGTGTATTATTTGTATTTTACAGATTGTCATGTTTTTAGGTGAAAATTGGAGTAAAATGATTGTAGACACGCAAAATGTGTCGAATAAATTATTAAAATCATTAAATTTAATTTACTGTATTTAATTGGAATTTTACCAAATTCTATTCCAAAATAGTATGGTAAATTAATCGATTTTAATACGCTCCATTTATGGCCTATCAAATTGCGCCACGTACAAAATATGGAGTATTTTCGATTACTTTGCATTAAAAACCATGTGAATACTCGAAAAGTTTAAAGCCGATCAAACGTCGCCACGTTAAAAGGATGATGTCAAAATGCATACTTCCAATTAAATCAAGACATGAAGAAGGAGATAATTCGACCAATGGGATCGCGACACATCATACATGTGATGCAATTATTCAAGAAAAGGAAAAAAGCTTTAAAAAATGGATTTCCATCCTTACCCCTCTTCAAAAAATGGATTTCCATCCTTACCCCTCTTCCACATCTATAAATAGAGGTCTTCCATCAAATTGGAAGAAGGAGAAGAAGTGAAGAAGAGAAGGAGAAGTGAAGAAGAGAAGGAGTGAAGAGCAAGTGCCCACAAATCCTCTCATCCTCTCAAGATCCGGCTTTGAAGTTCGAAGAAGTCTTCAAGAAGTTCTTCCAGCAACTGAAGCAAAACCTTCGTTTGATCTAAGAAGAAGTCCTCGCACACTTGGAGAAACGTTATTGGAAGATCGACCGCCGCAAAGGAAAATCGAAATCCAAAAGCCCCGAAGAAGCCCGAGCAAAGTTCTTGAAGTTCTTCATCAAATTCAAGCCAAAAGCAACGTTAGATCCAAGATCAAGCTGAAAATCCCTTGACCAAACGTTTTTTGAAGGCCAAACTTCCACCGGTGAAGATCAAAATCCAAAAGCCTTGAAGAATCCCAAGCAAAGTTCTTGAAGTTCTTCATCAAATTCAAGCCAAAAGCAACGTTAGATTCAATATCAAGCTAAGAAGCCCTTGAAGAAACGTTTCCTGAAGGCCAAACTTCATCTACAAAAGATCAAAGGCCAAATTCCGTGACGATCTAGAAGCGTTCTTCGTGGAGTTCATCCATCTCTCAAGAAGTTCATTATCGTCCGCCCCAAACACTTCAAAGTTCGCGATTTGATTCGAGATTAAGCCAACAAGCCCCCGAATCATCGTTTTCTCAACCTTGAAGTCATAAAATCCTAAAGCGAAGACTTTGAAGATCCAAGTTCGCCGCATTAGAAAACTAGAATCAGAGGATTAGAATAGAGAATTGTACCCGCACTCATCAAATCAATAAAATTTCATTTGTTCAATTTTAGTTGCTACAATGATGATTTTGGAAATTTAGAGAAAATGGAGTAAAATGGCAAAAACAAAAATGGATTCGGAGTTCGGACGAAGATTTTAGAGCCACTTAAGCCTAGCCATGTTGTCCATAACTTCCTCATACGATGTCCGATTGACCACGCGTAGATAATTGAAAGAGCTACAACTTTCATTTTGGAAGCATAGTCAAATTCGGTCTGCATCGTCATTTTATGTTTCTGTCCATCATGTCGCGACATGGATTTTCCTCTCAAGCACACTAGAACCCTAGTATTTTGTCTTGGGCTTGGATTAGCATCAATTTGGTTTGTAATCGTACAATAACATCGAATTCTCATATTGCGGTTAGAATGATTAATTAGATTCATCTTTTCTCTCGTAATCTTATCTCTTGTGATTGATTCGTCTATTGTATGCATTGTTCTTCTCATCTTATGCTTAATTCAATTGTGATGATGATATTGTATGTTGTTATGCCAAGCATGAGTAGCTAATCGCGTAGTGGATACGGTAGTCATGTAGGATTCTTCGTGCTAGGGTTCTAACCCTAGAATTGCTCATTCGTGTCACGCTCGTAAAAACCTTTGAATTCGTCTTATAGTTTAATATTCTTCAAAGGATTTGGTTTAGGATTATTCTTCTGACAATCGAATAATTTCTTTTGTACAAAACATTCGAAAATGCATTGGTTATAGTCGAATTCAAGTTTTCTGGACAAATAACTGTGACAAGCGTATGAACAATAGGTTGAACTCGTACATGATTTATCTGAATTACTACCGTATTCATTGTTTCCCATCTCCAATTACAAAACAATCTTTGTGCATTTATTTTAATTTGTTTCTATTTAGCAAAAATCACCAACCACTCATTTTTACTCCACAAACGTTCACGTTTTTGCACTTCAAAACACTAGATTGCGTTGTTAACTCCTTGAGAACGATCTCGTAGTTAAAGCTTGTTATACAACACTGCTTTAGTTACTTTTACTTTTTAAGAAGTACTAATTTGAGCATAGCTATATGTTTTCTACATCAAAAATAGGTTAGCTCATTGTCATAGTACCGACGTGCCTTATGTGGTGTAAGGTGTCTACTTCAAGTAGTGTATGTCTCGTTGGGCATATCCCAGTGATAACCAGAGTAAATTACCATTGTCATTATTTTTTTGGAACGAAAGAACTTGTCTTATTGATACCAAAAACAGAATACGTACATTTAGGGGCTGACCATATCGTCCAAGCCCAAATCATAAAATAACTTGAATAGACTAGTGCAAACATGAAATATCTAAATCACTCAGATAGAACTTGGATCAATGCAGCTGACTTCCGGCTTCTACATCGGAGTGTGGTAATCTGTATCACCGAGCTAATGGTACCTTGCATATCGAAGTTGCGTTGTTTGAATATCTTTCCATTTCGAGCCTCCCAAACATGGTAGAAGACCTCAGCCAGTAGAGCACGGAACACCGAGGCCTTCCCCCCTTTGCCTCTCGCCATTCTTCTTGTCCAGCCAATTAATTGTTGCCAACTCGTGATTCTTGGGTGGGAAACCCGTAACCATGTCAAAATTCCACGGAGAACCCCATATGTAATGGAGCATTGGAAGAATAGGTGGTCAATGGACTCATCTCCATCGCAAAAACTGCACTTACCATCCGTGAATATACCATAATATGCCAATCGGTCTTTTGTTGCCAAACGTCGGTGTAAGGCCAACCACATAATGAAAATAGCCTTTGGTCGAGCTTGGTTGTGAATGACAAGATCACACCACTCGACTTTGGCTGGTCTACCGAAGAAGCACATAAATGGCTCGAATGGAGAACTTAGGGCGAATCGCTCCATCCATTCTTGAGCTCCATAAATCATCTCCGAATCCGAATAATAGCCTTCATTGTCGAAGAGCTACAAATAGTACGACCATTCATCCATATCTTGATCTTTTATGTAATAGCAATGAATCCATTTGACCCACAACGAATCAGCCTTCGTTTGGATCTTCCACAAGAGTTTAGAGATTAGAGCCATATTCCAGACATGTAAGTTGATAATATTCAAGCCGCCACAACATCTCGGGGTACAAACCTGCTGCCAAGATACTAGTGCTTTGTGATAGTTTCCATCCTTACCACTCCACAGAAAGCTCGACGGATCTGTGAATATGGTCCATGCTTTAGGGAAGGGAACACCAGATCCAATAAGAGGTAATAGAGGTGATTACACTCTTAATTAGTCGCTCCCTAAGCATAGCTTAAGAGTCTTGTCGTCCAATGATTGATTCTTCCCAGGACACGATTAATTAAAGGTTGATACTGCTGGATAGTGAGTTTCCGATGAGATAAAGGAACACCCAAATACTGAACCGGAAGCACTCCAGCCACGAATCCAGTCACCTCCAGAATCCGTTGTTGTTCAGTTTGGGACAGCCCTCCAACAAAGACTTTTGTCTTGTTACTATTTGCTTGTAATCCACAAGTATCTGAGAATTGTTGAAGCTGCTGCATCATAAGCTGGACCGACCTCTCATCCCCTCGCATAAATAACATTAGATCATCCGCAAAACAGAGGTTGGTTATACACAATTTTTCACACTTCGGATGAAAATTGAAATCCGGGACAGTACTCAGCTTTTGCAGGCTACGATACAGGTATTCCATAACCAATACAAAGAGGAACGGAGATAACGGGTCACCTTGTCTCAATCCTCTTCGAGCTTTAAGGAGTTTTGACGGGGTCCCATTAATCATGTATTTATAAGACACCGTCGTAACACAACTCATGACCCAGCATACAAATTGCGTTGGTATACCCAATTCCTTCATAATCATCTCCAAAGCACCCCAATCGACAGTATCATAGGCCTTATGTAAATCCATCTGTATCATACATCTAGGCGAGACCCCTTTGCGGTTATACCCTTTGACCAATTCCTGTGCCAGCAGGATGTTATCATGTATAACTTTCCCCGGTAGGAAGGCAGACTGGCTCTCATCAACAATGTTATTTATAACATTCCCTAACCGAGCAGTGAGCACTTTAGATATAATTTTGTAGACAGTCGTGCAGCATGCGATTGGACGCATTTCTCTCACACATGTAGCTGTTGGAGTCTTCGGAATCAAGGTGACCAATGTACAGTTCAGAGCAGGATAGAGTGTTGCCGTGGTAAAGAAATCCTCAATTGCCGCATAGACATCCGATCTTACCTGTTGCCATGTCTGTTTAAAGAAATACGCATTGAAACCATCTATCCCTGGAGCTTTTAAATCTCCAATATCCTTTAATGCATTGTCAATTTCCAGATGTGTAACCGGTTGAATCAGAAACATCCGATCTTCCTGGCTTAGTCTTCGACCCGAACGGAGAATCCCGATATCTACACCAACTCGTCTCAATGGGACCGTACCCACTAGCTGTGAATAGAAAGCAACAACCTCCTGCTCAATATCCACATCCCTATGGAGAACACGACCATCTTCCGTCTCAAGCCTATGAATTCCAATCCTGCGGTTCTTTTCCCTAACCTGGGCATGAAAGAAAGCCGAGTTTTCATCCCCTAGCTTAATCCAATCAACTTTTGACTTTTTTCGTAGCACTTGTTCCTCGATGTTTTGCCAATCTTCCAGTTCCATAGAAGCTTCTTTGATCTGCTTGATCAAATCTGCAGAGAATCGATTCCGCTGGAGATCTTCCTGTAGCTGATGGAGTCGTTCACGGCTTCGCACGATGTTATGACCAGCCTGTTGCACTTCCTTATTTCTGCCCCGCATCACCTGTTGAAGTCGTTTCAACTTCGACCACAATATTTCCTGAGGCCTATGCGTAGCCGGACATTGCCAGGATCCAGAAACAGCCGATAAGAAGCCACTCGAATGGGCAATGGCATTAATAAATTTGAAACATCCCTTCCTTGGTTGTATTGGTAGATAATTTCTAAATCTCAACGGGGAATGGTCAGAAATCCCCGGTGTCAAGACTTCAAGTTCAGCATACGGATTTTCCTGAAACCAATCCGAGTTTCCAATAGCTCTATCAATGCGAGAGTAGATGGTACCATGTTCATGTTTATTTGACCACGTGAAATGTGCACCCGACGTGGGTACTTCAAATAATCCGATTTCATCCATCATCTCCACCAAATCTTTGTACTCGTGTTCCGTCACAGGATTCCCTCCAACACGATCATCACCACTAAGCACATTGTTGAAATCCCCTAGGCATATCCATTGTTCCTGGATACTAGCTGCTAATAACCGAATATCCTGCCATAGACGGGTCCTATACTGCAATTCATTCTGGGCATATATAAAAGTAACCAGTCCTCTGTCTTCACCATTCGAATCAAACCACCGACAATGTAGTAGCTGATCCGTACAGCTCAGAAAAATAACTCGAACCCTTGCTGGGTCCCAAGCCACCCAGATGCGTCCAAGTACATGGGACGAATAATTATCCCAGAAGTTCCACCGAAATCCTAATCTTTTGCGTATTTTCACCTTATTTTCCTCCTTCACTCTAGTTTCTAAAAGGCCGGCTATGCTTATATTCAAATCCAGAAGACGGGAGCCAATCTCCTTATGTTTAGCCACCTTATTTAGCCCCCTAACATTCCAGGCTAACATCGAGCGCGGTTCTGGCCCTCGCCAGAACCTGATCCAGTTTCCAAACTTGCAAACCCATTCCGCATAACCAGATTTTCGTCCGAACTGTCTCGATTTCCCAGCTGATCTGATTGTCGAATTGGTGATGCTCTTCGACTCCTGACGGTAGTCCAAGTATCCTGCTCCATTCCGGGAATAGGGGCAGTAAGATTCACCTGTTGTTGCTCCCTATCAGCATGGCCCGCTGCTGAAGGTGTAAGGGCCGGAGCAACAGGAATTTGCCTTCCCGTGGCGACCCAAACCTTTTCCGCTCCATTATGCATTCCCACCTTTACTTATGCATCTTTGGGCGGCTTTGGATCTGCTTCCTTCCTCTCCACGTATGTGGCCCACCTTCCGCACTGGCGAATAAGGGTTTCCATTCATATTCCGCTTTGTTTGATTAGGTTTCCTTGACGATCCTTAATCATAATCCATCATGGCGTAATTCACGTGTGATATCCACCTCAATGAGTATCCGCATAGGAGCTCCTTAACTTTTAGCGGTATTCACAAGAATTTAGGCACTCCGATAGCACTAGCAATCTTTCCCAAACTCTTGGCACCCCATAGGTACAACGGGAGTTGTGGTAATTTCACCCATATCTGTGCAACTCGAAGTTTGTCTTCCTCAAGCTCAAATTTTCTGGTCCACGGTCGCAAGATCATAGGTCTACCATATATGTAGTACGGTCCTCCCGATTCCACAGTATTCTTATCATCCTTTGATTTAAATCGTATGATGAAATATCCATCCTCATTATAGTATAGGTCAGGGAGAGTAATTGATTTCCACACCTTTATCATAAAATTCTTCTGACAAGATTCATGGATAGGAGTTATGCATTACATACATGATGAGTGAGTGTTTCCAAAACTCCAGCTCCTCTTCGATGTCCTCATCATCAATTTCCACTATCATCTCATCCTCAACTAAAGCCGGAGTACAATATTCTATATTCATACCTCTGTCAGGGGCACGATTCCCCCGAATCACATCAATCCAAGGGATAGGGGCGGAATTTGGTGCAGCAATCGCAGAAAGGCCATCTATCGAGCCATCCTGAATCAAGACATCCTCCTTCTCAGCTCTCTGTTCAGCGTTCTCCTCCCCTGCGGCAGTATGCTTTGTCCTGTCATTATCAGAGATCTGCAAATCCTTTTCCGCCGATTCCGTATCAATCGCACCATCCATGTCCGTCGCCGGTGGTTCCTGATCCAAACCCTTACCCTGTTGAAAGCTATTATCGTGCTCAGGCGAATTATCATCCTCAAAATCCGTAACAACCGAAGAAGAAACAATAGGGGAAGATGCGATGGGCGCCGGATTCTTTCTTGGCCTTCCCACCGGTCTCCTAGCCGCCGATTTGGTCAGCGGTGTTGCCCTCTTTTTTCGTGTCATAGCGGTAACTTGATTGTTATGAGATCGTCTTCATACGCTCTTTTACTAGAAAATTACCATTGTCATTATTATTTGCCCTGCTAGCTAGCTTTAATTATTTGCCACCGCTCCATAATTACTAGAGGGTGATGAGGTGGATTGCGGCCCAATTCCAATGTGTGTTAGGTTTCTTCTCGGCCTTCTTACATTTATATTCGGCTGTGAAATGTGTGTTGATTTCTTTGAGTTGATAAATTTTAGGCAAAACTCATGCACAAGTGGAAAATAGCTCTCGATATTTACTTTTTGCAGCCAATTTTTATCATATTGATAAATTAATTTTAATAGTCCGAAATTCTATTAGCTAATGAAGTATTTTTAGTCCTATCTCTATGCTAGTCTATTAGCTAATGAAGTATTTTTAGTCCTATCTCTATGCTTAAGCTATCTGAAAGCTGTTACTATATCCAAACTAAAGTCACTCAAGTAGTTATTAATATCAAAATGGTGGTTACAAATTTACAATTCCAATTTTTTTTGTAATAAAAACTACTTTCTTTTCGAATAAATGTGACCTTGACCAGATTGATAACATAAAACACCTAGGATACATTGTAATCTTCAATTATGTTATGGAGACCAAACATTATTATATAAAATTACGATTGAGTTACTTTTATATCATAAAATAGTAGACGGTCAGTTTTAATACTATACACATAAGTATACACGTGGGAATGCGTGATGTCCCAACGGGCAAGATCGTCCATAGTACTGCTCCAAAGCTGGGATGGTGGTGTCTGTCATGCCCCAAAACTAAATCACTTTGGTGCGACCGACCGTCTATCGTGAGATGGGCTCACGTCAAGACGAAGGCTATCTTTATCCTTAAAATACATACAATTAACTCAACGGTGGTACAATCAGAGCAACTAAAACCCTCAATACAAGATACAACATCTAGTAACCCCGAAAACAGTACAAATCCTCAAAATACAAACTGAATCCTCAAATTTACAATTAATCCAATAAACAACCACGGTTGAAAACCTCCAATACTCTAACCCGCTTTACTCCAACGAAAACCTTATCCAAGTCAAAATCACTATTCCACTGAAAAATATAGAGTAAGGGGTGAGCTACAAACTCAGTAAGCAAGTCTCCAGTGCCCCATTACCGAGCCAAGCATATATTTACGTTAGCAATCACAGACAACGATTCAAGAGGCACATATCAGAACAATAACAGAGCACTTTCACATATCGTGGGTACACCAACCGCCCTTGCCAGACTCTAGAAGTGGCCCCTACGGATTCAATAGGTGGCTCCCACCGCTCCATACAGTGTAGCACTTTGTTCCGCATGACACTTAGTTCTTTTAAGTACGGAGGCACACCCACTTCACAACACATAGGCACATATACACAAACAATTCATAATATACTCGATTTTACATGCTTGACTCTTGTTCGCAATTTTAAAGGCAACAATTCTAATTTTCAGAAATATTAAAGTAATAATAATACGACACTAGAAAACAATAAAGGTGCATTGAAAACCCAGTTACCACCAATCCATTAAACTCACGGTACAGTGGAGAACTCAACTTTTAACTCCATCCGAAAGGTGTTGCGGGCAATATGATTCTTAATTAAAAGATAACTAAATCTCCATTCTTGTCCTGTAAACAATCGAGAGGCATTGATCTTCAAATCCATGATAAGTCCTTAACATATATCATCACCATGATAATAATAATATAATGAATTACTTGACTGCAGTAGCATAAGTCTCAACTCTTCACGTACCTCTATCAGAAAAGTAAGCGGAAAACATGTTTGAAGAGAATGTGTTTCTTGTATTGACAATCACTTGAATGAATTAAGTTTACAAGGTTCCTACTACTAGTATTTATAAGGTAGAATTTACTATCTAAGAGACTCCTAACTAGGTTAATTACATCTAAAATATATTATAGAATCATAAAATATATATACAAAGATATATGAAGATCTGTAAGGATCTTTCTAAACTTAGAACTTCTGGACGCCAGTAATGTTGTATTAACTGTTGTAGTAACTGTTGCTGTAACATTGAGTGTCAACAGCAGCCAAATGTTTTTCCTTCATCTTCTATAACATTACATAGAACTTGGTAGTTCTTTTCTTCTTCTTCTTGGAATGTCTTTTGTGAGATCATGACAACATTGCATCTTGAATTATTTCCATGTAGTTTCTTCTCCAGAATGTTGCTCATACTTTTACACTCCCCCTCAAGATGTGCATAGATGTTGATAATGTGCATCTTGGAAAGAAAACCTTTGATCATGGAACTCGGCAAGGCCTTAGTGAACAGGTCTGCCAGTTGGTCTGCTGATCTTACATGAGAAACTTCAATTTTGTTCTCTGCAATCTTTTCTCTCACAAAATGGCAATCTACCTCAATATATTTGGTTCTTTCATGCAACACATGATTTTTAGCTAAATGAATGCTTGATTGATTGTCACATAAAAGGACAACAGGTTTGTCTTGTTTGATTCCAAAATCATTGAGTAGAGATATAAGCCAAGTGACTTCACAAGTGGTTTGAGCCATAGATCTATATTCTGCCTCCACAGTGGATCTGCTGACAACTGATTGTTTCTTACTTTTCCAACTAATCAGACTGTTTCCTAGAAAAATGCAATATCCAGATATAGATCTTCAAGTATCAGGACATGCTGCATAATCTGAGTCACAAAAGACCTTCAGTTGTGGCTTGAGATATGAGGAAAGATATAAATCTTGTCCTATGGTACCCTTCAGATATCTTACAACTTTATGAGCAGCTTGTAAGTGTATTACTGATGGTGAAGCCATAAATTGGCTAAGAATGCCAACAACATATGAAATATCAGGCCTTGTAATGGTTAGATATATCAATTTTCCAACCAACTTTCTGTAACTAGTTGCATCTTTGAGAGGTTCTCCTGATGACAAACTAAGTTGGTGGTATTGTTCTATGGGAATAATGACAGGCTTACACATCTAGAAAGACCTGTTTCTTCAATGATCTCCAAGACATATTTTCTTTGACATATGTGGATGGCTTTGGACGATCTTGCTATTTCATGTCCTAGAAAATATTTTAATTCTCCTAGGCTTCTGATCTTGAATTGTGTCTTAAGAAGATTTTTCACAATCTTAAGATCATCTTCATGGGTACTGCCCACCAAGATATCATCTACATACACTAAGAGTGCAGTAAAGCAACCATCTGCAGATTTTGTAAACAATGAGTACTCTGATTTTGATTGAGTGAATCCATGTTTTAACAATGCCGCAGTGAAGGTGGCATTCCATTGTCTGGATGCCTGTTTCAAACCATATAAGGATTTTTGCAATTTGCAAACATACTTAGTATCATTCTCCCCCTGAAACGGGTAGCCAGGAGGAAGATCCATGTATATATCTTCATCAAGATCTCCATGTAAAAATGCATTCTAAACATCTAGTTGTTCTAGATGCCAGTTAAACATAGAGGCAAGAGCCAAGAACATTTTGACAGATGTTAACTTAGAAACAGGACTAAAAGTCTCAAGATAGTCTAAACCATATCTTTGAGTATAGCCTTTAGCAACCAATCGAGCTTTGTGCTTATCAATGGAGCCATCTGCTTTTAATTTGGTTTTAAAGACATATCTGCAGCCTATAGGCTTAACATGAGCAGGTAGAGGTACAACTATCCAAGTTTTGTTGTCCTCAAGTGCCTGTACTTCATTTTTGATTGCTTGTACCCATTCAGGACGTTGTACAGCAGCTTGGTATGAGACAGGTTCTGTGATAGCCAAGAAAACCATAGAGTAGACTTGAAGTGTGGGAGGCACACTATCAAGGGAAATGTAATTGGCTAAAGGATATCTGGATCCAATTTTGTGGTAGAGTTTATATTGAAAACCCTTACGTTTGGAAGGGGATCTCAAAACTCTAGTTGATCTCTGTACAATAGGAGAAGAAGGTGCATCAGCTGTATGAGAAGTAACAACCTGTGTTGAGGTGTCAATGTTGTCAACATTGTTGGGACAACAGTGTTCAGAACCATATGTGGGACTGTTATGATGAACATCAGGTGAGTCAGAAGTAATGACATCAGGAGAAGAGTCATTTCTCGCAGACTGTGGTGGAGATGTTGATGCAACAGTGTCATCAACAATGTCTCCAACATTGGTAACTGTAACACCCCAGATTTTTCAGAGATGATACTATGCATATAAGTAACATTACAAATGATAATATACATAAGATTCAGTATCAAATACAAAATTCGAAGAAGTTAACATACAATACATCTCGTCGTATGATACGATAAATCCAATACACAAATAATTACGATAAGGTAGACTTCTGATTCATCAGCGGGAGCTTCTTCTTGCGTTCACTGATCCTCACTCGATGTTACATCACCAATTTCACCACAACCCGGTTCGTCTGAAATATTTTAGAAAAATGGGGTGAGCTAAACGAGCCCAGTGGTACGGGGTGGGGTTTCATTTTAAGAAAAAAATATTTTTCCTTATAAAAAAGAAAACTATGGTAGTTAAAGAATTTAACGGTTTAAGGAGAATGTTAATTGATATTGTATTACTTGAGCAAACCACGAGGTTGGTCAAACTTATAATTATTAAATATATTTTTGTATCACGCTTAACAATGCAAAATTCGAATTTAAATTCCAGAATTTCCAAAATAATAGAAGTGATTGATTATCACGGTTGTTGTCCTTGCAAATTATTCGATTATTGATTATCGACAGAATCAGTCCTCTAGAGGTGGCCCCTACGGACTCAAGAGGTGGCTCCCACCAAATTGTGTGGCATAGCACTTTGTTCCGCATGGCACTTAACGACTATTTCAATAACCATCAGTCCTCTAGAGGTGGCCCCTACTCAAGAGGTTGCTCCCACCGCATTGTCGGCGTAGCACTTTGTTCTGCATGGCACTTAGCGACTTCAGGTTTTTATCGTATGAAAGAATCTCATCTCGATTTAATTTCCCCTTGGTGGGATCTTATTAACTCAATCATTCATTAAATCATTACATGCGTTGTGGGTCAGTCATCTAGAGGTGGCCCCTACGGACTCGAGAGGTGGCTCCCACCGCGATATGCGATGTCGCACTTCGTTCCGCATGGCACTTACAACTGCCCGGTTTGGAATGGATCAGTCCTCTAGAGGTGGCCCCTAAGAACTCGAGAGGTGGCTCCCACCGCGATATAGCAATGTAGCACTTCGTTCCGCATGGCACTTACAACTGTCCAATGGTGGCTTAATTATGTAGGAACGGTCCTCTAGAGGTGGCCCCTGCGAACTCGAGAGGTGGCTCCCACCGCGATATCTCGATGTAGCACTTTGTTTCACATGGAACTTACAACCGTCCTAAAGTTCAACATGGACTCTTTTTACTCGAGGTTGCCACCTTCGTTTGGATCTCTTTTTACTCGAGGTTGCCACCCTCGTTTGGATCTCTTTTTACTCGAGGTTGCCACCCTCGTATGGTTCTCTTTTTACGCGAGATTACCACCCTCGTTTGTACTCGTTTTAACGAGGTTGCCACCCTCGGTTATTATTATAATCATTGTTTTATTCATAACACTTCCCTTTCATTGACAACAGTTAATTTTAGTGGAAATACTTTCATAGAGGTGTGACAATCCAAATTGTCTCCTCGTATAATTTCATTTGAAGAAGGTTAACCCCCTAGGGTCAAAATGCTTCCAAAATGATTTATTTACCGATCTTAAGTCAGCTATAAATATTTAGTTATGTCTTTGAAGTTATTCGTACGATGAACTCCGAATTTAAGTCCGGTTTATAAAATCTCGATTCTGGCAGTTTGATAGTCCTTCATTGTAAAATACATTTCAGTAGACAAACGTTACTAATTCTGGTTTTTATAAATTTTTTATTCTTGCTTGTTGTGTTATCTATTCAAAACATACTTTTGAGTCTAAAACACATTTATATCCTGTCACGTAGGAATTTTCTACCTAATCTGCTCATGCAGTGAGCAATGAAGGGGAAATATTCATAAAATATTCTATATTACTCCAAATATAATCTATATAATACATTAAACAAAAAAGGGTTGGAGCCATTTAGGGTGTCCACCTCAATCAATTATTTGGCAAAATGGAGAGCTATGATTGGTCCATCCTTTTCCTACATGTTCAAATCCTTTATTTTGATTGGTTCATTCAAATTCAAATAATAATGTTGAGAATTGATGAGAAACGTTTATGTGATATATTTGGTAAACATATTAAACCAATTATTCTATCATAATTGTTCTGATTGTGTCATGTTGCATTATTTTCTATTTCCCATCAATTTACTCAATGTGTAATTCATTCCAAGATGATGCATATAGAATGAATTTCCTTGCAACTTACCGAAGCAGATTTTTGGTGAAAAAAAACAGCTTACAAAATCACCCAAAATTATACATGTAGAAGTATTCACCAAATTTTTGTATGCAAAAATGATAGGACCATTGTTTCTTCATAAATTTATCGGTTCATTATTCTTTATTAACTTCAATATTAAGTTTTACACTTTATCAACCTTCTACCAATTTTTGTTCAATTTGTATTATTTCTACATATTATAGAAAACGTTCTAGGCTTTTGGAACTATTTGAAAAATATATGATGCTTTGCAATTTGCTATGGCGTATTTTCATCCCTGTCCATATATATTAATTAATGCAGTTTGCTTCATGTCAATTGAAGTATTTATTGTTTCATATCTTTAAATTACTTGAATGTGATTGTATAAATATGGTACTTCTAGAATATTCAAGAGTTTTATAAAATGTACTTCTTTCGTCTTACGATAACTTTACGTTTTCGAGTTTTGACCAACGAAATAAGGTAAATTGAACATTGAATAATTATAAACTGATTAGTTATAAAGTGGAATTTGTGTACTATATAAATAAAGAAATGATATAAAATGAATAAAAAAAGAGATATAGGGTTGGTAAAGTTGAAACTATGAGTTTTTTATGGATTAAGAATAAAGGATAATTAAAAATTGATAGTAGTCCGATAAAGTGAAAATTGTGTATTATATAAATAAATAAATTATATAAAATGAATAAAAAAAGAGATATAAGTTGATAAAGTTGTAACTATGAGTATATGATTATGGCACACCCAACAAAGAATAAACAATCTCACATATACATAAAAATTACACATTTTTTTACATATATTTTTTATCTTTGATCATCATTTGAACTTTTCGTCTAGAACTACACAGCAACCCTAATGTATGAAGTTCTCCGGAATAGAGGGGGTAAAACAAAATTGGAGGGTAGAAGTTAATAATTACCAAAAATCAATATAATAATAAATGTGTAGAACGACTACAATTGCAAAATGAGATTATTTGACCGGAACGGGTGGGGTATTAAAATACGTAAAAATATTAAAACATGTTAATTTGAAGTTTGATGTTATGCCAAAGTAAAAAAGCTGTCAGATTTTTGAGCTTTGATCGAGAAGAGGTTGCTTTTATATGATACTGGGTTTTTGGTTTATTCTTGATTTTGATAAGTGTTATTATGCGCAATTTCTCATATAAAAAAGTGAAGATTGCATGTAATTATAAATAAGGAAAAAAATCATAATATATTATCGTGATTAGTCCTTTATAATTTATAATAATGGTTGTAGAGAAATTTCAAAAAAAAAAAAAAAAAAAGACGGAGCATCACTCTATGACTTATTTTGACAGGATTAGTCCGGTATAGTTTTGAAGGAATGTTGCATTCGACGTGATTATCTTATTCGATGTGAATATCTTACAAATAATATGTGGAAACAATAAAGAAAACTTAAAAATTTCACATTATACCAGAAGAGGTATCAACTTCTGAATATGTGTTCAAGAACATAGTATACACTAGAGTAATGGATGCGTCGAACGTTATTATTATGCACAAAATTCAATAAATAAATAATAGAGAAAATAAAATTTGAAATCATGAGCATATTCGGGACATTTTTTTTTCTAAAAATTGAACATGGTGTTTTCACAAAATAATAGTTTCCATCATGTTAAGTTAATTCAACTTTCATACCCATATTACTATAATTTGTATTATACTGGCGGGTTCGATTTTGCTTTTATGATCCCTATAATGAATAATTGGGTGATAATTAAGTTAAACCCGCTGTAAACTTGCATGGGTCTCGACCATACTCTACTATTTTTTAACCCGTACGTACCTACACCCTACACTAAAATGTTAATTATGGGTCCATGTCTTAAGTTGGTCCTAAACGGGTCTGATGTGGATGCGGACCCATACAAGTATCCATGCATTAAAATATGGGTCAAAACGAGTCAGTGGAGGATTTTAAATAGGTCCGAGTATGATCTGGTTCCGGTTCAACTAATTAATTCATGTCAGGTCTCTTACTGGTGTGCATAGGATCGGGCCCAGGTCCTATATTTGAGATCCTATTAAGGTCTGGGTTTGGATAAGACCTTAGCCAATAATTGAGATAAGTTGGTTGTAATTGCACTTCATCCGTTTGATCGATGGAGAGCTTAATTACTTTGCACATTTGTCAATTAGGTGACTTTCCTTTCAGTGAAGACTAGCAAATTGATGCCAGAGTAATTTGTTCATTTTTGCATTACCCAATTGTATAATCCAAGTTATGTCAATCCATGTTTTTTACTTCCAAATTATCATTTATTTCAATCTTATTGTTTGAGGAAAAAATGTTGAATTTGATTTAATTTATGTACTTCAATCCTCAATAGTGAACTCACTATATTTGATTTAATAACATTAAGTTAGATTATTTACAACGAGAAAAAATCACGAGAAGTTTTTTATATGACATGTTGGCTTGGTGTGTCAATCCATATTTTTTTATTTCTAAAATTATATTTTATTGCTATCTTTTGTTTGAAATAAGAAAATGAGAGAATTATATATGCCCCCTCTCCAGATGCCCTTCGCACACTTGGATACCAATTAGTTGAACAATTACATTTAGGTCTATTTAGTTGTTTTTGGGTTGACCAGTTATAAGTTACACCATCCTATTTACAAACCAAACAGGTCCTTACCAATTGTTTCTAAATACACCATTTTAATTAAAAATAAAACAATAAGTATGTCCTTTTTTCTCCCAGTACAGTACAATACCATCTCCCAATTTAGTCTCTACTAAGTCTGCTATGAAAGGAATTCTATAAACAATATCTTCAATATCCCGGAAGATGGAGTAACCCATATCGAAAAGCAACAAACAAACCCAAAAATTTAGCAATCGAAGCAACAAACAACCCAGAAACATGAAGAATTTGAAACATAGCAATCGAAGAACAGATCTTATATATCCCGGAAAACATCAACCGGAAGTTCAACATGAAGAATCGAAGCCCAGAAACACCAAAAATTGAAGCCCATAAACGTTAAGAATCGAAGCCCAGACCTGAAGAATTCAAAACTTGAAGAATCGAATCGATGCCCAGACTTAAAAATTTGAAATTGATGAACCCAAGCCCAGAAACGTCAAGAATTCGAATATTGATGAACCGAGTCGAAATCAATTGGGTATCAAACTTGAAGAATTGAAAATTTGGAATCTTTTTCAAATTTTAAGATCCAAATTTAGAGTCTTATTTCGAATAATTGATTGTCATGTGATCGATTATATGTTCGTGAAGACTAGGATTTGATTTTGGTTGAAATTGGTTGTTTATTGAATTCAATTTTGAAAAACCAGGGACTTAATTGAATATTTTAGAAACTTGAAACCTGTGCTTTTGAGAATTAGAGTTGTACCAGGGATTTGGATTGCAAAATGAATTTTGTTGGCACTTCTGATATCTTTCAATTTGGCCCAGGAATAGTAATTGGTTTTTATCGAGCAGGACTAGGATGTTATTGTTGAGCTAATTGGTAGCCATCTGCAACATTTGAATCTAAGAGGGGTTCCATATGTAATTTAACCTAAAAATGTTAAATTTGTAAAATTACTCTTTTTTCTTAGTTTCATAACTTTAATTTCGGTTTTAATATACATTGTGAACATATGTCACTAGGATTTTTACTGATATCAACGAGTTCGACTATACTTTTATGATGCCTACAATGAAGAATGAGATGATTATCGAGTTAAATTTGTAAAAAACTTTCATGGGTCTCGACACATTCACTATTTTGATTTGACCCCGATCCATACCCTACACTAAATGTTAATTATGAGTATGTATCTTAAGTTGGTCCTGTATGGGTCCGAGGTTTATCCAAATTCTGATCCATACGAGAACCCATGAAAATGTCCAAATTAATCCACGAGGATTCTTTCTGTTATTCTCTCATTCCTACTATGGTCCTCTTTCTATTATTCTCTCTTTCCTGTCCCTAAGGGGCTTGACTGTGTTGTTAGTATGTTTTACTACGTTTTCACCATACCCGTCGAGTATCGACGAGTCAGAAACTAGTTATTCTTATTGGAAAATGTCTAAATCTCATGTATATCTCATTTCAAAGAGTCTAAGGCCTATTTGATCATGTTATTGAAGAATAATTGGGGTTTTACTAACAATACTCTGTTCTGCAAACATTATAAATATTGGATATTTCAAGAATTTTAATTAATTTATTATACCTCATTTTAACCTCATTCCAAATCTCAGAGATGCATTATAATGTTGTACATGTCTAGTTAAATTAAAAACATCAACAAACGAATGAAACTATTTATTTTGTATTTTACAAAAACAGGGCAGATTGCTTACGGGATTTTGGGATTTTCAAGATTTCAGCTTATTCTACTTCAAAATCAACATGCAATCCATTAGATGACTTACCCAATTGATTGTGGGGCCATATTACTCACTTATTTTAGTTTGTAAGAGAAGATCATCAAAATTTCATGAAGAACATGTGCATGCATCAAGATTAAAAACTAGTTTTAGAAGAACATTTTAACCCACCTTAACACTTTTTGTAAAATCCCGGAATTTATTTCGGACCGTCTATTTGAATTCAAATTGAAGATGAGAAATTTTATAAATAATTATTTTACGTATTGATAAATCGAAGCGAATTAGGACGATGATTATTGGTTTGGGTTTGGACCGGGGTAAGGCCCAAGTTGAAAGGCCAAGTAAAAAGCCAGTTAGGTTATTTTTATTTCCTTCTTCTCCTTTATTCTTCTCCAGCCGTCTTGTCTTCTTCCATGTCCTCGGTCTCTTCTTCTCCTCATCCGTCCGTTATTGTTCGACCTTGACCTTCCCGAGAACCATGTTAGTACCATTCGTACCGGATTATGGACTGAATTCAATTGAGAACTATGGGTGATGAATCTCGAAACCGACACAAGAAATTAAACAAGAGACAGATTTCGCTACTTATTGGAACAATTTGTGATGCTTTTGGACCGTTAGTTGTGATTTTAGATGGAAGAGATGTTGGGTATTTGATTTCCGTAGCCCTTGCTTGGAGTTGGAGGAGTTTGGTTCGATTTTAGGAAGTTTGGAAACTTTTCCGATTCGCAGGGACTGAATCGAAAGACTGCAGAAAGTTAAAGGACTCGCTTTTGAGAATTTGAGTATGGGTAGGGGCTGTTTGTAATTTATTCCTATAAAAGAGCGCACTGACCGGTTAAGTAAATTGACTGCGTAGGATTGCTAAGGTCGAGTGGCAGAAGCTTTGGACTGATAGGCATGAGGTCTGTTGTTCGAACCTCAATGGAGGCAGATTTTGTATCTTTTTATTCCAGCCCATTTTTCGACCCATTTAAATTACTGTTTTACCCCTGGACATGCAGAATTACAATTGTGCCCTCCCACCACTTATTCCTATTTTTCCTAGCTCCAGAAATGACCGTTTTGCCCTTGTAACCTACTTGTCCCTTTTTGACCTATTGAAACCGGAGTAGAGGCGTTTTGGAGTTAGCAAGTGGTGCTTTGGATGACTGATGGTTTAAAGTGACTTTGGAGGATTCGATGTGCAAGCTATTGGAGGATCTTGCGGGTATTTAAGTTTGACTTGGAATTGTATCGACTTTGAGGTAAGGGGGTTTCTTTGACACTTTTGCTTTTATTTTCCGATATAAAATGTATACATGTATAGTTTTCAATTCACAAATAACTTATGGTTATTATATCATGTTATGGGACTTGATATAATAGTCTTTTCGAAAAAGGATCATGTATGTGAATTCCCAAAAGTATGTTTTATGATGCATGTGATGTGTGAAAATTATGTTTCTGTACATGGAGATAAAATATGTTTTGGCTCTCAGTTTTGCCTACGCTCTGTACTGACCTCTTATGAGGGTTTATTGGCATAGAAGTATACTTCCCTCATTTCTTCGTCCTTTCCACGGGAACTCTTGTTATTGTTTCCTGTTTAGGAAACCTACTGTTTATGTTTTCTTTCGGGGAAACCTACTGTTACTGTTATGTATGCCATCTTCCCTGCCACGGGATCTAATAGTGGCCTAGTGTAAAATCTGATTGAGCTAAACTACCGTACTGTTTTGTGAAAGTACTCCATGTTCTGATTTTTGATATGTGAATTGTTATAGTGTGTATATAAATATGTATGTTTTACTACGCTGCTTGATCCGGTAGAAGTGTCATTGAGGCTCACCCTTACACCCCCCTTTCAGATATTTAGTAAGTGATCGGACGAAGATACTTTGGAGTTGAGTCGGATGATGGATTTGTGAAGATTGTTTAGTAGCTGTTGCTTACTCTGATATTTGTAAAGTATAAGATGACTTGTAATGTTGGGATTGTTATGTACTGAGGACTTGTAATTATTGTTGTAATTACTTAAGGGACTTTTAGATGCTCTGTTTGTACCACTCTGAGATTTTGATGTACTTTGAGGTTTAAAGTAGGCTTCGTCTTGGCGTGAGTCCATCTCACGATAGACGGCCGGTCGCACCAAAGTTATTTGGTTTTGGGGCGTGACACTTTTCTTCTTAGAGTTTTGGATCAATTCCTTCTCCACTTCGAAATTGGATTGACAAATTGAGTTCCTAGCAATTGTTGAATGGACTACGATGTGTTAGAGAGTGAAAAGAGTTAAAAGGATGAAATAGAAGAATAAGAAAAATGAATGGGTATGATTTCATTACCTTCTAACTTCTTTGTTGTAGCTTGATCATGAATTGAAATGTATCATTAGCTTTCTCATGTTGAGAGGATAAGGAATATGTATTTACATGTAAGAAATGATGAGGTTTAAGTGGAAATTTGAAGCTTGAGGTGGTTTGGCTATGGAGGCTTGTTAATGGAGGTTGGAGTCTTGGAGAAGAAGAAGTGAATGAGGTAGGAGATGGTGTAGTGAATAATGGAATTGATTGTGGGGTATACTTGTATGTATACAAGTATGTCTATACTATTTGTAGGTAGTGAATTATCTATTAAAATGGGTTTTAGGTTGGCTATGGTCAACTTGTCATGTGTTACATGACTATTTACTAGTTAATCATGTTTGTCTAGTCTAATATTATTATGCATTGGACCATTATAATATTTGATTCGAGTGTTGATTTGAAAACGTGGTTTAAAATGGGTTTCTTGTCTCTTTACGATTTCTTTATATTTTTATTTTCGATTTAGCTATTTTGATTCCTTGAATTCGTCACTTAATTTGAGAATCACTTGATCATACGATGGTTGAAAGGTAACATATTTGTACTACTAGGACCCGAGTTAAGTTCGATGCTTCGTGGTGCTCTCCTTCATACATGCCATTGCGTCAGTCGTAATTCCATTAAATGTTTCATAAATGACTAAATTATAAATTAATACAAGATAGTCGGTTTCTTTATTCACAAGTTTACCTTATTCTTCTAACTGAGTTCCTAAGGATTTTATTTTCTTTTCGAGGGGTGTCACAATCTTCCCCTCTTAAGTGAATTTGGTCCCCAAATTCACTCGTTGAACGACTCTGGAAAAATTCTTTCTCATTTTGTCCTCTATTGCCCACGTTCTCGTTCCGTGCCACAATGGTAATTCGGTAAGACTTCTACCCTCATAATACTTTTGGTGCAGTTATATTTTTCGTTCTTCCTTTCTAAATACTACTGCAACGGCTAAAAGTGAGGTCCGCTGGTACTAGTGGTTGATCGCTGAGTATGGCGAGTGTGCGGTAGCCTTTCTTGAGCCGAGAGTCGGAAAGACGTCATGCATGTGTGGGAATTTAATGGGAATGAGGAGTCGGTACGTAGTAGCAAGTCTTGCCCGCACTCCTACTAGGTATAATCTCATGTATCTCAATCATAATTTTTTCTTTATTTCCTTCTGCCGAGGCTTCTTTTTCGTGGTTCAGTTTGTCGAAAAAGCCGGCCTCCTATCTAAAATTCCTAGCCTCGCCGAGGATGGTTGGTGTATCTTTTTCTAGTGTGCCTTAGGTAACTGTCCATGATCAGTCTGGTCTTGTGTATCTTGTATTCAAAAGATCCACCAATTGCCGGCTTCTTTTCTGTTGCCTCCTGTAGGGCCCAGATCCTTCCATTTCTAATGAGGATAATAAATACTCCTTCCCGTTCAAAGCCTCGTCTAGCACCATGTTATGTGCACTTGATAGCTGTCATTGTACGCGAACTCTGACAAAGCTAAATTTTAGCTTGATTACCCATACCTATTTAATATATCTTCCATGACTTGGATGTTACGTTCTAATTATTCGTCTTTCTGGGAGTCTGCTCATGGCTTAAAGTGAACATGTTCTTAGACCATTACAAAGTACCTTCCGAAATTGAGATGCCAATTATCGGTCTATATCTTGTACTATGCTCGTTGATATCCCTTGGAGTTCGAACAACTCCTTGAATATATTGTGGGTCTAAAATCCCAAATGGTCTATCTTTTTTGTCGATAAAAATGTGTCGACTTTGCTAGTCGATCAATTATTGCCACGTTTTATCCTGCCCATCCTTAGCCCTGGACGAGTCGTTAACGAATGGTCCCACTTTCATTGAACGTATGGAGTGGCTTCAGTAACAAATTTGTTATTTAAGTTTCCTCTTTTACTCGTTGACAGGTGGGACATCTTGCGGCATATTCCTCAACCTGATTTCTCATTATATATATATATATATATATATATATATATATATATATATATATATATATATATACTTCGTGAATACAAGGTGTAAAGAAAACAGTTGGTTATTTTCGTCCGTCGTTATTGTAGTTTCTATGGATAGCGTGCAGGTCTCACGGTTCGATTCTAATCTTCGTTCGATCCTAACGAGTGATTGTATGTTTATGATATTTATTTCTTATACCACGAGCTATTTTTTGTTTATTTTTTTAATTGATTACAATCGTTATTATTGTTGTTTGTTGCTGTATACCTTTATTATTATTATTATTATTTCAAAACTTTTTATTGGTATTTGATACTATCAGTTCATGGTTAGCATATATACATCGGTACCCACAGACAGAGCTAGGATCCTGTCCTGGTGTTGCTCGGTCATCACTGACCAGGCTCTGATACCACTAGTAACACCCCGGACTTTTCAGAGATGATACTATGCATATATGTAACCTTACAACTGATAATATACATAAGATTCAGTATCAAATACAAAATTCGAAGAAGTTAACATACAATACATCTCGTCATATGATACGATAAACCCAATACACAAATAATTATGATAAGGTAGACTTCTGATTCATCAGCGGAAGCTTCTTCTTGCGTTCACTGATCCTCACTCGATGTTACATCACCAATTCCACCACTACCTGGTTCGTCTGAAATATTTTAGAAAAATGGGGTGAGCTAAACAAGCCCAATGGGTACGGGGTGGGGTTTCATTTTAAGAAAGAATATTTTTCCTTATAAAAAAGAAAACTATAGTAGTTAAAGAATTTAACAGTTTAAGGAGAATGTTAATTTATATTGTATTACTTGAGCAAACCACGAGGTTGGTCAAACTTATAATTATTAAATATATTTTTGTATCACGCTTATCAATTTAAAATTCAAATTTAAATTCCAGAATTTCCAAAATAATAGAAGTGATTGATTATCACGGTTGTTGTCCTTGCAAATTATTCGATTATTGATTATCGACGGAATCAGTCCTCTAGAGGTGGCCCCTACGGACTCAAGAGGTGGCTCCCACCAAATTGTGTGGCGTAGCACTTTGTTCCGCATGGCACTTAGCGACTATTTCAATAACCATCAGTCCTCTAGAGGTGGCCCCTACAGACTCAAGAGGTGGCTCCCACCGCATTTTCGGCGTAGCACTTTGTTCTGCATGGCACTTAGCGACTTTAGGTTTTTATCGTATGAAAGAATCTCATCTCAATTTAATTTCCCCTTGGTGGGATCTTATTAACTCAATCATTCATTAAATCATTACACGCGTTGTGGGTCAGTCCTCTAGAGGTGGCCCCTACGGACTCGAGAGGTGGCTCTCACCGCGATATGCGATGTAGCACTTCGTTCCACATGGCACTTACAACTGCCCGGTTTGGAATGGATCAGTCCTCTAGAGGTGGCCCCTACGGACTTGAGAGGTGGCTCCCACCGCGATATAGCAATGTAGCATTTCGTTCCGCATGGCACTTACAACTGTCCAATGGTGGCCTAATTATGTAGGAACGGTCCTCTAGAGGTGGCCCCTACGAACTCGAGAGGTGGCTCCCACCGCGATATCACAATGTAGCACTTCGTTTCGCATAGCACTTACAACCGTCCTAAAGTTCAACATGGAATCTTTTTACTCGAGGTTGCCACCCTCGTTTGGATCTCTTTTTACTCGAGGTTGCCACCCTCGTTTGGATCTCTTTTTTACTCGAGGTTGCCACCCTCGTTTGGTTCTCTTTTTACGCGAGGTTGCCACCCTCGTTTGTACTCTTTTTAACGAGGTTGCCACCCTCGGTTATTATTATAATCATTGTTTTATTCGTAACACTTCCCTTTCATTGACAACAGTTAAATTTAGTGGAAATACTTTCGTAGAGGTGTGACAATCCAAATTGCCTCCTCGTATAATTTCATTTTTCATTTGAGGAAGGTTAACCCCTAGGGTCAAAACGATTCCAAAATGATTTATTTACCGATCTTAAGTCAGCTATAAATATTTAGTTATGTCTTTGAAGTTATTCGTACGATGAACTCCGAATTTAAGCCCGGTTTATAAAATCTCGATTCTGGCAGTTTGATAGTCCTTCATTGTAAAATACATTGCGGTAGACAAACGTTACTAATTCTGGTGTTTCTAAATTTTTTATTCTATCTTGTTATGTTATCTATTCAAAACATACTTTTGAGTCTAAAACACATTTATAGCCTGTCACTTAGGAATTTTCTACCTAAACTGCTCATGCAATGAGCAATGAAGGGGAAATATTCATAAAATATTCTATATCACTTCAAATATCATTATTCTTATTGGAAAATGTCTACATCTCATGTTTCTCTCATTTCAAAGAGGCTAAGGCCGATTTTATCATGTTATAGTAGAATAATTTGGATTTTACTAACAGTACTCTGTTCTGCAAACATTATAAATATTGGATCTTTCAAGAATTTTAGTTAATGTATTATACCTCAGTTTAACCTCATTCCAAATCTCAGAGATGCATGATAATGTTTTACATGTCTAGTTAAATTAGAGACATCAACAAACGAATAAAACTATTTATTTCGTATTTTACAATAACAGGACAGATTGCTTACGGCATTTTGGGATTTTCAAGATTTGAGCTTATTCTACTTCAAAATCAACATGCAATCCATTAGATGACTTACCCAATTGATTGTGAGGCCATATTACTCACTTATTTTAGTTTGTAATAGAAGAATCATCAAAATTTCATGAAGAACATGTGCATGCATCAAGATTAAAAACTAGTTTTAGAAGAACATTTTAACCCACCTTAACACTTTTCTTCTTAGAGTTTTGGATCAATTCCTTCTCCACTTCAAAATTGGATTGACAAATTGAGTTCCTAGCAAGTGTTGAATGGACTACGATGTGTTAGAGAGTGAAAATAGTTAAGAAAGGTGAAATAGAAGAATAAGGAAAATGAATGGGTATGATTTCATTACCTTCTAACTTCTTTGTTGTAGCTTGATCATGAATTGAAATGTATCATTACCTTTCTCATGTTGAGAGGATAAGGAATATGTATTTACATGTAAGAAATGATGAGGTTTAAGTGGAAATTTGAAGCTTGAGGTGGTTTGGCTATGGAGGCTTGTTAATGGAGGTTGGAATCTTGAAGAAGAAGAAGTGAATGAGGTAGGAGATGGTGTAGTGAATAATGGAATTGATTGTGGGGTATACTTGTATGTATGCAAGTATGTCTATACTATTTGTAGGTAGTGAATTATCTATTAAAATGGGTTTTAGGTTGGCTATGGTCAACTTGTCATGTGTTACATGACTATTTACTAGTTAATCATGTTTGTCTAGTCTAATATTATTATGCATTGGACCATTTTAATATTCGATTCGAGTGTTGATTTGAAAACATGGTTTAAAATGGGTTTCTTGTCTCTTTACGATTTCTTTATATTTTTATTTTCGATTTAGCTATTTTGATTCCTTGAATTTGTCACTTAATCTGAGAATCACTTGATCATACGATGGTTGAAAGGTAACATATTTGTACTACTAGGACCCGAGGTAAGTTCGATGCTTCATGGTGCTCGCCTTTGGACATGCCATTGTGTCAGTCGTAATTCCATTAAATGTTTCATAAATGACTAAATTATAAATTAATACAAGATAGTCAGTTTCTTTATTCACAAGTTTACCTTATTCTTCTAACTGAGTTCCTAAGGATTTTCTTTTCTTTTCTTTTCGAGGGGTCTCACAGTAACAACATTATCAGTTTGTTGTATAGAAAGTAGAGAAGAAAACCCTAGCCCTAGTTCCAGAAATTGGTTTGGGGGAGAAGTAGAAGATGAACATCATCAAAAGGTTCAGGCATTTGAGATACATTTTTGTTCCTAACATTAAGATGTGATGTGTTATTAGTCAGAGTAACTTCCCTCTCAGGTTCCTTTAGCAAGTTAATAGAACCATCCTCCTCCTCCTCCTCCTCAGAGGCAGAGGCAGAGTGTCCATCTCTATAACCTGCATTGTCATTTCCCTCCTCCATTTGAGTTTCCAAAGCATGAAAGGGATTGTTTTCCTCAGGAGTGCAATAAGGTATACTATTGGATCTTGCCCTTCCATTTGACAATGAATTGTTATAAGCTTCAATGGGAGATTCCACATAGTACTCACTGTTGTAAAAGTTCTTCTCACTTCCTTCCTCATTACCATCACTCTCTACTTGTTCTTGCTCATGTAGGTGTACCTGGTTATCTGCAAGGGGAACAAAAGAGTCCTCTTTTGGAGGATTATCAGTACCACCTGTATTGTTGACTTGAGGTCTGTTTTTCTTAATCAACTTCCCATACACATTAAAAGAGGATTTTTTCTTGATGTGTTTTTTCTGCACTTTTTGAAAACCATCAGAATCTTTTTATATCATTAGTTACAGTCTCCAAATCAATAACAGGCTTCAGTTCAGGGTGTTTTTTAAAACAAGTTCCAATATCATGCCCAAGCTTAGAGCAGAAAGTGCAATAATGAGGGAATTCATCATAAATAACATCCACAACATGCATTAAACCATCCACATCAACAAAGATAGTAGTAGGCAAAGATTTAGAAGAATCTACTTTAACACAGACTCTAGTCTACTTTAACACAGACTCTAGCCCTCATTAACACATTTCTATGAGCAGTAGCTTGGTCCATTCTCAAAGGATTTCCAACCAATTTAGCAATTTCAAAAAGAGCTTCAGCTTGAAAAAACATAATTGGGAGTTTTTTAAATGTAATCCAACAAGGAACAATAGGAGAATCCACTTCAGTAGAGTAAGAAGGCGACCATTTAGTTAATTTCAAAGCGCTCCCAGCAATGAACAAAGATCCTTTAAGCCAAAGTTTAGTGAAGTCCTCTTCAAGAAATAGAGTGATTATGAGATGACGGAAATCCAACAGACTAACAGAGAAACCATGCTTTAAGCCAAGCTTTTTGAATTCAGGAGTGATTTCATTAATCTTTGGAGGAGTTTTTCCCATAAATTTACCTACCAACGTCAACGAAAAAGGTAAAGATAAAGCTTGTACCTCAGACGATGAAAATTTTATCGCCGGTTGACCTTGATGCGTAAAAGCTTGTTTCTCATCCACAAGTTTCCGATTACGATTACCCAGATCTTGAAAAAGACAAGGATGGTGCAGATCCTTCTCTTCCATAAGCCCCAGACGTTCTCTTACTTGCCATTTCCACATAAGATGTGGTTTGTGGGTGCTCTTGGACATCCTCACTTGCAACATATTTCACTGTTTGATACATTCCGATTTGCTCCAGTAGGGTTGGGCACTCCCACCAGATTAGGATTTGACCTAACATTGGTATTCCAAGTGTTACCAAGCTTCGGGAGAGAAGCTAGTGTGGAAGAGTTAAGCCACTGCAGTGGCTGACCAGATGAAGATGGTTGAGTAGAGGTGGACGGACGACTATTTTGTGCCATAAAAGCGAAGCTCCAGCAGCGTGAGGCTGCCAGAGAAGGGAGTCCGAAAGGAAATCTAGGGTTTAGGATTGGAGAGCATTTTTTTTTAGAGAGCAGGATATTCCGTTTGAACTTGTCCCACTATGTAATTGACGGCTTAAGTAAGATGTTAGTACCGTACCTTAAATATCTCGCCTCTTGCTCTCCATGAGCATAGGTTGTTAGGGGTATGGCTAATGCACTTACACCTGTTGTGGAACTGGTCCTTTGGACATAGTTCTACCTTGGAATTGACGGTTTTGAGCCCTTGGTCACATATTAAATTACTTGCCACTTGACTTGAAAGATAGCATAGGGTGGAGGAATGTGATTAAGAATGGGCCCGGAGTGGATCTGTGGTGCTAGTCATCACCGTGGTCGTGTTGGGCATGTCCAGATACTATCCAATATCGGCCACCGAGTCGTGAGGGTTGATGAATGCGTATTCGAAACCAACACGCACAAAAGTGCGGAACTCGATAAAACAGACACTACCGGTGTATCTTATGAATTGACGGTGGAACTTATTTATGCTCTTGTGACTTTGATGATGGATGAGTTTACTTGGATTCATAAAGAGGGGTTTAGCCTTGTAGTTCTATTGGGAGAGATTTGGTTAAGGATGTTGATGTAAAACCTTTTGGAGGTCAAATAGTAGTAATGGTTTGAACTTCGGTTTTGGTTTCAGTCAATTGATCATGTAATTATGTTTTCGAGCATTTCTTATGCTCCTTGATTCTTATTATTAATAAAAATTTTACTATTTCAAAAAAAATTTACATCTGTCATATATATATATATATATATATATATATATATATATATATATATATATATATATATATATATATATATATATATATAGATAGATAGATAGATTAAAAACAGATCCTCTAAACCTAGCTAGTTCCATCAGCCGCCACTTTCATTTTCTTCTCTCACTACCTCACTCACTCCTCTCTATTACAGTAAAATGGATCTCTATTCCTTTTTCTTTATTTTCTATTCTGCATCGACATTTATGTTCTTCATTGGAGACCTTCCTCTCTATCTCAATTCTCAACCCATACACACACCAAACCGACCGAGAACACAATCAATCAGATTCTTTGCAAAACAGTCCTTTAAAATCAAATCTTTTTTTTTATCCCAAAACCGTGGAATCTGGCGGTTTGCCGGTTCCCGGCTCACCGGTTTCCACCAGTTTTTCCGGCTGGAACGGTTTGTCCGGTCCGATCCGAATTTTAAAACATAGGTATCGAGTGCTTAACTTTATATTTCTTCTTTCCGAGCTCAACTTTTCACTTTACATTTTGATAACTTTCTTCTCAACCTGTAAATTTAAATGGAAAATCTATCTTCTCCTACTTTATTTATTATCTCTCCTACTTTATTACCATATCATATCTTGTACTTCATCCAATCTCATTTTATAAAACGTGAGAAGTTGAATCTGGGACGGATTAATATATCTATAATATTTTAAACAATATTAACAATGTTTTATGAGTATACAATTTATATTATTTTTATGTTTATGTATATCACCGATATTTTTACGTGTTAACTATAAGATATGAAGTTTTCTGGGACAGATGAAGTACTGTATTTGTCTGTAATCTCTTTACGTATTCCTATGGATGTCCGCTTAATTCATATTAATATAAAAGACAACCAGAAAAATAAATCCCACTATTCTTATACTTTTTCCAGTGGTTTATCATTTCACTTTCCTATTCTAATACACACTGAACAACTGTTGTATATTCATATTGTTTAAAAACACCCTAAAAAGATGTGTCTCGAACTGAGGCTGTCCAAAATCAAATACTACCTCCGTCTGCTTAGGATGTCACCATAAAATGTGCAATTTTACATACTTTTAGACCCTCATTTTATATGCAATATTGAATATTTATATCATATTATGCCTAATTACCTAATTACCAGTTTCTTACTTATTTTGTAGGTGGCGATCGTGTTTTCGAGGATTTTCACGATTTCCGGTGCAAAAACGAGATATTTATGCCGAATATGAGAAAAATACCAATAGACACTTATCAAGCCGTACAAGGAGCTAGAGGAGTCTAATCGAGTCACATAACCTACCGTTGCAAAGCTTATTAAAAATAATAAAACATTGTAGAAGACCATTTTTCGAGATAACGAAGTTATGAAATCTAAAAATAGCCCAAAAGACAAATAGCAAACACGAGCCAGCAATCGAGATGTGCGGTCGTGGTCCCTTGGGGACCACAATCATGATGCTGGTGACCGAATTAGTCATGTACAAGTCTGTTAACTCAAGGTCCGTCATCCTATACCTTCCTTATTTATTATGGTCGGTTTTGCAGCCTTCACACACTATATTAGAGTGCCTTGGGTCACTAAAATCATAACACTTTCTTCTCTTGAGAGGCAAAAAGACTAGAGAGAAGAGAAACTCTAGAGAAACCTTGGCCGTAAACACCATTAAAGAACGAAGAATGCAACGTCAAGAATAAGCAAACTCTTTCTTTTCTTTATTGTTCTTATGGTTATGATGACTTCTACTTGTTCTATGAGTAGGTAGACTTTTTAGTAAAGGCGAACCGCCGAAACTCTGTTGTGCTACTTTTTTATATCTTTGATATATTGATGAATTATTTTTAGACGTAATTCATGATTGTTCTTTATTCGTTCGACGAAAGTCTGTAGGGTATCTTTACTGACTACGTCTCGGTATATGCTATGTACCTTGTGTGACTATGAGTCCTTGTGTAACGTGATGGTCTGTTGAGTGACACAGCTTTCCATTGGTATAAGTGAAAGTGTTTGGATTAACTACTTCTTGATCCTTGTAGCACGTATCCTTGCTGCCGATAGACAACAATTACGTTGTCTTTAACTATGTATTTGGGAGTGGCACAATACGAGGGAGCTTGGGGAACCTTTACACATGTAAAACCATTGATAGAACCTTTACTTTTTCTTTACGTTTTCAATTAAATGCAAATTGATTACGATTTTGCATGTTTACTGAGCTTTAATAAAGATTGATTCAAAACAGTCCCATTGTTTACAATTTCGCACTTTAGAATAATTATGTTCAACTTTGTGTCTTTTTAGTTCCTATGCTAAGTGTTTGTGGATAACGACACTCCGAGTCAACTTTCCGCTATACTAATTTTGTTTGCATGAATTTGTAGGCCTCCAAATTTAAAAATATTAAATCTTTGCGAGTGTTTGGAGGAGCATAAATACAACGATATTTATTTTGCAAATGCCCGTCAATTCAATATTTACATGTATTCATTTTAGGAACATTCATTAAAAAATAGCAAAAGTGTGAACCCCACTAACTACTATGTTTATTAATTTATTATCTGTTTATCAAATATGTTTTCATTATTTATCATCTTTATCTCTTAATTTAGTACCCAATAAACAATTTGTCATTATTATTCATATGTCTTTATAAAATCAACAAAATGAATGTTCGGAGCTTAGCCGGATAGGAGTTTGTCATTTGAATTGGGACATATTATGGGTAAATACAAAAAGGGTACTTTAATGAATGCCATGTACAAATAAGATACTTTAATATGGTCATGTGCAACAAAGGTACTTTAACTTAATCGTACGTCCAAATAAGGTACTTTAACCGATCGATTTACCGGAACGGGCACATGAATCACATGCTCCCCTCAATAATTAATTGAAAAATATAAAAATAATTCAAACAATCACGAAAAATTTGAAAGAATAGTAAAAAAAATTTAAAAATGAGAACAAATTCGAAAAATTTGTTAAAGAAATCAGAAAAATTCAAAAAGATAAAAAGAAACTAAAAGCAAACAAGATTATAGCTTAATACACGAATAAGATGAAAAATTTCAAGAAAATGATCAGTAATAAACTGGACAAGAATGTTATTGATAAAAGTATACACAATTTAATCGATATCAACAGTAATAACTAATAAAAATGTATCCGTGATAATTAAAATCTAGAAGATATACAAGAATATTGAGCATTACACATTAATTCAAAAAATAGTTGCTATACCAATATCAAAATATCATAACAATTTCAAAGTGATACTCTTGGTACACAAAGTCAAAAAATAGATAAGGTCCATAAAAAAATACAGTCCTTGAATTTGGATTTTTTTATAATTTTATGAGTTTTTTTACTATTTTTCAAATTAGTTCTGATTTTTAAACTAATTTTTCCTTTTTTACAATTTTTTTAATTAATTCTTGATGGGAACGTATGATTCACGCTCCCATTCCCGGACCGGTGGGTTAAAGTACCTCATTTGAATGTACAACCAAGTTAAAGTACCTTTGTTGGACATGACCACATTAAAGTACCTTATTTATACATGACATTCATTAAAATACATTTTTTGTATTTTACCCGACAGATTATTATTAAGGGTTAATTTTTGTTTACACCAGAACCTTTTGGCTCACTTTGAAGTTACACGACAACCTTTTCTTTTCCTCACTCGACACTAAAACGTTGGTCAACACTTTGAGTCTACACAAAGGTTAAGTTTTTTTTCCAATCAACACCAAAACCTTGATGATAAATTACACCTACTACCAAAACCTTTTCAGTTCACCAGAAATAAATAATGTACAACCTTGATGATAAAAAAAACAAAATAAAATTTATGAAATAGATTGCTTATATAAGAAGAAACATGTAATTACATTATTTTGATGAGAACAAGTATAATCAGAAGAATTAATCGTGCATAATGTTGAAAGAGAGACATAACTGAGTGAAAGAGAAAGAGAATGAAGATACCATATATGTATTTTGTTTGCCATACATTAGATGTAAATTTCATTTTTAAATCATGTATATTGCAATTAGATCAAGGAGGTGGCAAATATTTTCATTTAATGCCCTCATCTCATCTATATTGCAAGAATTCAAGGAACCACAACTATTTTTATGATTCCCTATTATTATTCTAATAACAATTATGGAAAGTCGGCATATTTACATCAGAATGGCTATTAAATATTTAACAATCAAGAACTACATCCTGCCACATAAGAATTTGCAACTATGGCCACGTACAATTATGTCTCTCTTTCAATATTATATACGATTAATTCTTCTGATTATACTTGTTCTCATCAAAATAATGTAATTACATGTTTCTTCTTATACAAGCAATCTATTTTTACTTTTTCTTTTGTTTTTTTATCATCAGGGTTGTACATTATTTATTTCTGGTGAACTGAAAAGGTTTTGGTAGTAGGTGTAATTTACCATCAAGGTTTTGGTGTTGATTGGAAAAAAAACTTAACCTTTGTGTAGACTCAAAGTGTTGACTAACGTTTTAGTGTCGAGTGAGAAAAAAAAGGTTGTGGTGTAACTTTAAAGTGAGCCAAAAGGTTCTGGTGTAAACAAAAAATTTCTCTATTATTAATGTTTATTGCCCACAGTTATGGGCGGTGAACTAAACCTCACGTCATTAGAAAGTTTAGTGTATACATTGTGTTGATAGAAAATACGTTCAATCCGTTAAGGACGCTCTTAAGGCGTGTCCTAAGGCGCATTAGAGTCTTTAAGGCCATTTCTCAGAAGGTTCGTCCCTAAGTGGTCCGACTCCACTCTTTCTAGGGTCCCAACCTCTAACATGATAAGGACTGTGGACTGTGGCACAAGGAAGATTGTGGTCCGGACCCCACTGGTCCGACCCAGCCTCACCACATGTCCAACCCCTCTTGCTGAATAAACAAACAAAGGGGAAACCGAACGTCCGATACCAGCCTAGGACCGGATGACCTCCAGGTTGGACGCCTCACCACAGAGGATCAGGTGTACAAATCTGACAGAGCATGATTCGTACCTGAGCCTGAGAGCGGACCCTCACACGTACAGGGGATTAAGACAATCCCACTAAGTAGCAAGTATGAGCTGGTCTTGGTCCAGATGTCAGGTCCGGACCTTGTTCCGTAGCACTACTCTGCCACTGCTAAAAGTCTACTCATGGTGCAGAGATGTCCATTACGCCCCCCAAAGGCCCACGAAGGGACATGGGTCTAGTTAACCTAATGGGCCATTGGTCTAACAAGGCATTGGTGGTACAACATGAAGCGTACACTTGGCACGATCTGGTGAGTCCCTCCATTCTTGATCGAAACCTATAAATATGGAACAAATTCCCATAACGTGAGGTAAGCCATTATCCCGTAATCATTCCCGAACACTTAACATAGTAGACATTCAATCTCAATTGAGTAAAGTCTCTATCCGATTTGACACTAAGCAAACCGGGTTTACCGTTTTAACCCCCCCCCCCCCCCCCCCCCAACTAGCCTTTGTGCAGGTCCTTATCGGAAGTAACTTTGAAGACCTTAGGATCATCTCAAGCGGACTAGGACGCATTAGAGGGTTAGGACAATGACTTAGTAAGAACTTAGTAAGTGTTGAGGATTCACCCCTCAATATTTTGGCGCTGTCTGTGGGAATTGTTTACTAAAAGTTTTCAGCTCTTCCAGCAATGACAAGGCCGGAAAAGTCAGCAAGGCTTCTGACTACGCTATAGGTGCTGTTCTAGGACAAAGAGTCGATAGGCATTTTGTTGGTCCAGATAACGGCAACGTAAAATACTAGGGGGGGGGGTGAATAGTATTTTAAAACTTTTGTCGATAAACGCAGTTTCTCAGATATCTATGAAGATATTTGATACTTAATTTCAGAGAGTGAAAGACTTCTGAGATAAGTGCACGTGTTCAGCAAGATAAGTGTAAGTACTTTGCAATATAAGTAAAACAAGTAATAAACTGCAGAAAGTAAATAACACAAGTCTTTTTATAGTGGTATCTGAAGATGGTGTAATCCTTCAACTAATCCACTTCGGTCTTTCTCAGACCTAGAATCCTCTAAGATAAATGAGGTAACCTTACAGATATCTTTTCTTGATTCCTAAATACACTAGGTTCCCAACCAAGTGTTCCCCCTGAGTTATTCCCCGGCTTTCTCAGCCAAGTACTTCCTGTACTCAGAAACCTTGTTGACCTATTCCTTAGCTTCCCAAGCTAAGTACTTCCTGTGCTCAGCAACCTTGGAGTTATTCCTTAGTTTCCCAAACTAAGTACTTCCTGTACTCCACGCCGTATATGGTGTTGGTTTTAGGTTTGTTTGTCAGGTGAGCTTCTTTAATAACTTGTTCAGTTATTCAGATAGCTCTGTGAATCAAGTATACTTAATACACTTTACAATGTATGGTATCTTGTTCTCTACTGACCCAAGTCTATGGTAAGTGTTCAAGAGAATGAAACTTTGATAAGAAATCTTAGTTCAACTCTTTCACAAATAACAATGCTCGTTAAGGATCAGGACACTTGGAACTTGTGTGCTACTTAGAATCAAGAGCTTTGGTCGCAACAGAAAGTTTGAAGGTAAGTAGTTTGCTTGAGAGCGCTTGTGTGAGTATTCAATTTCAGTGTGTTCTAAGGTGTGTGTACTCAAGCAGTCTAAGTGTTGATATTTATAGATGAATTTGAGTGCCGTTTGAATATTATCCGTTAGGCTTAAATCAAATTCAAACTATTGATATCTGAATATAGTACTATAGCAGGTTTGTCTTCTTCTTCAGAAGCTACCGTTTTTGTTCAGACATTTCTGTCTGCGCATTTAATGCACTGTACTATATTTTGTCCTGTAGTGCCAACGGAACTATGCATGGTATCAGAGATCTTTATACAAACAGAGTTTTCTGAAATTTTGCATGTTCTTTTCCAGAGATCATCATAGCTCCAGATACCATTTGTTTAAACAACTTGCTATAATATGTTTCTTTTTCAGAAGCATATTTTATCTTCAAGGTATCTGAGTGTAGATATCTGTGGGCACTTTCCTTGTCTCAGAACCCTTTTATGCTCAGATATCTTTTGCAACATTGTGTGTTTCGAAACACTTGTTTCTTCAAGATATCTGGACATAGGTTTCTGGAAAACCCTTGTCTTCAGCAATCTTGTGCATTCTTCAAATCTTCAAAACTGTTGATCTTTTCCTGCTGGATGCCTTCTTCTTGGTCTTCTTCAGAAAATAAAAATTACATTTTGAGACCTAATATCCTATACAAGATTTGCTAGACTATCATACTTAGTGAGTTTCCTCTTTTACAGTGTGCAAGTGAACTAAGAGTACTAATCACCTTTATGAGCTTAAGATAAGTCATTAGGTTGCTAATCAAAATCTAAACAGATATTCCTAACAAATTTCCCCCATTTTGATCAGTCAACGATGACTATCTGACCTATTACAAATCTGGATGAGGAAACAATCCACCACTTAATCATTTCTTATGATCTTTTAATTCATATAATTAAGTGCAGAAAGTAAAAATCAACCAAATCACAAGGTGTGATCTTTGCTGATAAGTTATCTTTTATAGAGAATGATATCTGAGAGTAAGTTCATCAGATATGATACAGAGAAAGTTTACAGATAACTTTTTCAAGATTTAACAGAAACGTCCAGTCAGCAAGATCACAGAAACTACTTAGTCAAATAGAACAACAGGAGTAACCAAGCTCCAAGTGAACATTCTAAATGACAAGTCTTCAAATCTTCAAAACAGCTCCATGGATCAATTTGCAAATTTCCTATCACCAAACCTTTTGATATCATCAGAGTAGTCATAGAGAAGAGTTCTGACAATCATCTCTGTGTCTCTGGCAAATCCACAGACTTCCTTGTAGGTTTTGGTGGGATTTCTCTTGACAAAATGCTTGACCCACATATACTTTCCCCATTTCCAGGCATGTTCGATTCTGATATCTGATAGCTTGAAGTATTCATAAATAATTTTCAGATATCTGATGTCACCCTTGTATTGATCTTCAGTTAAGTAGAAGGACTCATAGGGTTCCACCGCAAGTCTTGCTCTTGTGCCTGTTCCAGTAATGTTGGGAATTCTGTGCACATCATCTGGCTTTCCATAAGGACATTCATCAGAGAGGTCCTTCTTCATGGCTTCTGTTCTCTTGATTACTTCAAAATCCAACCATGCTTTGATGTGGTTGGTGTTAATCAAGATTGGCTTATCTTTTCTCCATGCCATGAGCTGTTTATGGATTGGTTCTGGAAACCTTGAATTTACCAGTAAGTGCTTGAGTTCCAGAATCCAGTAGCCATTCTTCTGATTAATGCACCTGTAGATAGATGAATCATTGTTGGTCTTCACATACTCAATCTAGGCTTCTTCAGGCCTGAGTGGAAGTTGAAGTTTTCTTTGTTCAGCTCTCAGCCTGTTCCTTCTTTGTCTAGAATTCTCCTTTGGGGGATTGCTTGAAGAACCACCCTGGATTGACTTGGTATTTCCAGATGGTGTTTTAGCTGCTAAAGGCTTTGCAGCTATGGGCTCAGTTATGCTATCAATTTTCCTTTTTCTGTGAAGAGGAGCTTCATCTTCATCAGTCTCTTCATCATCATCAAGATTTATTCTTGTGAGACTTTTGCAGCCTTCTTCATTGCCCAGGGATTTGATTTGGCCTTCTTCTTCTTCTTCTTCAGAAGATTCATCAATCCCTCTTACTTGTCTTCTCCTTGGAGCCTTGGTACTCCTTGGAGGTCTTTTTGCCATGGCCCTTGTTACCATTGTAGTTTCTTCAGTTGGCTGCTGGGAAGTAGCTACTATTTGCAAAGCAGCTTGATTTGATGAGGGATCATCTATTCTGAGTGGTGGCTGGGAAGTTTTCTTGTTTCCTCTTCCTTTCTGAGGGGCACCAACTCTAGATTTCTTCTTTCCTCTCCCCTGATCAGATCCAAATACTTCCCCCTTAGTCATTGTTGACTGACTAAGTACCACAAAAGAATCTGAGAGGGACTCAAAATTCTTTTGCAAGTAGTTGTAGGCAGTGACCAACTTCTGAAGTTCAGCCTTGAGCTCCTGATTTTGTTTGATAAGTCCCTTCTCCTTATCAGTGAGCTCTGCCAATGGGCCTAGTATGGCATCTGCTTTTCCAGCAGTGTAACTTGCCTCGTGAAAAGCTTTTTCAGCTAATGATACATCATCGTCCCTTACCATTCCCAGATCCTTCTAAGCAATGATCATACTGGTTGTTCTCTGAGTGATGAGCTCAGTGAATTTCTGCATATCTGAGGGGACGGAGGCAATTACTTCGTTGTTTTGTGAAGACATCTCCCTTTTAAGATGTGCCAAAACTTGATATCTATTCATATATTCATGGGAGTGGACATTTGGCAGTTTGTTGAAAATTCCAGGAGCAATTATCTTCCTTTTCAGATGAGAAACCGCTAAGTGTTCATTGCGGTGTTCTGCCAAAGTCTTGTCTTCTTCATCATCTGAGTCATCAGCCCAGTGATCTTCATCCTCTTGGACATTTTCAAGATTTTCCAGTCCAGCAACCATCTCAGAGATGGGCTTCTTTCCTTTCTGAGAGGAGGATGGTTTTTCTTTTGATGGTGATGCAGCCTTAGCATCATGCTTGTCTTTAGATACTTCTTCAGTATCTAGCTCCTTAGCAATAGCATTTACAGCATCCTGGAGCTCTTTAATCTCAGAGTAAGCTACTGTCTCTTGTAAGTATTGATCTTGTAGTTGATTGAGCTTATCTCTGGATTTAACTAGCTCTTCTTCAAGTTGAAGATGGAGCTGTTGCTCTTCTTCCAACAGTTGTTTGAGTTGAGTAGCTCTGGTTTGAGTATTTAATATCTTCTGAGTTGTTTCCTCAGAGTACTCAACTACTTGGTCAGTAGTGTCCTTTTGTTGTTGGGAAGATGGATGGGTAGATTTCTGAGGTGATGGGGGAGGGGATTGTTGTGATGTCCTCTCAGTGTGCTTTTCAGCAGCTGAGGCAATGTTTCCTTGTGGAATCCATCTGCAATCTTGTCTGACCATCTGCCTGTTTGAAGGCTTGCACCAATTTATGTGCCACTTCCTTGGAAAAATCCTTACGCATTAGGGTCGCAACTTGATATTGTTCAGTAGGGAACATTGCGTGGATATAGTTTTCCAGATCAAGAGCTCGTGCTCGTCTTGTTGGTTGATCTGTGATTCTCGATTTTGAGAGATCAGAGCACCTTAACCTTTGCCATTTCTTGAAGCATTGAATATGCTTTGGCAAGGTATGAGTCTTGAAGAAGGGAAGAAGGTTTTCATAGTCATCATTTGACTCCTTCTTGGCACTACTTTGAACCTGAAAGAGAGAGTTTTGAATTAGTTTCAAAACTTGTGTAGATATCTGAGTTTTAGAGTAGTCAAGTATCTGTGTTACCTGTGCAACAACAACAGGCTCAGAAGGTTGGACTACTGAGGTTTCAGGTGCCTCAGATATCTTGGTGTGAGGAGGAGACTTGGACGTCTGATCCTCAGCATCCTCTCTTTCTTTTTGAACCTGAGATTAGAAACATAACACTTAGGAAATTTTATCAAGAAAAAGTTCTATCTTCAGAATCAGTTATCTGAGAGGTCAATTACCTCCACTATTGGAGGCTCAGATACTTGTGCAGTCTCTGGAAATTTTTCTTGTGATGAAGGTTTTGACGCCTAATCAATTTCCATTGGTTGTGGGGATTGAGCGGGCAACTCCCCAACAACTTCTACTTCTTTTTGAACCTGTTTAAGTAAAAGTGTTAGTTTGAGAAAAATGATCAGAGATTTGTCTTTGAAGATTATAGGTATCTGAATGAAATACCTTCTCTGCATAAGGTTCAGATACTTGTTCCTCAGAGACCTTGGAAGCCTCTGGATTCTTCTCTGAAGAGATAGACTTTTCCGTCTCTTCATTTTTCTTCTCAGTTGGAGCCTATTAGAAACAGACGCTTAAAAATATTAGTAAAGCACATATCTGAGATGTTATATCTTAAGGAACTGTTTTCTACCTGTGAGACAGGCTCCTGTTCCTTAAGTGGTGAGGCTATTGAGGCCTTCTTCTCAGATTCTGAGGCAAGCTTTGCAACTTCCTCTTGCTCTTTTGTTTCTAATTCAGCCTGTAACAAAGAATTCTTATTAGTTAACAAGACATAAAACACAAAGAGATTCACAAGTACAAACCATTCAGCTACCTGAGCAATGTCAGGCTGAGTGGTCTCTGGAACTTGTGACCCTTCCATGAGTTGGTCTCGTTGTTCCAATGTTGCTTCTATGTTGGAAGTTTGAGGTACTTCAACCTTTTCCTGAGTGGCTAACTCAGTTGCCTCCCCTGGTTGATCATTCTGAGTAGGTGTCTCAGTTTGATCCCTCGCTTGGAGTTGGGGAACCTGCTCATTTGCAGGATTTTCTTCAGCATACTGCATTGCTGGCATGTCGAAATGAAGTTCATTTACCATTTCATCAACCACTTGTGGCTGTTTTGGCTGTGGTTGTTGTGGTTGTCTGGAAGCAGACGTTTGAGCATTTGAGAGCTCTTCCAGATCTTTAAGTGTGGCATTGACATCGGCGTCAGCCAATACTAGGTCACCACTCATCAGGGCTTCTTGAAGTTGTGCATATGTGACTGTCCCTGATGGTGTGATGGCACCAACAACCTTTGCTATAGGTGCTTGTTCAGCAACCTGTGGTGTAGGTTCTTCTTCAGATACCTCTACACCAGTTACTATTTCAGTAACCTTAGCCCTTTTCGATTTTTCTAGGACCTGAGAGATGACTAGTTCATCATCTTCATCATCAGAGCTTTCATCAGCATTAGGAACTGATTGGTCCATAATTCCTGCGGTTTATGCAGATAGGGCTTGGTATCTTTCACCACTTTTGGCAGTATTTATGAGATAATTTGATTGTTCGTCGCCGTACTAAGTAGAAATAGGCGAAAAATCGATTCATCAGCAAGGCTTTCTGTAATAGTCTTCACATTTCTGAAAGCACTTTCTCTTGCTGAGTCTACTTGTTCAGTAGTCGATACCTCTTTTGCAGCATTGATGAGTTCATCGGCAGCTACGGCAGGTATCTGGGAATCGACAACCTCAATGGGTGTGCCTTCTGATTTGCCAGCAGACTTCTTTCGTGAAGTTCTGGGCTTCTTGGTCGCAACTTTTCCCTCAGATACCTCTTCAATCTTTCGCTTCTTGGAACCTTTCTGAGATCCAGTAACCTTTTTCATCATGTTTGAATACTCATATTTGTAGAGTAGGTTACTGTTGGCAATATCTGCCGTCTCTCTGAGCTCAATGCCAAGACATTCCAGTAAGTAGCATATTTTCAGTCCATAGCTTACTGTTGATTTTGGCTCAGCAAGTCCCTTAGCGATTGTAGGCTCAAAGCCTTGAATCTTCTTCACAAATTTCATGAAGGCGTACTTCCCCCCAATTAAAAGGGTTTTCCAGCCTTTTGTCTTGTTGTTGTAGCAAGAACATCATCATCCAGCGTTCTTGGCTTATCTGGTCAACACCTCCTTGTAGACCATCAAAGCATCTGTGAAGAATGCATGCCAACACATCCCAGTGAACCAACAGATGTGCGGTTACGATGTCGACAAGCTTGAAATCGGTGGGTGTATCGATTTTCAAGATCACACGCCATCAGTCAAATTGTTTACACCTTCAAGGAGATCATCATCCTTGGTGTCTATTTCAAAATCCTTTCCAAGATTTTGAAGTTCAAACAACTTGCAGAAAGTTGTTAAGTCCAGAAGGATTTCCTTTCCTTGGACTGAAGTCTTTATAGACACTATTGCAGTGCCTTCAGAAACACAGGATATAATCCTGGAGTTATTGTAGAATTCTAACACATCTAGTGAAGAGATTCCACTAGGAAGAGCAGATAGAAAACCCTTGATTTGTGCCTTTTCAAGCATGTCAAGGATCAGTTTCCTATCAGCTTGGTTTTCAATAGCAATCGTGAGGTATTCCTCAATCATGGCACCACCCCAAATCATCCTATGATTTGAAGTCCAATGATCGGGATTAAAGTTTCCTACCAATCGATTGTTTACTATCACCAACTCTGGTGCTTGCTTTTCAGCAGTACCAGTGATAGAAGATTGGGGTTTCTGTGTAGATGAACGCTTAGGAGCCATCTCTTTATATAGTGTAAGTTTTTCGAGGTTTGAAAGAAGTTTGGGTTAGAGATTAGTGATTCTTTGCAGAAAAACTAACAGAGATTTGCAGAGGTTGAAGAAATTTGCAGAGAAATAAAAGAAGATAATTTTGCTATTTTTGTGCAAGTCTGTATGTTGGATTAGGCAAAAGTAATTTCTTTTGCCAAAATCCCATATATATAGCAATGTAATCACCACAGACATATACATACAAATTGATTTTGTGTGTAAGTATCTGTGAATTGCAGGCAGGCGTGAGTAAAAGCTAGTTCGGCATTAAATGCATAGTGGGCCATGTCGGAATTTCAACAGTCCACTATTTTCTGAGAGTTAATCTCTGCCGTAAAGATCAATCGCCCAATTCATCAAGGGTCACCATTGCTTCTTCAGCAATGATCACAATCAACAAATGTAATTGTGCCCGTTTAATGAATTTTGGCTATTAACTTTCTGAATCACATTTCTGTATGACCAAGAACACTGTTTGCATCTGAATTTATCTCACATTTGGTATTTGTCCAAGTTTTACACAGAGATAGAAATAATACAAATTTCAAGAGAGTAGTTGACTGCAGACAGTTGTACTATTCTCTTTTGTGTTCCCCCTCACTGAGTGATCCAGATATCTGAGTACCCGTCTCAGAAATCTTTGAACCCTTTAGCCTTTAGTTTCTGGATAGCCATTCCAGATTCCTCTTCTCTGGATACCCGTTCCAGATACCTCTTCTCTATCTCCTTTGATATCTTTTTCAGATATCTCTTCTCTGAACTTTTTCAATTCTTTGGTAGCTCCATTAGTCCAAGACTGTGTCTTAAGGCTAAGAATCTACTTTCTTGTAGTGGCTTAGTGAAGATATCTGCAAGTTGGTCTTCAGTGCCAATCTTGAGTATCTCTATATTGCCTTTTTCAACATGGTCTCTGATGAAGTGGTGTCTAACATCAATGTGCTTTGTTCTTGCATGAAACTTAGGATTCTGAGTTATGGCAATTGCACTTGTGTTGTCACATAAAATGGGAGTTTTCTCTTCATTGAGTCCATAGTCTTTGAGTTGTTGTTGTATCCACAATATTTGTGAAGCACAACACCCAGCAGCAATATATTCAGCCTCTGTGGTGGATGTGGCAATTGAATTTTGTTTCTTGCTGAACCATGATATTAATCTAGCACCAAGAAATTGACAAGTTCCTGAGGTGCTTTTTCTATCAAGCAATGATCCAGCATAGTCAGCATCTGAATAGCTAACCAAACTCAATCCACTCTCTTTTGGATACCACAATCCAACTTCTACAGTACCTTTTACATACCTTAATATTTTCATAGCAATGTTGTAGTGTGACTGCATTGGATTTGTCTGAAATCTAGCACACACTCCAACTGCATATGGAATATCAGGTCTACTTGCAGTGAGGTATGGTAGCGATCCAATCAATTTCCTATACTTGTGTTCTTCAACACTCTTGTCAGATTCAGTATAGGTCATTTTGGTTCCAATGCTCATTGGTATCTTAGCATTCTTTTCAGAAGGCTTTAGATTGAACTTATTGAGTATATCCTTTGCGTACTTTGTTTGACTAATGAATATTCCATCATTGAGTTGCTTGACTTGCAGCCCTAGGAAGTAATTCAATTCTCCCACATGCTCATCTCAAATTTACATTTCATGAGTTCAGCAAAATCTTCACAAAGTTGCTTGTCTTTAGATCCAAATATAATGTCATCAACATATACTTGAACTAAAAGTAGTTTCCCGTCATGGTTCAGTGTGAAGAGTGTTTTTTCAACATCTCCTTTCTTGAAGACACTTTCTAGTAGGTATCTGGCCAATGTATCATACCATGCTCTTGGAGCTTGTTTTAGCCCATACAGAGCTTTCTGAAACTTATAGACCATCCTACTTTCTGAGGAAACTTCAAAACCTGGTGGTTGCTCTACATAGACTTCCTCAGCCAGTTCACCATTTAGAAATGCACTCTTGACATCCATCTGATAAACTATAAAGTCATTATTAGCTGCAAAGGCTAGAAAGAGTCTTATTGCATCCAATTTTGCAACTGGTGCATAAGATTCATCAAAATCTAGTCCTTCAGTCTGGGTGAATCTCTTGGCAACCAACCTAGCTTTGTTTCTGGTTATTTCACCAGACTCATTCATTTTGTTTCTGAAAACCCACTTGGTTCCTATTACAGATATTCCGTCAGCAAATGGAACCAGTTTCCAGACTTTGTTTCTCTCAAATTGATCCAACTCTTCTTGCATTGCAGAGATCCAATCTTGATCTTTTAATGCTTCTTCTATAGTCTTTGGTTCAATTTTTGAGATGAAACATCCATAGAGACAACTTGCTTTTTCAGTGATTGCTCTTCTAGTTCTAACTCCTTGGTCTATGGGACCAATCACATCTTTTGAAGGATGATTTCTTATCCATTTCATAATGGGTTTTGAACTAGTAGGATCAGTATCAATTTGATTTGAATGTGAATCAATATGATCTTGATGAGATACTTGTGCAGTATCTGGGATATCTGACACATGGGAAATGTCATGGATATCTGACACTTTTTCAGTGTTAGAGATATCTGGATCTTGCATTTCAGCAATCTCATTTTCAGATACCTTTTCATGATGAAGGTTCTCAGTAGCCTGTTCCATTTCTGGAATTCTCATAGGAAATTCTTCATCATGTCTTAGAGTCATCTAGTTGTTACTAAGCATAGGTTGCTGTTCATCGTCAGACTCATCCTCTATTTGAATGATAGAATTGTTTCCTTATGAGGATCCTTTTTCAGAATCTTTAATCATTAGTTCTTTGAACCTATCTGAGAGATCATCATTTAAGAGTACTTTCTTGTTTCCTTCATAGAATACTACGTGAATAGACTCTTCGATCTTTTGCGTTCTTTTGTTGTAGATTCTGTAGGCCTTGCTATTCAGAGAATAACCAAGAAATACTCCTTCATCTGCCTTTGGTTGAAATGTTCTCAAGTATTCTTTTCCATTGTTAAGAACGAAACATCTGCAACCAAACACCCTTAGATGTTTGATACTAGGGGGTCTACCAATGAAAAGCTCGTACGGAGTTTTGTCATGGTGTTTGTTAATCAGACATCTATTTTGAGTGTAGCATCTTTGTGTTCTGACTTCAACCTAATAGATTTCACTTATTTCAGTGTCAGCAAGCATTGTTCTTGCTGCTTCTTTCAGGGTCCTATTCTTTCTTTCAGCAACACCATTTTGTTGTGGTGTCCTTACAGAAGATAGTTGATGTTGTATACCTTTGCAAGTACAAAACTCTTTGATGTACTGGTTTACGAACTCAATACCATGTTCTGTTCTGATTACAGATACCTTGTCATTTTTCATGAATTCGAGCTTATTCAGCAAGTTAGGTATCTCAACTCTTGAATCAGATTTGTGTTTGAGAAAGACAACCCAAGTGAATCTTGAGTAATCATCAATAACAACCAGACCATACTTCTTTCCTGCATAACTAGTTACTGAGGATTCAAACAGATCCATATGTAACATTTGCAGTGACCTCTCACTGGAATGTCTAGTTTTAGACTTGAAAGTTTGGATTGTTTTTCCATTTGGCAAGCTGAGCATACACCTTCTTTTCTATATGCCATTTTGGGTAAACCAACCACCAACTCTTTCTTGGCTAGTTTATTCAGAGTTTTGAAATTCAAGTGACTCATTCTTTTATGCCATAGCCAGTTTTCTTCAGTGTGGCCAGATTGACTCACCATGAGACATTCTTCGGTTGTGGCGGATGCCCAATCAGCAACATAAAGATTTCCTTTACGCCTTGCAACCAAGAATGTCTGCTTTGACTCATTGGCAATCACTTTACATAGTTTTGACTTTATCTTGACAATGTACCCTTTGTCTACTAGTTGACTCATGCTTAGGAGATTATATTTCAATCCCTTTACATGAAGTACTGCAGAGATTGTGAGGGCGCCGAACTTCAAATTGCCAAAACCTATGGTTGGATTTTCATCTCCTCCAGCAAACCTGATAATTGGTCCATTATTGCATTTTTTGTAGTTGATCAGATTTGCTTTGTCTCCTATCATGTGCTTCCCACATCCACTATCAAAATGCCACTTTGAGTTAGTCTTTAGAGTGTTCTGCACAAAACAGGAAACAGGAGATTAGGTTCTCATACCAACAATGGAACCACTTGGATTAAAGAATCTTCCAGTAGGAATCCATTTTTGAATGAATTTCTTAGGAACATTCTTTTGTCTAACAGGAACATAAGGAGGAATCTTAGTTAAATGATTAGTATCATTGTTGTTAAGAACTATTTTCTTCCTTGGTGTGTTCCTAGGTGCTCCATTTGGTGCTTTCAGATACCTGTTAGATTTCTGAGTCTGTTTTTCAGCAAACTTAGTTTTCCTAGCCAGATTTCTTCTAGCCCTGGCATTCAGATTTTCAGTGGCTTAATTTATCTTCCACTTCTGATAATTGCTGTGAGCAATTCTAGCCTTTAACCATCGTTCTTGCTCTTGTTTGTATTCGCGAGCAAGTTGTTTCCCAATGGGTTTATAGCCAATACCATTCCGAGCACCTGATGCTGTCTGAGATCTCTTCTCAGCAGCTTTGCTAGTCTCTGGGTGATCAATTTTCTTTCCAGAAAACGCGACATAAGAAAATTTGCCAGCTCCTGCAATTTTTCCTTTTTGAGAGACATAGCACTGTGGATGATTGCACTTCTCAAAGTTATGTTTCTTTTCAGAGACATTTCCCACAGTTTTCTTTTGGACTTGTTTTTCCCACAAAGGCTTGGTCGCAACTGCCTTTCCTTTGTCACCAATCTTAGCTTTCTGAACGATACTGTAGATTGTTTGGGAATCACCTTGATGAGCACTGACGAATGTTAGTCCTTCATTACTCTTATTCAGAGTGGTGGATCTGTCTGTGTGTGTGTCCAACCCAAGTCCTTTCTTTTCTGAAGGATCTCTTAAATAAGATTGTACTTCAGTAAGAGTGTCACTAGCTTTGGCATAAGATTGAAAGGATAGTTCTTTCTTTTTGAGTTCCATATTCTCAGAAAGAAGACCTTCACATTTCTTTTGAAGATTTGCCATTGCTTCTTTATGTGACTTTTCGGTCTCAGATATCTGAGCCTTGAGAAATGCATTTTCAGCATCCTTTTTCTCAGATATCTTGATTAATTTAGAATTTTCCTTTGCAAGAGAATTCTTTTCTTCTTCAAAATTTTCGGCTCTAGCTCTGAACATTAGAAATTCTCTTTTGTAAAGATCAATTTATTTTCTGAGATTTTCCAGTTCTGTGATTCCTTCGTCATCACTTTCATAAGTATAACAGGAAGTATGTGTTACCTCATCAGCCATTAGACAAGGTTCAATGTTGGAGATATCTGGTAAGATTTCTTCAGCCATTCCACACACTTCTTTCTTCTTCTGTCCAAAGTCAATTACTTCATGAGAAACACCGCATATCTCTGGGGAAGGCAGTGTGGAATCATCTGAATCCTCATCCTCAGAATCAGACTCAATATCTAGAGCATCCAGTTGGAGTTGAATCTTTTTTCTTTCTTCAGTGAGCATAGCTCTTTGACTTCTTTTGAAGATTCTTCTATCCTTCTTGTCACCTGTCTTAAGTTTGTTGAAGGCAGGACAATCCTTCTTGAAATGACCAGGTTTCTGACAATAGAAACAGATATCATTTCCGATCTCTGCTTCCTCAGTACTTGATGCTTTTTGAGCCGGCTTGTTCAGCGAGCTTTGCATATTTTTGTACTGGTGATAGTTTGAGCCTAGATGCTTTTTCAGCTTCTCTTTGGATTTTCTTCTCTCAATTTCTCGACTGACATATTTTTCCCATTTGCTTTACAGCAAGAGCATCCTCAGTCACATCCTTGCCTTTCTTCTTTTCAGAAGTTCCTTGAGCAACTAGAGCAACATTCTGCAACTTCTCAGTTGTTTGTTCCCTTTGAGTTGTCTCATAGTCAACAGTGGCAAGATGAGAGAAAAGTTCCACAGGAGTGATATCTGGCATTCCTTGGTTAAAGTAGAAAAACTTTGTGTGTTCCCAGTTATGATTCAGACTTCTCACAATGGTTTTAATCTTTTCTGACTGGGTATATCTATTACTTTCACCAAGTGCAGCCATGTCACTCATAAGTGTTGTAAACCGGAAATCTAGTTCTTCAAGAGTCTCTGTGGGACCTTGTTTAAAGTTTTGGAATTTTAGCTTCAAAACTTCGAACTTATTTTCCTTTGTTTTTTCAGTGCCAGCACAAATTTCTTCAATCAATTGCCAGGCCACTTTCGCCGTTTTTGCACCTCACAGTTTACACTGTATGTGCTCTGGAGTAGAACGTATGATGATATTACGAGCCTGTCCATCCAATCTATTTCTCTTGGCATCTTTCGATGTCCAAAGTTCTCTGGGCTTTGGTTCGTAAATAACTTGACTAGCAGGTCTCCCACTGGTTGATGCATTTGTCTGTGAAGACCCATCACTTTGTTCTTTGTCTCTACCATTAGAAACCTCTATGACTTGCTTGAGTTGTTGAATGACTATTGGTCCATTCTTTATAACTTCGATCATTTCGTCACTGATGGCTTCTAGGTGAAGCATCATATTGTTCTTCCATTTCTCATAATTCTCTGGCTTGAGAATTGGGGCGTCACTTAAAGACATCCTGCAGCAAACACACTAAACAAACGAATCAAGTGTAGGTGAAAAAGCAGTTAGTGGGCACTTATTTGGGATCTAGGTTCAGTGCAGAAGGCTTGGGAACCTCCTGCTCTGATACCACTTGTTGGTCCAGATAACGTAAAAGTAAAAGACTAGAGGGGGGGGGGGGGGGTGAATAGTATTTTAAAACTTTTGTCGATAAACGCAGTTTCTCAGATATCTGATACTTAATTTCAGAGAGCGGAAGACTTCTGAGATAAGTGCATGTGTTCAGCAAGATAAGTGTAAGTACTTTGCAATATAAGTAAAACAAGTAATAAACTGCAGAAAGTAAATAACACAAATCTTTTTATAGTAGTATCTGAAGGTGGCGTAATCCTTCAACTAATCCACTTCGGTCTTTCTCAGACCTAGAATCCACTAAGATAAATGAGGTAACCTTACAGATATCTTTCCTTGATTCCTAAATACACTAGGTTCCCAACCAAGTGTTTCCCTGAGTTATTCCCCGGCTTTCTCAGCCAAGTACTTCCTGTACTCAGAAACCTTGTTCAGCTATTCCTTAGCTTCCCAAGCTAAGTACTTCCTGTGCTCAGCAACCTTGGAGTTATTCCTTAGTTTCCCAAACTAAGTACTTCCTATACTCCACGCCGTATATGGTGTTGGTTTTAGGTTTGTTTGTCAGGTGAGCTTCTTTAATAACTTGTTCAGTTATTCAGATAGCTCTGTGAATCAAGTATACTTAATACACTTTGCAATGTATGGTATCTTGTTCTCTACTGACCCAAGTCTATGGTAAGTGTTCAAGAGAATGAAACTTTGATAAGAAATCTTAGTTCAACTCTTTCACAAATATCAATGCTCGTTAAGGATCAGGACACTTAGAACTTTTGTGCTACTTAGAATCAAGAGCTTTGGTCGCAACAGAAAGCTTGAAGGTAAGTAGTTTGCTTGAGAGCGCTTGTGTGAGTATTCAATGTTCAGTGTGTTCTAAGGTGTGTGTACTCAAGCAGTCTAAGTGTTGATATTTATAGATGAATTTGAGTGCCGTTTGAATAGTATCCGTTAGGCTTAAATCAAATTCAAACTATTGATATCTGAATATAGTACTGTAGCAGGTTTGTCTTCTTCTTCAGAAGCTACCATTTTTGCTCAGACATTTCTGTCTGCGCATTTAATGCACTGTACTATATTTTGTCATGTAGTGCCAACGGAAGTATGCATGGTATCAGATATCTTTATACAAATAGAGTTTTCTGAAACTTTGCATGTTCTTTTCCAGAGATCATCATAGCTCCAGATACCATTTGTTTAAACAACTTGCTATAATATGTTTCTTTTTCAGAAGCATATTTTATCTTCAAGGTATCTGAGTGTAGATATCTGTGGGCACTTTCCTTGTCTCAGAAACCTTTTATGCTCAGATATCTTTTGCAACATTGTGTGTTTCGAAATACTTGTTTCTTCAAGATATCTGGACATAGGTTTCTGAAAAACCCTTATCTTCAGCAATCTTGTGCAGTCTTCAAATCTTGAAAACTGTTGATCAGAAAATAAAAATTACATTTTGAGACCTAACATCCAATACAAGATTTGCTAGATTATCATACTTAGTGAGTTTCCTCTTTTACAGTGTTCAAGTGAACTAAGAGTACTAATCACCTTTCTGAGCTTAAGATAAGTCATTAGGTTGCTGATCAAAATCTAAACAGATATTCCTAACACATTTCCATGTGATTTACTATGCCAGCAAAACTCTAAATGTTGCACAGGTCAATTACACTACCACTGAGAAAGAATTCCTTGTTGTCATATTCACCCTGGATAAATTCAGGTAGTATTTGAAGGGATTCAAGGTAATAGTGCATACCGACCATGCAGCAATTCGCCACCTTATGGCCAAAAGTGATTCTAAGCCTCGCCTTATTCGCTGAGTCCTGATGCTGCAAGAGTTTGACTGTGAGATAGTTGACAAGTGTGGCAAAGACAACTTAGTGGCAGACCAACTATCCAGGATTAATCCTGGCGCCATCGCCCCATCTCCCCCCCCCCCAATCCCTGATGAGCATTTATTCTCTGTTAGTCTAGAACCCTGGTTTGCCGACATTGTTCATTTTAAGGCCACAAGATTGTTTGCTGCTAACATGACTTCGCAGGAAAAGAAGAATTTCACTATTCACTGCAGGAGCTACTTTTGGGATGATCCATACCTGTTCAAGCTAGGCAATGATGGCGTGATGCGGCGCTGTGTACCGGAAGATGAGATTGGAAGCATACTCGCATTCTGCCACTCCATGCAGTGTGGTGGGCACTATAGAGGGAAGAAAACCGCCTTGAAGGTTCTTCAATTAGGTTTTTTCTGGCCCTCTCTTTTTAAAGATGCTCATAAATTCTGTATCAGCTGTGATGCCTGTCAGCGAAGTGGCAATATAAGCAAGCGGAATGAGATGCCCCTCACCAGTAATCTTGTTGTTGAACCCTTTGACGTGTGGGGCATCGACTTTATGGGACCCTTCCCCAAGAGTAATGGCTTTGAATATATACTGGTTGCTGTCAATTATGTGACTAAGTGGGTGGAAGCAATTTCAGCCATGACTAATGATTCCAAAGTTGTTGTCTCTTTTCTTGCCAAGAATATTCTTTGCAGGTTTGGCACCCCCAGGGTAGTAATCAGTGATGGTGGCTCCCACTTCATCAACCACTCCTTTGCGAATCTGTTAACAAAGTATGGAGTGCATCATTGGGTTGCTACAGCATATCACCCCCAGACTTCGGGCCAGGTAGAGGTTAGTAACCGGCAGATTAAGAGTATACTTGAGAGGGTGGTGAAGCCTAACCGGAAAGACTGGTCGTACAAGCTCAACGACGCCTTGTGGGCATACCGCACAAGCTACAAGACTGTTATAGGGACCACACCTTACAGGCTAGTCTATCGGAAAGCTTGCCACCTACCGGTAGAGCTTGAGCACAGGGCAGAATGGGCAATCAAGGTCCTGAACCTCGATTTGGATGCAGCTGGCAAAGAGCGTATACTGCAGCTCTCAGAACTGGAAGAACTTCGGAACACTGCTTTCGAGAATGCTAAGATCTATAAGGCCAAGACTAAGGAGTATCACGATAAAGGAATAATTTGTAAGGATTTGACCCCAGGTATGAAAGTTTTACTCTTCAACTCTCGCCTTAAACTGTTTCCAGGTAAGCTGCGCTCTCGATGGGATGGAGCGTAGGAAATCGTTCAAGTGGCACCACATGGTGCTGTCGAACTCTTGAACACAAGTGATGGATCCAGCTTCAAGGTCAATGGACAACGGGTTAAGCCATATCTGGAAGGATTTAAAGAGCGACCGAAGGAAGTGGTTGTTCTTGGTGAGTCTAGTACATGACTATACAGGTACACTAGCAGGTCGCACTGGAACAAGTACTGGCCTGTAAGTGGCCAGGTAAGTTAGCATAGTTCTTTTTTTTTTCATTTAGTGTATTTTATTATTTTTTGTCGAGTCTAGTTGAGCTAGAAGGTTAAAAGTGGGTAAAACATCGAAACGCAGAAATGGGCGACGCTTGATTTACTAACGCCATGATTATGAAACTAATCGGCATACGCCGATTAGAAGGGCGACACCAGTTAGGAACTGGCGACGCCAGTTACCTTCGCTAGTCGACTAGCAGAAACTAATTGGCGACGCCAATTTCTTTCTTTTTAAAACCCTCATTTTTGCCTGCTAGCTCGGTTCTTTATTTTCTAACGTTCTTCTTGAGTATCAGGTCTTCTCCTCAACCTTCTCCGCATCTTGGAAACCTTCAATCAGGGAAGCCTCTGTCTTATCAACTCTCTACTTTTTCTCTTTTCACTCGTTTGCTCGAGGGGGAGCACTAGTTCAGGTTTGGGGAGGGGTGTTTCGAGTTTTGATTTGCCTTAGGCTTCTGACTTGCATGTTTTCGGATGTGTTTCTTTCTATGTATTTCGTACTTTGCTTGTATTTCTTATTCAGTCTGTTGAGTCAATGTATGTCTCCCAAGTCGAGCGTCTATTGCATGTACTAAACTTGTTTAATGCTTTTGCTTTGACTGATCCTTGACTATTAGCAGTTTGCATGTTTAAGTTTGCTAAGTTCGTTTCTGTTGTAAATAGAAAGTATGTTCTAATTCTGTAGTCCAAAAAGCCTGTGAGTAAACCGTAGCCGATGAAAAAATATTGTACCGGCGCCTGTGTGATTTAATTCGGGAAGTGCAAACTCCCTTGTTTGCGCCTCATCATTCTCATGTGTACTCTGTGTAAGTTAAGTATGACGAACGACATGGTTTACATTCTTATTTGCTTATGCCAAACCCGTTCCAAGAATAGGTTTGGGGAGGAGGTTTATGTGCCCTACTTGTATTGATAAAGACTGCGTTCAGGTTTTTCGTTCTCTCAAACAAATAAAATAAGTCTCGGAGTGGATCTATAGTACTAGTTACCACCGTTAGTCGTGTTGGGCACGTTTCAGATACTACCTATATACCGGCGTGGCCTTTAAAAGCTATATGTCTGTGAGGGTTGATGGCGTGTACACCAAACTAGCACGCACAAAAGTGCGGATTTTCGGTACAACAAACACTACCAAAAAATTGAGACAGAAAAAATATATAAGCATATGGGTCATATATAAGACTGCAAAAAAGAGTATGCAAAAAAATAAATATATATATATATATATATATATATGTGTGTGTGTGTGTGTGTGTGTGTGTGTGTGTGTTGTTGGTCCAGATAACGGCAAAGTAAAAGACTAGGGGGGGGGGGTGAATAGTCTTTTAAAACTTTTGTCGATAAACACAGTTTCTCAGAAACTTGGGGGTTTCTGATACTTAAATTCAGAGCGCGGAAGACTTTAAGATAGGTAAGTGCAGAAACAAAAAGTATGTGTGTGTGCTTTGCTAAAAGATAAATCCAGAAAGGTAAATAACACAGCAAGTATAGTGGTATCTGGAGGTGGCGTAATCCTCCAACTAATCCACTTCGGTCTTTCTGAGACCTAGAATTCACTAGAACAGATAATTGAGTTCACCTTACAATAATCCTATTCTAAGATTCCTAAACAAATGGTTCCCAACCAAATGTTCCCCCTGAGTTATTCCCCAGCTCCTAGAGCTAAGTACTTCCTCTACTCAGATAACCTTGGAGTTATTCCCTGATTTCCCAAATCAAGTACTTCCTCTACTCCACGCCTTGATGGTGTTGGTTATAAGGTTTGTCAGAGAGGCTTCTTGTATAACTTTTCAGTTATGTTTCCAGAGAGCCTAATAGAACAAGACTACTTAATACACTTGTTCAGTGTATGGCAATCTGCTCTTTACTGACCCAAGTAATTGATGTCCGTTCTGGAGAATGAGCTTCAGAAAGGTTATCTGATAGTTCAACTCTTTCACGAATAACAATCTCTTGTTAAGGTTCAGGACAACTTAGAACTACTAGTGATTCTTCAAGCAACAGAAAGCTTTCAGAAAGCGTAGTAGAGTGCTTGAGAGAATACTTTGCTAGATTGTAAGTTTGCAAGTTAGATCGTTCTTTGGTCATTTTTCTCAGCATCTAAGTGTGTGATATTTATAGATGAATTGGAGAGTCGTTGGGATGTTATCCGTTAGACACAATTCAAATTCAGTCTATACTTATCTTGAAATGAGTACTTAGAAGTCCTTTCTCATATCTCGAGAGGATCTGGCTTTAGCTTTTTCTGCCGATGCAATTAATGCATATGTACTATTTCTTGTCCTGTAGTCTTCAACGGATACGTTAGCCTTTCTGATGGCTTGCATGCTCCATACTCATGATGTCATATGTTCCAGAATCATGTTTCAAAAGTAACTAAATGCACTTAAGAAAGGATTAAGGACATAGTCTTTCCGAGTGAGACTAAACCTTGGTGTCTTCATAAATCTTGTGCAATCTCCGGTCTTGTAATGTTCAGAAAAGCTCCATTGCTAGGATTGATCTTCATGGTCTTCTTGGAAATAAAAATTACATTCAGAGACCTATAATCCTAAAACAAGAATTACTAGACTAATCATACTCAGTGATTTCCTCTTTTACAATGTTCAAGTGAACTAAAAGTACTTAATCACCTTTCTGGCAAAGATAAAAACATGTGATAAATGATCAAAATACTAACAGATATTCCTAACAAATTTCCCCCTTTTTGATCAGTCATCCATGACTATCTTTTAAAGTCCTATTACAAATTTGTAATCCTGGAAGAGAAAACAATCCACCACTTAATCATTTCAAATGATATTCAATTTTAGTTGAATTAAGTGTAGAAAGTAAACATCAACCAAATCACAAGAAGTGACCTTTGCTGATAAGTTTTCATCTATTAAAATGTATCTGAGAGTATGATCTTCAGATAGGTACAGTTTACAGAGTGAGATGCAACTTTTACAGATAGAGAAATTCAGAAACAATCAGCAAGATTACAAAAAGTAACAAAACATACTAAGTAAATTAGAACAACAGGAGAGTCCAAGCTCCAAGTAAACATTCTAAGATACTAGTCTTCAAGTCTTCAAAAATAACTTAGGTTCAGAAACCTCAAGTTCTTCAAAGACCCTTTCGGATCATTGACATAATCATCCACTTTTCTCGCATTCTTGGACATAGTCATAAGTATCCTTCGAGAAAGTTCATCTTCCGGATAAGATACAAATTTCATGGTAACTCTTGCCAAGATTGTAGTTTTCTTCGTAAAGTGTTTGACCCAAGAGTATTTTCCTGCACCGGGCATGGTCTACTTGCAGCTCGATAGGTTGAAATACTTGTAAATTTCTTCCGTAGTGAATATCATCCAGATATTCATCCTTTGTCATGTAGAATGACTCATAGGGATGAACACCTAGCTTGTTCCGCTGTCAGTAGCTACCATCCGCTTTTCTTGTCTTGTGCACATCTTCCGCTTGGGGTAAGGACAAGGAAAAGAAAGGTCCATCTTTCTGCATCATTTCTCTTTTCAACCTCAAAGTTTAGCTGTGCATGAAGGTGCTCATGTTTTAGCAACTTTGGCTTGCCTTCACTCCATTTTAGGATCCGGTTGAAGATGGGAGTTGGAAACTTATCATTGACAAGTAGATGTTGCGCCTGTAATCCAATACCCTTTCTTGTTCGAATGCACCTATATGAAGATTCTTCATCGGTCTTCATATACTCAATGTGGGCATCGGTTGGCCTTTCTTGATGTGTTTCATTGTTTATTCGCCAAACCGAAATCCTTCTTGCTTTTCTCGTTTGGTGGCCTTACGTCAGAGATCCTCTAACCCTTTCTTCCCGCCTTGAAATTGGCTTTGGTGGAAGTTCCTTGTATTGACTTGGTATTTCCAGAAGGAGTTCTGGCTGCTAAGGGCTTTGCTGCCAGAGGAGGTTGTGAAGTAGTTGCTTGTCTCCTTTTCTTGTGAAGTGGATGTTCATCAGAATCATCCTCATCATCATTGTAGTCCAAAATTGGAGACTTGCAGCTTTCTTGGCCTCTTACTTCTCCTTCTTCCTTTTATTCTTCTTCAGAAGTCTTCTTCTCTTCTGAGATTCTAAGGGACTTGGTTCCCCTAGTGACCATACTTCTCAGCTTTCTGGCTGGTTGATCTGGAACAACTTCTTCAGCAGGGGTGTCTCCAGTGGTGTCCTTAATGACTAGTTGACTTGAGGAGGGGAGATTTGATTGTTTTCTTTTTCTTCCTCTGCCTTTCTGAGGCATCTCTCCTTCCCCCTTAGTCATGAATGACTGACTCATGATAGCATAAGCTTCAGAGAGTGATTCAAAGTTCTTCTGGAGGTTGTTATGCACCCTGACCAATTCTTGGATTTCTTTCATGTCCTTGTTTTGCCTAACCAACACTTGCTCTTTTCTGTTGAGCTCTTCAAGAGGCTTTAGAATAGCCTCAGCTTGTCGAGTAGCAAAGGTAGCATCTGCTAGTGCTTGATTGGCATTGTTGCAGTCTTCTTCCCTGATCAGAGCTAAGTCTTTCTGAGAGAGAGCTATGCTGGTTGCTCTATTTAGCAATGCAAAGACCAAATCTTTCATCTCTTCTGGATCGATCAGAGGACTTGGTTGTCTTGAGCAACAAGTCATCTCTTAGTTCCAAGAAAATAGTGTTCTTGACCATGCTCATCACTTCTTGAAGCACACGGGCAGAGAAAATTTGAGGAGCGAAGGGCTAGCTTTTCTTAGTGATTAGCCTCTCATCTTCTTGAGGTGATCAAGTTTGGTTTTCTTCAAGATCATCCGTCATACTCCTTTTCTTGGATTGTTTGCAGATTGGCAATCTTCTTACATTTTCCATCAAGTGTCTTTGGCCTTACGAGAAGATGTAGAAGGTCTTTCGATGCGACCTCAAGATCATGCTCTTCATCATCATTGTCATCCATTGCATCTATCTCGAAATTGTGACAACAATGGCATCCTTGATTTCTTTGCTCATCTAGGAGTGCAATTCCTTGGCATTAGCTTCTTTGAGCTTCTTGATTTTGGCCTCCTTTTCATCAACAAGAGCTTGACACTCAATGCTGATTCTCTTTTCTTCTTCCAACACCTTTCTGAGTTGTTCAATCCTGAACTCAGCGGCTGTGATTTCTTCAATTGTGTCTTGTTCGGCATGTTGGGTATTTTGATGAGACTTTGGTGGTGATGATGATGGGGCTTTCTGAGCATTGGAAGGAGTAGCCTTTTCTGCATTTCCTTTGCTAACTTTCTGAATCCCGCCGTTTCCAGGTTGGGGATCATCATTCTGATCATCATCATCATCATCCTTTTTCTTGTCTTCTTGACTTGGATGCTCAGAAGGAGGTTCTTGGTAGTCATTCTCATCAGTTTCCTCCTCATCTTCAGAAACTAGGTTGATCACATTAGGAAGTGTGATCATCCTCCCATTTACTTCTTCTTGCTCGGAAAAGGTTGTGAGCTTCTTTGGCAATGCAGGATGGGTCACCATCTGCTCTTGGGTTTGAGCATCGACTTGAAAGTCTGCTATGAGTCTTTGTGCTACTTTATTTAAGAAGTTATCATCCATCAGAGTGGCAAAAGAATATGATTCTGTGGGAAACATAGCATGGATATGGTCTTCCAGATTGATTGTTATGGCCCTTTTCTCTGGGATGTCAATTACTCTTGCAATGTCAGAAAGATTGGCCTTTCTGAGTTTCTGCCATTGTCTGAAGCACTTTAGATGTTTCTTGAGAGTGTGCTTCTTAAAGGCTTGGAGTAAGTTGAGTGGCACTAGACTTTGAGCCTGAAAGAAAGGGATCAAGTTAGTTTTGTTCAAACTACTTGTGTTAGTATATGTGTGCAAAAGTAAGCTTTCTGAGCATACCTGTGTAGAAACACTAGGCTCATTTGCTTGGACTTCTGCTTGTTTGGGCACAGAGGCCTCAGATACCTTGATGTTAAGAGAAGTCTGATCCTCAGCATCCTTTCTTTCTGATTGAACCTGAGAAATAGAATCAAATATGTTTAGAAACTTGTTATCAGAAAAGATAAGTGGAAAAATGCTTTCTGAGACTTCACTTACTTCCAAGTGAGGAAGCTCAGTGGCATCTTTCTCAGAAACCTTGGGGGTTTCTGGAACCTTTTCTTCAGATACTGCTTGTTCAGCAGTTTTAGTTTCTCTTCGAGGAGATAAGATCACATTCTCTTCGTCCAAGTGTTCTTCTGATTGAGCCTGTAAGATAGAACAAACATATTGATTAAGTAGTGAATTTTACCAAAATTTTCTTAAGGAAAGTTTACTGATACTTACCTTCTCAACAGAAGGCTCAATAACTACTTCCTCAGAGTGCTTTTCAGCCTCTGGAAACTCTTGGTGTTGGGGTGTTGGTTCCACCTCCACTACTTTCTCAGTTGTAGCCTAATAAGAGACATTTAAGAATATCAGAACATAAGATTAGAGCAAATTTAAGTTAGTTATTTCTTGTGCAGAGATAACTTTACTACCTGTGGAACAGGCTCTTCTTGATGTTCTGAGGTTGGAGTAACCTCTTCTTGATTCAAGGGAGTGGACAAGTTTTCTTCTCCCTGAAATTGTGTCTCCAAATTGGCCTGTAACAAATGAAGCTTATGAGTAACAAGTTAACATTTTAATGTTGACAAGTTAGATACAAACTTCTTCTGTTACCTGAATAGAGTCAGGCTGAGTTTGGGTCTTTTGGACTAGTGGAGTTTCCACAGCCTCTGTTTGCTCATTGTTGGTCTCCTCTACAATATCTTTCTGAGTCTCCATCTCAGTTTGATCCCTTTCTGAGAGTTGAGCTCTCTCAGAAGGTTGAGGAACATGTTCAAGAACAGGGTTTTCTTCAGCCACATTAAGTGCTGGCATTATGAATGTGGAAGCAATGTCAACATCTTCCATCACTCTATCTTCCTCATCCAGGCCTTCTTCTTCCTGCTTTGACGGAGGGCTCCTTTCTTTCTGAGGGGCTGAGCTTGATGCTCCTCCATGAGTCTCAATCCTGGACTTTTTGAATACTTGTGTAAGTACTACATCATCATCAGAGTCACTGTCCAGATTGGGAGCTGACCCATCTATGATATTTCTATCATCTCTGGAGATTTCTGGAGCAGCCTGTCTCAGAATTCTTGGGGCTTTCTGGTGTTGCCTTTCTGGCCGAACAACATCTTCTGAGATCTTGTCTCCAGAAGGTTGTGCTTTTTGTACACTTTGGGACTTAGAGGCTTTCTTGCTTTGAGTCCTCTTTCTCTTGGCAACTGGAGGTTGAGCAGGAGCTTGCTCAGAGACCTCTTCACCTTGCTGGGCAGCTTCAAGCTCTTCTGCCTCTTTCTGAGCTTTCTCGTGACAATTCTCTCTTTTCTTCAAAGGCATGTCGAAAAAGAGTCGGTGAGTGGGATTTCTTGTCTCTTTCTGAGAGTTATTCCCATTGTTTCCAGAATGTAGCAAATTCTGAGACCAAAATGCATATTGGCCTTTGTCTCAGCAAGGCCATTGATGATTTTAGGCTCAAATTCCTCAATGTGCCCAAGAAATTTGTTGAAGGCGCACTTCCCCCAATTGAAGTGGGTTTCCTACCCTTCATGCTTCTTATTCAGAAGATGCATCATCATCCATCTCTCCATGCTTATCTGGTCTACTCCACCTTTGTTGCCATCAAAGCAACGGACCAGAATGAGAGCCAAAGTACTCCAGTGTTTCTGGAGATGACTGGTTCTGATGGCTTTCAGAACAAAGTTTGCTCGGCAACCCTTTGCATTTTCAATCTGGATTGCCTCAAATAGCTCCTTAACACTTTGAATCATGAAGGCATCCCTGATGTTGATGTCGTCGATTGTTCCTCGATTTTTCAATCGGAATAAGTTGCAGAAAGTCTTGCAGTCTAGGACAATTTCTTGTCCTTGAACTTCAGTCTGCATGTACTTCTCTTCTACATCATTCACAAATTTTGTGAAGATTTTGGAGTTGTTGTAGAACTCCAACACATCCAGTGTGGGCATATCCTTTGGGTGCAGACATGAAACTTGTAGATATGGGAACTTTTCAACATTCCCAATATCAGTTTTCTATCTGCTTTTGAAGAAATGACTACAGAAACATATTTCTTCACAAGAAAATCTCCCCAATTCATCTTGTGGCTTGGATTCCAGTCAGAAGGGGTAAACTTTCCTAGAAGGCGTTTATTCAACACCTTGAGTTATTTTCCTCCTTGCTTTTCAGCAGGAGCTGAAGATGCGGCCTTAGGGTTCTTGGTGGTCATCTTCTTTGGTGCCATCTCTTATATAGAGTCTTTGAGTGAGTGTTTATAGAAGGGTTTTGCAAGAATAATCGAGATTAGTCTATCTTTTCAGAAGACTAAGCACAAGAAGTTGAGTTGCAGAAGAAGTTTTGCAGAAAATCTTGAGAGGTTTTGCTATTTTGATGCAAGTATGAAATTTCGGATTTGGTAAAAGTGTTTGTCTTTTGCCCAATTCCTATATATATAGCAGACAAAACATACATAGATACAACATACATATAGCTGAATATGAATGCGTGTCTTTGCATCTGCATATATAGGCGTGGTACGTCCTTTGTACTTCATTAAATGCTTAGTGGGCCACGTCTGAATTTCTAAACAGACATTACTTGCTTTGTTTTAATCTCAGCCGTTAAGATCAAACGTTTATACATCAAGGGCTTATATTGAATATCTTGTAATGATATCAATCAACAAATGGTAATGTGCCGACTTGATGGATTTTTAATATGCTACATTCATTGTGTCACTTAGTAAAGAGTAGGAACACTTAATCGTTTGAGCTTATCATTCTGAGTGTCAAGTCCTTATCTATATATTGTTTATCATGAAAATGGTAAAAATACAAGACATTGGACATGTTTGACTTTCAGAACTTATACCTTTTGGGCTTTGTGTGTCTTTTCTCTTTATGACTAAATAGTTTCCTGAATTCAAGAATCAGAAACTTCAGTTGTTTGAATGTATTTGACCCACTCTTAGTAAGTAAGTTCTAGTCCTATTTACTCATTGAGTGTGTACCAACCTTTGCCTTTCTACATACCCGTTCCAGAAATGTTTTGCCTTTCTGAGTGTTGCTACTCAGAAACCTTTGCAACACTTCTTAACAACTTGGCTTTCTGAGAGCATGTTCTCAGAGGCCTGCTTCTTTTCTACCTTGCTTACTCAGACTTTAGAGATTCAGGACATTTTTCAGTCCTTAGGCAACTCCATCAATCCAAGATTATGTCTTAAGGTCAAGAACCGGCTTTCTTGTAGGGGCTTGGTGAAGATATCTGCAAGTTGGTCTTCTGTGCCAATCTTGAGTATCTCTATATTGCCTTTTTCAACATGGTCTCTGATGAAGTGGTGTCTAACATCAATGTGCTTTGTTCTGGCATGGAACTTGGGATTCTGTGTGATTGCAATAGCACTTGTGTTGTCACAGAAAATAGGAGTTTTCTCTTCATTGAGTCCATAGTCTCTGAGTTGTTGTTGAATCCACAGAATTTGTGTTGCACAACAACCAGCAGCAATATATTCAGCCTCTGTGGTAGAAGTTGCAATTGAGTTTTGCTTCTTGCTAAACCATGAGATAAGTCTTGTTCCCAGAAACTGACAAGTTCCTGAGGTACTTTTCCTATCAAGCATTGATCCAGCATAGTCAGCATCTGAGTAACCAGCCAAACTCAATCCACCTTCTTTAGGATACCACAAACCTACATTTACTGTACCTTTCACATACCTTAATACTTTCATAGCAATGTTGTAGTGTGATTGCATTGGATTTGTTTGAAATCTAGCACACACTCCAACTGCATATTGAATATCTGGTCTGCTTGCAGTAAGGTAAAGTAGTGAACCTATTAATTTCCTATACTTGTGTTCTTCAACACTCTTATCTGATTCAGTATAGGTCATTTTGGTTCCTATGCTCATAGGTATCTTAGCATTCTTTTCAGAGGGCTTAAGATTGAACTTTGTGAGCATGTCTTTTGCATACTTTGTCTGACTAATGAATATTCCATCATTGAGTTGCTTGACTTGCAATCCTAGGAAATAGTTCAATTCTCCCATCATGCTCATCTCAAACTTATTTTTCATGAGATTTGCAAAGTCATCACAAAATTGATTGTTCTTAGATCCAAATATAATGTCATCAATATATACTTGAACTAAGAGCAGTTTCCCATCATGATTTAAGGTAAATAAAGTTTTATCAACTTCACCTTTCTTGAAACCACTTTCCAGAAGGTATTTGGCCAAAGTATCATACCATGCTCTTGGAGCCTGTTTCAGTCCATATAGAGCTTTCTGTAGTTTATAGACCATTCTACTTTCTGAGGAAACTTCAAAACCAGGTGGTTGTTCAACATAGACTTCCTCAGCAAGTTCACCATTCAAGAATGCACTTTTGACATCCATCTGATAAACTTTAAAGTCTTTATGAGCTGCAAAGTCCAGAAAGAGTCTTATTGCATCCAATCTGGCAACTGGTGCATATGACTCATCAAAATCTAAACCTTCAGTCTGGGTGAATCCCTTGGCAACCAACCTTGCTTTGTTTCTGGTTATTTCACCAGATTCATTCATCTTGTTTCTGAAAACCCACTTGGTTCCAACCACAGATATTCCTTCTACAAATGGAACTAGTTTCCAGACTTTGTTTCTTTCAAACTGATCCAACTCTTCTTGCATTGTAGAGATCCAGTCTTGGTCTCTTAATGCTTCTTCAATAGTTTTAGGTTCAATGTTTGAGATGAAACATCCAAAGACAGAATTAGCATTTTCGGCTATTGCTCTCCTAGTCCTAACACCTTGATTGATTGGTCCAATCACATCCTTTGCGTGATGATCCTTGATCCATCTCATCATGGGTTTGGGGCTAGTAGGTCAACATCTATGTGATCCAATGTGAATCACTATGATTATGACTTGATACTTCTTCAAGATTCATGACATTTTGTACCACGTAAGGGCGTTGAATGTCCGACACTTGCTCGATGTGAGGGCTTTACGGGACATGCCCGAGAGGTCATTTTCGAATTAGCTCTTTGATGAACATCTTCGCCCATTTCGAATTTTCATAGGAAATTCTTCATCATGTCTGAGAATCATCTGGTTGTTACTAGGCATTTCATGCTTTTCTTCGTCAGAGTCATCCTCTCTTTCCATAATGATGTTTTTACTTTCTGAGGGTTCTTCTTCAGAATCCTTTAACATTAGTTCCTTGAACCTTTCTGAGAGTTCATCATCAAGGGGTGATTTCTTGCTTTCATAGAATACAACATGAACTGATTCTTCAATCTTCTTTGTTCTTTTGTTGTAAACTCTGTAAGCTTTGCTATTCATAGAATAACCAAGAAACACTCCTTCATCTGCCTTTGGTTGAAATGTTCTTAGATACTCTTTTCCATTGTTAAGAATAAAACATCTACAACCAAACACTTTCAGATGTTTAATATTAGGGGGTCTACCAACCAAGAGCTCATAAGGGGTCTTGTCATGGTGTTTGTTTATCAAACATCTGTTCTGAGTGTAGCATGCTGTGTTTACAGCTTCAACCTAATAAACTTCACTTATTTCAGTGTCAGCCAGCATTGTCCTTGCCGCTTCTTTCAGGGTTCTATTTTTCCTTTTTGCAACACAATTTTGTTGTGGTGTTCTTACAGAGGAAAGTTGATGTTGTATACCTTTGCTGGTAAAAAACTCCTTTATGTACTGGTTGACAAATTCAGTACCATGGTCTGTTCTGATTGTAGATACCTTGTCATTTTTCATGACTTCAAGCTTATTTAGCAAGTTTGGTATCTCCACCCTAGCATCAGATTTATGCTTCAGAAAGACAACCCAAGTGAATCTTGAGAAGTCATCTACAACAACAAGACCATACTTCTTTCCTGCATAACTAGTTACAGATGATTCAAAAAGATCCATGTATAATAGTTGCAGTGGTCTAACACTAGAGTGTCTGATTTTGGACTTGAAAGAGATCTTAGATTGTTTCCCCATCTGACAGGCAGAACAGATACCATCCTTTCTGAAAGATGTTTTGGGAAGGCCAACCACTAACTCTTTCTTGGCAAGTTTGTTCAGAGTTTTGAAATTCAAGTGACTCATTCTTTTGTGCCATAACCAGTGCTCTTCTGTGTGACCTGATTGACTCACCATGAGACATTCTTCAGTTGTGGCAGATGCCCAATCGGCAACATAAAGATCGCCTTTCCGCTAGCAACCAAGACCGCTTTGACTCATTGTCAATAAGTTTGCAATACTTTGCTTTAAATTTCACAGTAAATCCCTTGTCTGCAAACTGGCTCATGCTAAATAGATTGTATTTCAAACCCTTAACATGTAATACGTCAGTAATTGTTAAGGATCCCAATTTGACGTTGCCAAATCCCAGAGAGGGATTTAATTCTCCTCCAAAGAACTGATCCGGTCCATTGTTGCAAGCTTTGTAGTTGACCAGATTTGCTTTGTCTCCTGTCATGTGCTTTCCGCATCCACTATCAAATAGCCATTGAGCCTTAGTCCAAGAGGCGTTCTGCACAAAACAGGAAACATGAGTTAGGTTCTTGCCTCAGAGATAGAACCACTTAGACTAAACATTCTTCCAGTAGGAATCCACATTTTAGTGAATTTCTTGGGAGTTTGTTTTTGTCTAACTTTATCAGAAGGAGAAACAATAGAATCAGTAATTTTGATCTCAATCTTCCTTCTTGAGGTGTTTCTAGGTGTTCCTTTTGGTGCTTTCTGGACCCTAGGTTTCTGGGATTACTTTTCAGCAAACTTAGCCTTTCTGGCCAGGTTCCTTCTAGCTTTGGCATTCAGTTTTTCAGTGGTTTGAGATTTCTTCCACTTCGCTTATTACGTGCAATATCGCCTTTGCGCCATTGTTCTTGTCCTTCCTTTATTGTTGTAAAGGACTTTTCCAATAGCACGATAGCCAATGCCATTTCAACACCTTTGGCTTTCTCAATGCGTCTTGAAGCCTTACTAGTTTCTGACCGTCTTTATTTTCATAAAATGGTACAGTAGAGAATTTGCCTATTCCAGCAATTCTTCCTTTCCTAGTAATATGGCAATGTGGATGGCTACATGTCTGAGGGTTGTATTTCTTTTCAGAAGCTTCACCCACAAGTTTCTTGTGAACTTGTTGTTCTTTCAAAGGTTGGGTGCTACTCCTTTTCCTTTGTCAACTACCTTAGCTTTCTGACCAATGCTATAGGTGGTTGAAGAACCATTCTGTTGACTTTTTACAAAGGTCAACCTTTCATCACTCTTCTTCAGAGGAGATGAATTACTCGATTGTTCATCAAGTCCAAGTCCACCTTTCTCAGAGGGATCTCTCAAATATGATTGAACCTCAGTGAGAGTGTCACTAGCCTTTGCATAAGATTGGAAGGATAGCTCTTTCTTTCGAAGTTCCTCATTCTCAGAAAGCAGCTTTATCATTTTCTTATTAAGTTCATCCAAGGCTAGTTTGTGAAAATTTTCATTTTCAGATATCTGATTTTTCAGAAGGGCTATTTCAGCGCTCTTGTTCTCGGATACCCTGGTTAGCTCAGAAACCTCTTTTTCAAGAGTTTCTTTGCTTTCCTCTAGAATTCTGGTTTTGGATTGTGCTTCTAGAAATTCTTTCTCATAACGATCCAATTCACTCCTGATTAACTCTAGATCCTCAATTCCATCATCACTCTCATAGTACAGAAATTGTGAAATGTTTGTTACCTCATCAGCCATAAGACACATTTCAATGTTGGAGATGTCTGGACCAGAAATCTCAGCAACTCCACACATTTAATTCTTCTTAAGGCCGAAGTCGATTACGTCGTGGGTGATTCCACACAATTCTGGTGATGGTAGGTTTGAGTTATCTGAATCTCCATCTTCAGAATCTGTCTCAATATCTAGAGCATCAAGTTGGATTTGAATTTTCTTCCTTTCTTCAGTCAGTAAGGCCCTTTGATTTCTTTTGTAATTTCTTCTGTCCTTCTTGTCACATGTCTTGAGCTTGTTTAAAGCAGGGCAATCTCTCTTGAAGTGACCAGGCTTTTGACAATAGAAGCAGATATCATTTCCTATCTCTGCTGATTCAGTACTAACACCTTTCTGAGTGGGGGTCTTCAGAGAGTTGTTTAGTTGAATGTTCTTGTACTGATGATAGTTTGGGCCAAGATGCTTTTTCAGCTTTTCTTTAGCTTTTCTTCTCTCAATCTCTTGACTCACAAATTTATTCATGTGTCTTACTGCAAGAGCATTTTCTTCAGATGCGTCTTTGGTATCTTTCTTTCGTAAGTACCTTGAGAGACTAGAGCAACACTTTGCAACTTCTCAGCTGTTTGTTCTCTCTGAGTTGTCTCATAATCTACAGTAGCAAGATGAGAGAAGAGCTCTACTGGAGTAATATTTGGCATTCCTTGGTTGAAATAAAAGAATTTAGTGTGTTCCCAGTTGTGATTGAGACTTCTGACAATAGTCTTAATCTTTTCTGACTGGGAGTATCTGTTGCTTTCACCAAGTGCAGCTATATCACTCATAAGAGTAGTAAACCTGAAATCAAGTTCTTCCAGAGTTTCAGTGGGACCTTGCTTGAAGTTTTGGAACTTCAATTTAAGAACTTCGAACTTGTTTTCTTTGTTTTCTCGGCCCGCATGATTTATTCAATCAATCCTGTGCAACTTTCGCTGTTTAGCACCCCACAGTTTACACTGTATGTGCTCAGGTGTTGATCTGATGCTGATATTACGAGCTTGACCATCCAATCTGTGTCTCTTGGCAACTTCAGATGTCCTGAGCTCTCTTGGCTTGTCTTCATACATAATGCTTCCACGAGCAACACGACCACTATCACTAGCAGTCGCATCCTCGCTTTCATCTTCCTTGTCTGAGGCTTTTCTTCCATCAGACACCTCAGTAACTTGTTTGAGTTGTCTGATTTTAATAGGCCCTTCATTGATGACATAGATCCTCTCAGCACTAATGGCCTCCCGATGGAGCATCATGTTGTTCTTCCATTTCTCGTAGCTTTACGGCTTCGAGCGGGTGCATCACTCGAGACATTCCTGCACTTATCACACAAATTATATAGTCCTCGAAGGGACAAAGTTTCTTCACCTAATCGGGATCTAGGTTCGCGAAGGCTTGGGAACATCCGCCTCGATACCACTTGTTGGTCCAGATAACGGCAAAGTAAAAGACTAGGGGGGGTGAATAGTCTTTTAAAACTTTTGTCGATAAACACAGTTTCTCAGAAACTTGGGGGGTTTCTGATACTTAAATTCAGAGCGCGGAAGACTTTAAGATAGGTAAGTGCAGAAACAAAAAGTATGTGTGTGCTTTGAAAGATAAATGCGTAAAGGTAAATAACACGGCAAGTATAGTGGTATCCGAGGTATAATCCTCCAACTAATCCACTTCAGTCTTTCTGAGACCTAGAATTCACTAGAACAGATAATTGAGTTCACCTTACAATAATCCCATTCTAAGATTCCTAAACAAATGGTTCCCAACCAAATGTTCCCCTTGAGTTATTCCCCAGCTCCTAGAGCTAAGTACTTCCTCTACTCAGATAACCTTGGAGTTATTCCCTGATTTCCCAAATCAAGTACTTCCTCTACTCCACGCCTTGATGGTGTTGGTTATAAGGTTTGTCAGAGAGGCTTCTTGTATAACTTTTCAGTTATGTTTCCAGAGAGCCTAATAGAACAAGACTACTTAATACACTTGTTCAGTGTATGGCAATCTGCTCTTTACTGACCCAAGTAATTGATGTCCGTTCTGGAGAATGAGCTTCAGAAAGGTTATCTAATAGTTCAACTCTTTCACGAATAACAATCTCTTGTTAAGGTTCAGGACAACTTAGAACTACTAGTGATTCTTCAAGCAACAGAAAGCTTTCAGAAAGGGTAGTAGAGTGCTTGAGAGAATACTTTGCTAGATTGTAAGTTTGCAAGTTAGATCGTTCTTTGGTCGTTTTTCTCAGCATCTAAGTGTGTGATATTTATAGATGAATTGGAGAGTCGTTGGGATGTTATCCGTTAGACACAATTCAAATTCAGTCTATACTTATCTTGAAATGAGTACTCAGAAGTCCTTGTCTCATATCTCAGAGAGGACTGTGCTTTTAGCTTTTTCTGCCGATGCAATTAATGCATATGTACTATTTCTTGTCCTGTAGTCTTCAACGGATACATTAGCCTTTCTGATGGCTTGCATGCTCCATACTCATGATTTCATATGTTCCAGAATCATGTTTCAAAAGTAACTAAATGCACTTAAGAAAGGATTAAGGACATAGTCTTTCCGAGTGAGACTAAACCTTGGTGTCTTCATAAATCTTGTGCAATCTCCGGTCTTGTAATCTTCAGAAAAGCTCCATTGCTAGGATTGATCTTCATGGTCTTCTTGGAAATAAAAATTACATTCAGAGACCTATAATCCTAAAACAAGATTTACTAGACTAATCATACTCAGTGATTTCCTCTTTTACAATGTTCAAGTGAACTAAGAGTACTTAATCACCTTTCTGGCAAAGATAAGAACATGTGATGAATGATCAAAATACTAACAGATATTTCTAACATATATATATATATATATATATATATATATATATATATATATATATATATATATATTGAAAAAAGAGAGAACGACTGCCTTTTTTTGAGTCTACTGCTGATTGTTACAGAGCTATGAAAAAGTCCCTCCCGACTTAACTGATTGAGTACATTACATGAGGTATTTGAGGCATCTTTATGACGCAAGTCACCTTCCTTATCTCTTTATATTCCTGAGTGATTGCCCCTACTGGACACTTCCAGGAGTGTGAGGGAATAGATGCATAGGATCCACTTGTGAGGGACTGCTGTGTTAGACTTAAGTTCTATTTACTTTGGAAACGAACTTTTTGAACTTGCGCATGTTATTCTGTGAATGTCAGTGTGATGTCAAAGCTTGTGCATTTCTTGGGCTTAATATGTGCAATCGTAGACACGGTAGCTTGGGAGCTAGACTTTATTTTGTGTCTCTGTGTTTTTTTATTTTTATTTTTTTCTAGGATTTTTAGAGAGTCTATTGCTTGAGGACAAGTGATGAGAGAATATTCTAACGTCTCATTTGGTCATTTTTAGCGGTCTTTTGTTAGTCTTTTACCTTAGTTTTATAGTGTTTTTATACGTTTTTATGCTTTGGTACTTTGTTTGTGTTTTGTAGGATTTTTTGTGTTATTTGGTCCCGAAGGTGAAAATCGGAGTGAAAAAATTGGTTCTAGATCTTTGAATGTAGAGTAACCGGGCGAAAACGGAAGTGGATTCGGAGTTCGGACGAAGATTTGAGAGCCGTTTTAGCGAAGCTTGCAAAAGTGAAGTTTTACAGAGCGGTCTAGCTATTTTGGCCATAACTCTCTCATATCATGTTCGATTGACCTGAAGTTGGTGGCCACGCAAAGATAATTCAAATAGCTACAGTTTTCGTTTTGGAAGCATCAGCAAATTCTGTCTGTGGAAAAAGTTACAGAGGTTTTAAGCTCGCCGCAGCGAGATTTTGCGAGAGCAATTTGGGAGCCTAAACAGTGTCTCGCCGGGGCGAGCTATTTTGCCCGCCGCGGCGAGATTCGGCGAGATTTGCGATAAAACTTCACAGATTCAGCAAAAAAAAAAACTCCTTTTTAGGTTAGAATTAGGTCTTCCTTTTGCCATAACTTCATATACTTGATTTTTTCATAGAAAAAGAGGCTCCTAGACATTATTCTTGACGTTGAAACACATTGGAGCTTGGTTTTATCTTTGATTGAAGGATTGATATCAAATTCCTGATTATTGTGGTAATTCTCTATTGTTTATCTCTTTACAATTCGTTCTTGTTCTTGTTGTCGAATTGTATGAGCTTGCATGCGATTATCATTCTGTTTATCTTTAACATGAGCAATATCGTGAATTCTTTGATCCTTGCTTCTATCATGAGTAGCTAAACCACTCCGAACACGGTAGTTATGTGATAGTATTGTATATTCGTTTCTAGGGTTTTGGATTCATTCATATAGGTTCGTCTAGCTCAAAATCTTCGTAAAACCTTCAATCCAATAAGCTAGTTCAAGACTTTCAAAATCGTTTTCGGTTAAGGATCGTGGATTGACAACCCACGATTACTCTAGTTTGAAATATTCAAATAACGATTGGTTGAATTGGATTGATTGATTTCTGTACGCCGACCGTGTGACAAATATGAATGATTGCCCTAGAACGAATTAGCATTACTTGATCATTACTACTGTGTTCATCTTCTCTCATTGTTAAAAACCTTTATTTGCTTTATCTTATTCTAGTTTTTAGAAACAACTATCTTACAAATCAATCTATTTTCACAAGTAACTGTTTGCTTTCAAACCGTTGTGGTAGCTTAATTGGTTCCTTAGCGAACGATCATGTGGTTAGCATTGTCTGTCTACAACAACTGCTTACTACTTGTTTTCTAAGTAATAATTTGAGCACATCAACAAGCAAGGGTTCGGTTTGGGGAGTTTGATCAGTCGGTTTTATACCGTCTCATCTGGTCTTTTTTACCGTCTTTTTGTTATCCTTAAGTATAGTTTTAGTAGTTTTCCTAGAGTCTTTTTACTTATTTTGTTCTCTGTGTATTTTGCAGGTATTTGGCTAAACCGCCCTGATTGAAAGCAAAATGGTGTATTTTAAATGCATCTACAAGATATGGAGTTCCAATGCTTCGTATGGATGCAAGAAGTGGAGCGGGAAGCCCAAAATACCAAGAATCGAAGTTAAAAGGAACAAAAAGGAGCGGAAAGGGCAAAACAGCCATTTTGGAAGAACTGGCGACGCCAGTTATCAAACTGGCGTACGCCAGTAACTCTCTGTTTAGTCTACAGACCAAACTAGTGACGCCAGTTATCAAACTTCGTACGCCAATAACTCTCTCTGTTGCTGGCGACCAAATCGGCGCCTTGATGTCCGATTTGAAAGCGACGCCAGTTTCTTCTTTTCGCCGTTTTTCTGCATTTTGTTTCCTAATTCGCCCAGACATAGTTTTTCTTTTTTCTATTAGTTAGAACAAGACAGAATTACTGCGTATATTCATTCGATTGTGAAAAAACACACTTTTCCCTAGATCTAAACCGAGTTGATAGAAAAAGCTCCACACATCCATACTTTGACATTGAGAACAACTTGAAGCTTGATTTTGATTATTCATCAAAGGATTGATATCGAATCCCTGGTTACTGTGGTAAATCTCTATTATTTTATCTTATTCAATTTGTTCTAACTCTGTTTCTCGAATTGCTTAAGCTTGCATGCGATTATCATTCTGTTTATGTTAAACATGGGCAATATCTTGTATTCTTTCATTCTTGCTTCGATTATGAGTAGATAAATCACTCCGAACATGGTAGTTGCATGATAGCTTTCTGTATACGCTTCTAGGGTTCGAAATCGTTCGTATAGGTTAGGCTCGTTCAAAGATCTTCGTAAAAACCCTTCAGTTCAATACTCTCGTTCAAAGATTCTCTAAAAAGTTTTGGTTAAGGATCGTGGATTGACGACCCACGATTACTCTAGTTCAAATACCTTCAAACTCGTTTGGTAAAGTTTGAATTGATAGTTTTCTGTACACCGACCGTGTGACAGTATGAACGTATCCCTAAAGTGAATTAGCATTGCTTGATCATAACTACTGTGTTCCTCCTTCCTCATTCTTACAAACAACTACATTGTTAATTTCCATTTTCTAGTTTTAAGAAGTACTCGAATTCAAACAAATCAACATTGTTTTGCAAGTAACTGTTTATTTTCAATCGTTGCGATAGCCTAATTGATTCCTTAGCGAACGACCCCGTGGTTGGCATTGTCTAATTACAGCAACTGCTTTCTACTTGTTTACTAAGTAGTAATTTGAGCATATCAGCAATCTAGCAGGTATAAATCTAGAATTATATAAAAATTTCTCAAAACACATTGATCTTAAAAATCATTATATAATTGATAGTGGAGCAACAGATCATTTTGTATGTGATTCTAAAGCTTTCACTCACTCAGCTGTTCATCTAACATCTAGAGTTCAATTACCAAATCATACTTTTGCTGACATTACTCATAAAGGAGATATCAAACTTTCTGATAAGCTCACTTTAAAGAATGTTCTATGCGTACCCAGTTTTGAGGTGAATTTAATATCCACAAGTAAAATCACTGCAGAAAGAAAGATTTCATTCTTGCTCATCCATGATATTTGTATCATGCAGGAAATTTCTTCGCAGAGAGTGATTGGAACCGCTCGAAAGCATAAGTCCTTGCTCTTACTTAACAAAAAGAGCTTATATTATCAGCCATTTCTTTTCAATCAAGGTCAAGCGTTAGCTACCAAGCATGTTTCATTTCAAGAAGGTCATATACCAAGAGTAAATCAAGCTCGTATTCCTCAAGTTTTTTATCTTTGGCACTATAGATTAGGCCATCCATCTATTCAAAAGCTGACTCATATCAAGTCACCTGATATACAATGTAATAGATTGAATGATTGTACTATTTGCCATCAATCGAAACAGAGAAAGTTATCTTTCAATACTAGCACTTCTTGCAGTAATCATATTTTTTGAACTTATTGATTTAGATGTTTGGGGGCCATATGCTAAACCTGGATTGCATGGACATCACTATTTTTTAACAATAGTTGATGACTATAGTAGAATAACTTGGATATATTTACTCAAACACAAATCTGAGGTTTCTACTATCATTTTTAATTTTATCAACTATACTAAAGTTCAATTCAATGTTCAAGTAAAGATCATTAGAACGGACAATGGGACTGAGTTCAGTTTCTCAGAAAGATTGAAGGGTCTAGGTATCATACACCAAAGAACCCGTGTTCACACTCCACAACAAAATGGAGTAGTAGAGAGAAAACACCAACATCTACTCAATGTGTCTAGATCCTTGTTATTTCAGTCTGGACTTCCTATTAAGTTTTGGACATAAGCTATCCTCACAGCTGCTTTCATTATTAACAGATTGCCCTCTACAAGTCTGAAAAATAAAACTCCATATGAAGTTTTCTTCAAGAAAAAGTCCAGCTACTCAAATATCAAAGTCTTTGGCTGCCTTTGTCATGTATCCACCATAACTCAAGGTAGAACAAAGTTTGATGCAAGAGCTGAGGCATGCATTTTCATTGGATACCCTGATCATGTCAAGGGTTACAAAGTATATAACCTAAATACACATAAGGTAATGATTTCTAGAGATGTACACTTTGTGGAATATATATTTCCATTTTCAGAAAATACTATGTCTAATCATAAAGAAGTACATAATTTCTTACCTGTTCCACAAATGTTGGACACGGCTTATACAGGACTTCAACCCTCAATTCATGTTTTTCATTCCCATGGTATAATGCCACATTTCAAAAAAATATTAAACACCTGTCAATTGCATAACCAGAAAGTCGGTGATAATTGTTTAGTGGAGTTGTAAGTGTGTTAAACAAATTGTGTGCAAAACTTGATGTCAACCCCAATTTTCTGGAAGAAGTGCAAAGGAACTGGAGTATGCCTGCTAGGCAGAATGGTATGAAGAAATTGAAGGAGAAGCTATTCAGGCTTAAGCAGTTCTTGATATGTTGGAATAAGAGAACTTTTGGTAATATATTTCAAAGAGTCAAAGAACTAGAGGCAGAAGTTGGTGCAGAGCTTCTAGCAGTCAATTCTCCATCTGATATACACATCCAAGATGTGAAAAGGAAATTGGATGATTTCTCTAGAGCTCTAGATCAAGAAGAGGCTTATTGGAAGCAAAAGGCCTTTGCAACCTGGTGTACTGTGGGAGAGAGGAACACTGCTACTTTTCATAACATGGTTAAAAGGAAGCATGCAAGGATGGGCATAACACATATATTATATGAAGGGAATACTCTGACTGAACCTTCTGACATTATTAATTCTGCTATAAATCATTTTGCAGGTACTGTACCTGTATTGGATGAACCTACACTTAATTTACCTCCTTTTTTGGTGACAGGGAATCAAAATGAGGAGCTATGCAAGCTTCCCACATTGGAGGAGCTGAAGAAGGTGGTAATGGAGTTAAAATCGACTCATTTACAGGCAGGATGGATACACAGGTAAATTCTTTCAAAGCTGCTGGAACATCATTAAGCATGACTTGTTAGAAGGTATATTGGACTTCTTTGCAGGTGGTGTATTGCCTCTAGGCTTCTCTCACACTTTGTTAGCATTAATACCCAAAAAACAAGATGCTTCTGCATGGAATGATTATAGACCTATTAGTTTGTGTTCAAATGTGCAAAAAATTGTTTCTAAATTATTGAATGATAGACTAGCTTGCATATTACCTGATTTTATCTCCTCCAATCAAAGTGGTTTTGTGAAGGGTAGGGCTATAGTTGATAACATTCTATTAGTGCAAGAACTGGCTTGTGCAGTAGATCATAAAGTTAGAGGGTCTAATGTGATTATAAAATTGGACATGATGAAGGCCTATGATAGGGTTAATTGGTCCTTCTTGGAGTTGATTCTGCAATCTTTTGGTTTTTCTTCCTGCTGGATACACTTGGTTATGTCTATTGTGAAAAGTTGTCACTATAGTGTCATTGTTAATGGGGAAACTTGTGGTTTTATACATGCTAATAAAGGCCTCAGGCGGGGGGGTCCTTTATCACTTGCTTTGTTTGTGTTGATTAATGAATACTTGTCAAGATCTCTGAATGCTCTTTATGTGGCTAAACCCCTGCTTTACTACAAAGTTCCTAAAGGAATCCCCTTGTCCCATCTTTCTTTTGTTGATGATTGTATCATTTTTTGCAATGGCTGTAAAGAGAATATTCTGATTTTGAAAAAGTGTTTGGAAAGCTTTGAAAAACAAACAGGGCAAAAGATAAATTTGCAAAAAAGTGTCTTTCTGCCTGGAAAAAGAGCAAATGTTCCCATGCTCAGTGAACTTTTGGATATGCCCTTGATGACTTTTCCTTTTATTTATTTGGGAGCCCCCATTGCTAAAGGAAAATGCAAGAAGATTCTTTTTTCTCCCCTTTTGGATAAAATTAGAACCAGATTTCAAGGCTGGAACTTAAATTTGATTTCTCAAGGGAGTAGACTGACTCTTATTAAGAGTGTTCTTAACTCTTTACCTGTGTATATTCTCCAATCTTTGAACCCTCCCAAGTCTGTTCTTGTTGATATTGCTAGAATCTTAGCTAGGTTTTTTCGGGGCAGCTCTTTGGAGAAAACTACCTTTCACTGGACTAAATGGGATTCTGTGTGTGTGCATTTAGCTGAAAAAGGTTTGAATGTGATTCATTTGCAAGATATGGCTAATGCTTTTGCCATGAAACTTTGGTTTAAATTGACAGAAAACAAGTCTTTATGGTCTACTTTTATGTTGCATAAATATGTAGGAAGTAAGTTTCCAGCTTTTTGCACTCCTAAAAACACTGACTCTTTGATTTGGAAAAGAATGTTTAAAGTGAGTTCTCTTACACAAGCAAACCTTTTTTGGCCTAAAGGAAATCCTCAATGTTTTTTTTTTGGCATGATCACTAGCACCAGGATGTTACACCCTTGTCCTTGCAGGAAGCTTGTATCAATGATAGTGTGGACAGTTCACTTCTTAGTACCTGGTGTACTGAGACACAATGGCATGTTAATATGCTCTCTGAGGCTCTGCCTATACACTTGTATAGTGGCATGATATTGGAAGGAACTTGGTCCTTCTCTGTAAACATAGGGCCTCTCTGGAAGGATTCTATGGATGGTGAGTTTAGTTCCAAATCAGCTAGAATGATTAGCAGGGTACCTCACCCTATTAATGACTGGTTTGACAAGTTCTGGTGCCCCTATGTGTCTCCTACTATCTCCATCTTCTGGTGGAAAGTAACACAAGGTTGGCTTCCAGTGGATGTAAAAATTCAAAAATTTGGAATTTCTCTTGCATCCAAATGTCAGTGCTGCACTGAACTTGAAAGCATTAAGCATGTGCTTCTCCAAAACTTGGAAGTAAACAAAGTGTGGGTCTGGTTTTCTAATTTATTTCTAGTTCCCTACTTAGGCTCTCATTCTTTACTTGATAGGCTTAAAGCTTGGTGGTACTCCTCTGACAAGGTTAAAAAAGGGCACATAAGATGTTTAATTCCACTTTTTATTGCATGGTATGCTTGGAAAGCCAGGAAAGATGCTAAGTTTAGAAGCAAAAAAGATAACCTGTTTTAGCATCATTACTCTTGTTATGAACCATTTGAAACTCATTCATAGATCTTTCTCAATACCAATATCTTGTTGGAAAGGAGATTTGAGTATAGCTGAGTATTTGGGGCTGGAGTATGCACCAAAAGCTGTGAAACCCTTGATTCTTGTTTATTGGAGTAAACCACCTATGGGGTGGGTCAAATTGAATACTGATGGCACTTGTGATACTGGTTCTCATCTTTCTGCAGCTGCAGGCATTGTCAGGTGTTCTAATGGTAGAGTATTACTGTGTTACCAAAAAATTTTGGGAACTAAACCTATTTTCCTAGCATAATTTATGGCTATCATTTTTGGCCTAAAGTTTTGTAAACAAAATGTTTATAGTCATGTGCTTGTGAAATCTGATGTTGCTAATGTGATTGACTCTTTATCTCATATGGCTGATAAGAAAAACTGGAAGTTGTGGAACTTCTTTAACATGCTGCAGGAAATCAAGACTGGAATGGAGGTATCCTTTCATCACATTCACAGAGAAGGCAATGCTTCTGCTGATTTGTTTGCCAAGTAAGCTCTGAATTACAGAGCTGACAGGCTCTTGCAGATCTCTGAATGCACTGCAGCTGTGAAAAGGCAAGTCTTCTCAGACAATACTGGCATCCCATACTTGAGAATCCCCAAATGACAGTACAAAGAACAGTGTATAAGGGCACCTGGAAGCAACTCTCATTGGATGGAGAAGGCTCTGGCCTAGTGATTACTTCTCTTTATCACCTGATAGGTTTGCTCTAAACTCAGGAAGAGCTGTACTGGATTCCCCCTCTCACCTGGAAGCAACTCTCATTAGGACATGAAGATATTGAGTATGCTTTGGCTCTCCATCTGATCCTATCTCCAAATCCCCCCCCCCCCCCCTTGTGTTTTTGTGTTCTATCCCCCCATTATCTTTTTGTGTCATACCAGGGGTAAAGAGTTGGTTGTAGTTGCTTTGGAAACAATCTTCAACACCCCTCTTTGTTGTTGTGTATGTATTGATACATATGTAGGTATATGCTTTCTATAGTCTAGCAGGAAATGTTGGGCATATGTGGATAGTAAAAGGGCTTTGGTTGTAGACGTTCTTTTTCAAGTCCTCAACATCCCTCCCTTTGAAATGATATATGCTTCATTCCTTCCTTGGAGTATAAGAGTTATATACAAGATGCATATGGCCTTTCTTTTTTGGTTCCTGTATGTGCAGGTGTAGGATTACTCTATATTATTGTCAGACAGACAGACTGCATGTTTTTTATTTGCCAAGAGGTGTTGCTTTCCACCTATTTTGGAAGAAATGACATTGAATATGTATATTTCTGGGTACTTTGTATATTGGAACAGCTATGTTACTATGTCAATTTGTACTGTTAAGTCAGGTGGGCTTGTTACTTGTACATCTTTTTGGATAGGAAAAGTAGTTCTTGGTCATTGTGAGAATGTTGTTGATGAATGTGGATAATCTTGAAGCAGCACACCAGAAAAGAAGAATGTGTGAAACAAGAAGTTGGACTTTTGGCTTGGTCTTTGTATATCATCCAGCTTGTATTAGCTTTAGATCTCCGTTTCTTGTAAAGTGGAAACTTGATTTCCTCCTTTTGTTCTTGGGTTCCAAACCCCCATGATTTCCCTACATGGATGAATATATTTTAGATAGAGATCTCTAGTAGTAGGTTAATTAACGTTGCCATTGGGGAAAATCACGGATCCAATTAGTGGTTGTATCTCCCCCTTTTGGTCTTGATTCTGGATCCTCGGATCAATACTCGTTAACTCCTGGCTCGACTTCTTAAAAGTCGTGACATACTGGACGATGGGGTAACCAAGATTACGACGTTAACTATCTTATTATTAGTATCTCTCTTTTAGCTTAAAAAAAAAAGTTCAAACGGAATATCATTGAAGCTCACAATTCTCATTATCACACTGTTCATGGCCAAGGTACTACTCAAAAACCACCAATACAACCTGCACTCTCAACAATCTGTTACACGTGGCTCAACATGAATCATTGTTAGTCAAAACAAATAATCACCAAATCATTCCCTCTAATCACATGTCCCCACTAGCAAACAAAATCATTATATTTCCCCACATGCAATCATATGCGTCCCACTTGCAAGACACACTCATTATTCTACCCCACATGCAATCATGATCAATTAAATCCATATCATTACCCCATTATGCTCACCGATTTTTAGGCCACCCAAATCAGAATAATTACCTCCACGGCAGCTGTCTGTCGCTTCAGTCCAGAATAACAGAGTCCCGTATTTCCACCAAAACAAATGCAGCTTCTCAACCAGTCAATGCTCTTCATTCCAATCCTGTTAGCAACTAGAAACACAAAGACGGCTCCTTGAGCCATGAGTATACATGCTTATAATCGGAAAGTTTCCCATTTGCTTTTAACCAAGTCCAACATGTTATCTTTATTTTTTCCACAAGGTTCCAAGGAGTCTCTTTACAATATTTATACACACCTTGAAACCTTCTTAACCATATAGACCACACACATGCATGCCAAATCAATTGCCAAATCTCACTGCCATTCTTTCGTTTATTTACATGATTTTCCAAAAAATGTTCCATATTGTCACCTTTAATCCTTTCACAATCCAACCAATTATAAATCAAGTCCCAAACTTTAATTACAAAAGGACATTCACCAAAAATATGCCAGACGGTTTCAAGCTTTTCATTTGTACATTTTTTACACACATTATTTCCCAAACCTAAAAATACACCTCTTTTTTCCAAATTATCTTTTGAAGGTATCCTATTTTGAAGTAATTTCCACACAAAAGCATTCACTTTCAATGGAACTAACTTATTCCATATGATTGGTACCCATTTTTTCAAAGAAATCTCATTCACTTGCTTATGGATTTTCTTATACCCATCTCTTGTAGTATAAACAATATCATGATCACCTTTCCACACCCATTTATCTTTCACACCATGAGATAGAAGTAAACCATTGACATATCCCTCAACCTCTTCTACTACTACCAACTCTCTCTCTAAAAGTGGCCTACACCAATCCCATTTGCATTCTACCCCATTCTCACTCATAACTACTCTATCCTTAACCGAACATTTTTCTCTACACTCTAATCTATACAATCTAGGGAACGACTCTTTTAGACTTTTTTGAAGAGACCCCCATGTATCCTCCCAAAAATGTGTATCTCCTCCATCTCCAATTACTTTTTCACAATTATTCACAAACCACCCTAAAAGTGATGATGTAAATGGAAAAAGAGATATGCCACATACCCCAAAAGCTGATGTGGCAAATTAAAGGAAAAAATAAATGAATTTTAATTTACATGAAAATGTCCAACTTCAATCACTATATTTAGCCTTTTCCATCTTTGTGTATTTAAAGCAATTAATATAAACAATCCAATGAAATCTCAACAAACTAATCAATCTCCTTATACATCATCTACCAAATTTCAACTCAACTGGAAAGACTACAACTAACGCCATCATTAACTAAATATAGATACGACAAATTAATGGAAAATGAGTTCAAAAATAAAATCCCTCAATATTAGGATAACAATCAACCATATATATGTCTCACCAATATCCATATCAGTCCAGTCCAGCATCAAAGTCGAGCAGCAAATCGGAGCCTTTTTATTATGCAGCTAATTATGGTCTGAATAAATTAAAATCTCCATGGACCCATCAAAATCGGCATAAACACAACAAACTCCAATATTTTACAGTCTAATGAGAGATAATTTTGAAAATACATAGAAGATTACATATATATATCAACCTCTAGAGTACATCCTTATAAATTACTCATGAACCATACAACATTTGGCATCACGAAGGAGGATGTTTTCAAGAGACCACGAGGGTTCAAGGATCCGTGAAAGAATATGCCGATGAAATTACATGCCGATAAAATTACATGCCCGGGATATCAATTAGCATTCATCTTCCAATAGCAGTGAATATCAGATTCATGCTTTTGTTGGTAATCGATGGATTGAACAGATTCCAAGGCCTGCCTTAGGCGGTATGAACACCTTACACTTAATTTTTATTGCAAGCATATACCACCGTATCTTAATCTCTTGGTATCTTACACACATATTGTTTTGTTGCTTTGGCTATGGTAAAAGAAAAAAAAATGAAAGTGTCAGTAGCTTAAACATATAATGTTTCAATCTTCTTTTCATGGCATATAAGCTTTTCCAGAGGTGTATGAAAAACAAAGCAAAAAATCATCGATTCATCAGGCTCCGATTCGATTTGATTATGTTTCTCAGATCGATGACCTACGCCATATATGTGTTGGTATATTGATTCCATGGCATAACAAAGGTGCAATACAACATCTTGTTGAGGGGTAAACCTCGAACACCAACACTACTACTGCAAGTAACCTAGTCTAAGATCCACCACCGACTTGAAGTCCGAGAGAAGGCTTGTCCGAGCAAGAGAACCTGAAAGGACTAAGTGGGGGGGTTAGAATGGGTTACCCGGATTGCCAAAGTCAATCCGGAATGAGGCTTTACTCAAAGGAGAGATGATAGCTCTCAATGCAATAGTAACGGGAAAGGTATTATGTCCCAAGAGACTTAGGGATAATTGCTTTGATCTTGCTTACCTTAAGGTCTTGGACCTTGTGCTATATTTATAGTTATCATGTACTTATGAAGAGGTTCATAAGATGATGCCAAGTGTATGATTCAGATTTGGACACCAATGCTCCCTTTGGCCCATAGCCTAATAGTGAACAGTAGTCCAATACCGCAAAGTGGGCCTGGGAGGGTAGTTTGGACCTTTTCCCTCCGAGAGTACTGTCACTGTCGAGTCCGTGTTAGTCCTCGGATGATCATCTGCTTGGTTGATCTGCCCTTGGGTAACTCTGGATGTCCGAGCCAAGAGTCTCACGGAAGTATCTCAGTGGTTCTGTTATATACGTTTGGTCTTAATGTAATGGTGGCGTCCGAGATTCTCTCGTACGGTCCGTTAGGCATCTCTGTACTGTCATGGTCAGGTTTGGAAGTCCTTTCCTCAGCCAGCTCGGACTAGCTGTGGAGATGTAGTGACTTCAACAGATGGTCGATTCACTTTGGTCGGACCATGTGAGGTCGGACCAGTACTGAATTGGCTAGTTAAGTCGTGATGCGCTTTAGGACACGCTCTATGGCGCCCTTAACGGATTGGACACATTTCCGTATCAACATATGTCCCCCCAGTTTCCAAGTATCTTAGTAGAAGATAGTTGGTAATTATGAGGGATCGATGGTATACGTGGAGCGTGTTCGAATCGTTAGTTAAAGAAAAGGAAAAATCCTTTTGTCGGGATCCGTCCGTGTCCTCAAGGATTCAATATATCTTCCCCCTTCATCTACCCAAGTTATCACATAGCTGGGACTGTAGAGGAAAAGGTATTTGTATCCGAGATATATGGGTCCGAGTACGGTTAGGATCTGACGTAGCCCTCCGGAAGCTGTCCATTGGACCGATTGTTGAATTGGTCCTCCCGTAAGCCCAAGAGGCCCAATAGGTTGTCCGTTCGGCCCACGGGAGAAAGATCCCGAGTCAAGGGACGTGACCGTTGGATCAGGACGACATCAACGGTTGGGGTTCCCAGTCCGATTGATGTGACGCGTCTGTCAAGCATTAAATGCGACGTCTTGTGACCATCCACTCATGACAACCCTTGGATTGGAGAGGACCAACGGCTGGGATTCAAATTCAAGCGATGTGACTCTTGGCTATCCCCAAATTGCCCTTATAAATAGTCAGCCCATCAGTCACTTTCACACTTTTAGCAATCTTGAAATTTAGAGCAATCGCAAAGCAATCCGAGCGTTTGAAGGCACATCCGAGCAAGCAAGAGTCGCAAAATTTGAAGGTTTCTTCTTTGAATCCGTACCCTCGGAGAAGCAGCAAGGCTTAGTCATCCGTTCAAACTTATCAAATCAACTTTATCAAGTACGTACATCTTCATTTTTGCTGAGTTGTCTTCTTTTCCCGATATGCTTATTTCGTGCTCATATGTTTTTGCCTTGCTCGGATATGAAATTGTCGAGTCTGTTCTTGCCGATATTGCGTGTGATAGGCTTTAGCAACGCTCTTAGTTGAAACAATTTCTCTTCCGTACTGTCGCATGCCAATTTATTGCCAGTATCTTGTTGAAGCATCTCATGTGTATGCCGACTGTAACCAAAATTTGATTATGCATGCTTATTTGGTAATGTGTTGGTGCCAATCGGCACACAATCTTGCGTAAATTTGCCCCGCTCAGCGTGCTGGGTAAGGTAGGTGATAGTGCCAACGGCGCGTTAAGTAGAAATCCGTAGGCTTTCTTTGACTTAAGAAATTACCTAAACGAACTCTCGGACAATCAACACCATCATTCCTGACTTGTTTCCTTCTGCCCTAGGATGTCCGGGAGCGATAGTCAGAACCAGCACGAGGCCCCAGGTTACAATGACGCAGTAGATTTAGGGACCGGGTCCGCGGATCTGACCTTATCCGCGAGAGATTTTGTACTTGTGGAGCTTGGGTCGTCCAGAGATTCTGATGCTGGGCACGGAGTTCGCGGTGCGGCAGAAGCGCAGGCCGGCGTTTCAGCGGACAGGGGTGACCTTGCTAGGACTAGGTCGTTAGTCCAATCTCGGACCATAGGTGGCATCGGGACATCCTGGGATCCGAGCGAACTGCGTGCGGAGCGGGAAGGCGACAGCGGTCGGGAGGCTGATGAAGTCGAGATGTTCGAGGCTGGGGTGGAGGACCGTGTTGTAGCGGATACAGGTCCGTCCAACCCAGGCACATCCGGGAGACCCGAAGGTGTCATCGAGGAGGAAGAAGATGGTGAGGAAGAGGAAGATGAGGACGAGGAAGAAGAAGGAGAAGGATCTCCTGTCGCTCATCCCCCTAGACGATCCAGTCGGCGGATTGCACTACACCCTGCTGTGCCCGTTCAATCCAGTCTTCCATTAATCAAGGGTCGTGGTGCCAAGGCGGCAAGGATCAAATTTCCTCGTCCCGCGTCCGCAGTAGTGATAGCAGACGAGTTCGGAGAGCTAAACGCGGACGGGCTTCTTCCTACCTGTCCATCGAGGGTCAAACCTGAGGAGATTCCGGAATGGAGGTGAAAATGGGAGATCCCTGACTTCGTAGAAATAATGATCCCTGAACCCGGGCATGCATTCTATAACCCTCCCGCTGGATATATGTGCGTGCATGAGGTGGCCTTATCCTGCGGATGGAAGATCCCCATTGCCACAGAGCTGAAAAACATTCTGAACCATATTGGTATAGGTCCGAGTCAGGTTATCCCCAAGTCCCTGGGTAACCTTATTTGCTTTGTAGTTTTTTGTAAGAAGAAAGGGCAGCCGGTGAATTTTGAGAACTTCAGGCAGCTCTTCCACGTCTCTCGATCCGGGGAATCCACTATTCTATACTTTCATGAATAGGAAACCTTACAATTTTATCTCGGACTCCATTTCGTCGCTGGGATCGAAGTGGTGGGATAGGTACGTTTTTGTCCGGATGGCTTTGAAGACAGGGATGTCCGAGAGATAGAGGGAACAATGGGGGCTGCCCACAAAATTCCTTAGAGAGAGTATCCCGGATTGGCGTCCCCTTCCGAAGAACGTGGCTCCGTGGGTGGCGGCAATCCACAAAAAGCATGACCCACCTACTTATCCGTTTCACGGATTAATCTGTCAGCCACTTCCCTACCTGTGCGGACTAACAGGTGTAGTAGATGTAGGAGGGAAGACGGACTTTAGTAAGGATTCGTTGACTCGAAACTTGGCGTTCATTCTTCTTCAATATATTCTATTTTGATTACGTATTTCCGCAATTCTGATAATTCTTCTTTAACCTGTCTGTATCTAACGCCTCTGGTTTATTGTGTAGCTTATTGGTTCGACTATATCATGTCGACACTCCGCGAGAAGAAGTTGCAGAGAGAGCAGCAAGCCCTGGAGGTCGCCGCTGGTCAAAGGACCAAGATCATTAACACTTCCGCGGGTCTCCCCATGCCAGATCCGAAGAATGCCGCGGTTTTTGCTGCAGAGGAAGAAAGGCGGAACAAGGCTGGAGAGGATTCTCAGGCCTTGGCGGTGCCCGACAAGGGCAAAGCCCCCGTCACTCGGAGCGCCACCGCTTCGAGGTCCCAGGCTTCCGCTGCTGCTGCACCACAACGGGAGGTGTTGATGCGGGATGCCATTACCTCGGGACGCAAGAGAGGAGCAACTTCGGAGGCTCCTCCCGCAGGAAAGAGACAGCAATTGTCCGCTGTTCTTCCTGTTGACCAAGCTGCTCTTGACAAGGAGTACGAGCTGGCTTGCGGACTCCCTGAGGTTGAGCGGGTCGGAGGGCTGGATGGGCTATGCCAACGGGTAAGTAATCTTTGGATGCTCTCCTTGGTTTGTTCTTAGTATGATAAAAGTGCAACTTATATTCTTACGGACTTCTCAAGCTTCTCGGATGTTTCCTACCTCTTCTCCTACTCCGAAGGGAGTAGGAAATTTCATGCTGTTGTGTAAGGTGGATGAAATAGCCCGGAATTGGTTGAGTCCTGGGCGCCCAAAGATGGCGTTATAGTCGAAGGTCCGATCAACCACGACAAATCGGACCGACTGTGTTACCCTGGCCGGGAAGGTTCCGAGTGAAACGTAACACTTCCTAGTGGTCGAACAGTTCCTCCTCCAAACCCTAGTATAGAGGTGTGAACTCTGTCAGAAGTGATTCTTCCCAACTCCATCTGATCTAGTGTCCTCTTAGAGATGATATTCGAAGAACTCCCGGTATCCACCAGAATTTTGTTCACTCGATAAGTCGCGATGGTCAATGAAACTACAAGAGGAACGTCCGGGTCGTCAATCTCCTCGCCAGAGGAGGGGGATTTATCGTCGAAAGATATTGCATTTGTTCCTCGAATCGCGGGGCACCGTGCGCCTATCATTGTTCCAAGGTTTTGGGCGGTCCGCTCCTTGCATTCTGCTATCACCTCGGAGGTCCGCCTGCGATATTGATCACTCCGCTGTACGGAGGTTCTCCATTTCCGTCTCATCGCCGTATCCATACGGATGTCCTCCCCTGTGTGGCGGATAACCTACTGGCGGAGGTGGCAAAGATAGTGGGCGAGGTGGTGGGTCAGCAGCGTTATCCTCCCTCCTTCGCTCCGTTCTATCATGCCTGGAGGGCTCGTCCGCATATATGTGCTCCTTCAACTTGCCCTCTCTCACCAGGTGTTCGACTTCTGTTTTTAACTGGATACAGTCGTCAGTCTCATGGCCTCTGCTCTTGTGAAATTTGCAATATCCCTTCGCATTTCTGTTTCTCCGATTGTGGGATGGCTTTGGCCAATGTACGTCCAACTTCTTCTCAACAATAGTGGCCAAGATGTCGGATCTCGGCTTGTTGAGGCGCATGTAGTCCGCGAATCTTCTGGGCCGACTTCTCTCCCTGTAAATGCCTTTGTCTCTGTGATCTTTCTTCGGGTCAAACTTCCCCTGGTGTTGCTCTTGTTTTTGCGGTTCCTTTCCCTTCTTCGATCCTGCTCGGACTGGTACGTTCCGTCGGTATTCTTCTCCGTACATGACCTCCTCACAGATGTCATCCAAGTGCTTTTCGCTCCTCACTTCCTGACTAGAGAGCTTCCTCCGCAGCTCGGAGTTGTAAGTATTAGCGTACAGGTGACGGACCCGTTCTTTAATACTATGGGGCTCAACTCGGAGTACTTCCGTATTGAAGCGATATAGGAAAGTTCGAAGATCTTCCTGTTCCCTTTGGATGACTTCAGCCAGGTGCTCTACAGTACATTTTCTTCTTTTTGATTTTCCGAATCGTGCTAAGAATTTGGAAGACAGGTCTGCGTACGACCTTATTGACTTGTTTGGCAAAGCGGTGTACCAATCCATAGCCGTGCCGAAGAGGGTGGATGAGAACGTAAGGGCTTTAGTATTGTCGCTCAGCCCCTTGGAATCCATCTTGCTGTTGTACCTTGTCAGGTGACCCACGGGACAAGTATCCCCATAGTAGTATTCCAAGTTCGGAATCACTTGGTCCGAGTTTCTATTTCTTTCCTTTTCCCTCATGATATCGTCACACAGAGGGTTTGGTGCACTTGTAGTGATCTGCTAGTGGTCTTTTACCAGACGTCCGAGGTTCAGGATTTGGGTTTCCAAAGCTTTTTGTCACGAATTTCTTCAAATTCATGACCTCTCCCGTCTGAGGATCATGCGACATCCATGCGGAGTTCATCGAGCGGACAACCGGAATGGTTTACGCTTCGTGATCCTGTTCCTCATGGGAGCTTGTCGGACCTCCCTGGTGCTGTTACCTCCTTCTTGGTACTCTCTCCTCCCATTCGCTTCCTTCACCCGAACTTGCGGCGAGGCCGTCGGTCTAGAAGATTTCGCAAATCCTCATGGTGCGGTGATCTCCCAACCTCTGTTGGATCGGACGCCGTCTGCTCGACAAGGCGGCTCACTTTGAACCGGAGTAACCATTGGCGGAGTGGCTAGCTGCGGATGGGCATTGTTAGATCCTAGGCATCCTTGGATAATCGTGAGCAACCTATCAAACTGAGTCTCGCTTAGTCCGAGGTCGCTTGTGCGGACAACGCGACCATCGGGCATCAGAAATTGTCTGTGGTAGGGCCTTGAGCCGCCGAGAAGCTCGTGCTACCCCTTCTCCATGGTCCGTAGGCACGATATTCACAGGGACGCTTTGGCCTCCTTTAAGCGGGGCGTCTCTTTCCTCATCCGAGGATGGGCTGGCGGTCCGCCCGTCGCTCGGATACCTCCTTCCAGCGTTCCTTCCAGCCACAGCGGCCCTTCGTCCCTGGGTGGGCGGACGTCCTCGTGGACGTGGTGGTGGTGTTCCCACGCCTGCAGCACTAGTCCGGGCTGTTCGTCTCGTTCTAGCCATCAGCACAACACAAACACAGATGTTTTTGTAAAGTTTCCCACAGACGGCGCCAAAATGTTGAGGGGTAAACCTCGAACACCAACACTACTACTGCAAGTAACCTAGTCTAAGATCCACCACCGACTTGAAGTCCGAGAGAAGGCTTGTCCGAGCAAGAGCACCTGAAAGGACTAAGTGGGGGGGGTTAGAATGGGTTACCCGGATTGAAAAGTCAATCCGGAATGAGGCTTTACTCAAAGGAGAGATGATAGCTCTCAATGCAATAGTAACGGGAAAGGTATTATGTCCCAAGAGACTTAGGGATAATTGCTTTGATCTTGCTTACCTTAAGGTCTTGGACCTTGTGCTATATTTATAGTTATCATGTACTTATGAAGAGGTTCATAAGATGATGCCAAGTGTATGATTCAGATTTGGACACCAATGCTCCTTTCGCCCATAGCCTAATAGTGAGCGAGTCCAATACCGCAAAGTGGGCCCAGGAGGTAGTTTGGACCTTTTCCTCCGAGAGTACTGCTCACTTCGGTCAGTTAGTCCCTCGGATGCATCTGCCGCTTGGTTGATGCGCCTTGGTAACTCTGGATGTCCGAGCCAAGAGTCTCACGGAAGTATCTCGAAGGTTCATTATATACGTTTGGTCTTAATGTAATGGTGGCGTCGAGATTCTCTCACGGTCCGTTAAACATCTCTGTCTTGTCATGGTCGTTTGGAAGTCCTTTCCTCGGCCATTTCGGACTAGGCGTGGAGATGTAGTGACTTCAACAGTCTTGGTCGATTCACTTTGGTCGGACCATGTGAGGTCGGACCGATCTTGAATTGGCTAGTTAAGTCGTGATGCGCTTTAGGACACGCCTATGGCGCTTAACGGATTGGACACATTTCAGATCAACATATGTCCCCAGTTTCCAAGTATCTTAGTAGAAGATAGTTGGTAATTATGAGGATCGATGGTCGTGGAGCGTGTCTCAATCGTTAGTTAAAAGAAAAGGAAAAATCCTTTTGTCGGGATCCGTCCGTGTCCTCAAGGATTCAATATATATCTTCCCCTTTACATCTCTGATCCAGTTATCACATAGCTGGGACTGTAGAGGAAAAGGTATTTGTATCCGAGATATATGGGTCCGAGTACGGTTAGGATCTGACGTAGCCCTCCGGAAGCTGTCCATTGGACCGATTGTTGAATTGGTCCTCCCGTAAGCCCAAGAGGCCCAATAGGTTGTCCGTTCGGCCCACGGGAGAAAGATCCCGAGTCAAGGGACGTGACCGTTGGATTAGGACGACATCAACGGTTGGGGTTCCCATTCCGATTGATGTGACGCGTCTGTCAAGCATTAAATGCGACGTCTTGTGACAACCATCCACTCATGGCACAACCCTTGGATTGGAGAGGACCAACGGCTGGGATTCAAATTCAAGCGATGTGACTCTTGGCTATCCCCAAATTGCCCTTATAAATAGTCAGCCCATCAGTCACTTTCACACTTTTAGCAATCTTGAAATTTAGAGCAATCGCAAAGCAATCCGAGCGTTTGAAGGCACATCCGAGCAAGCAAGAGTCGCAAAATTTGAAGGTTTCTTCTTTGAATCCGTACCCTCGGAGAAGCAGCAAGGCTTACTCATCCGTTCAAACTTATCAAATCAACTTTATCAAGTACGTACATCTTCATTTTTGCTGAGATGTCTTCTTTTCCCGATATGCTTATTTCGTGCTCATATGTTTTTGCCTTGCTCGGATATGAAATTGTCGAGTCTGTTCTTGCCGATATTGCGTGTGATAGGCTTTAGCAACGCTCTTAGTTGAAACAATTTCTCTTCCGTACTGTCGCATGCCAATTTATTGCCAGTATCTTGTTGAAGCATCTCATGTGTATGCCGACTGTAACCAAAATTTGATTATGCATGCTTATTTGGTAATGTGTTGGTGCCAATCGGCACACAATCTTGCGTAAATTTGCCCCGCTCAGCGTGCTGGGTAAGGTAGGTGATAGTGCCAACGGCGCGTTAAGTAGAAATCCGTGGGCTTTCTTTGACTTAAGAAATTACCTAAATGAACTCTCGGACAATCAACACCATCATTCCTGACTTGTTTCCTTCTGCCCTAGGATGTCCGGGAGCGATAGTCAGAACCAGCACGAGGCCCCAGGTTACAATGACGCAGTAGATTTAGGGACCGGGTCCGCGGATCTGACCTTATCCGCGAGAGATTTTGTACTTGTGGAGCTTGGGTCGTCCAGAGATTACGATCTTTGAGCACGGAGTTCATGCAGGCGAAGCCTTGGGCGTTCAGCGGACAGGGGTGACCTTGCTAGGACTAGGTCGTTAGTCCAATCTCGGACCATAGGTGGCATCGGGACATCCTGGGATCCGAGCGAATCAAGTTGAGCGGGAAGGCGATAGCGGTCGGGAGGCTGATGAAGTCGAGATGTTCGAGGCTGGGGTGGAGGACCGTGTTGTAGCGGATACAGGTCCGTCCAACCCAGGCACATCCGGGAGACCCGAAGGTGTCATCGAGGAGGAAGAAGATGGTGAGGAAGAGGAAGATGAGGACGAGAAAGAGGAGAAGGATCTCGCCGCTCATCCCCTAGACGATCCGGGCGGATTGCACTACACCTACCGTGCCTGTTCAATCCAGTCTTCCATTAATCAAGGGTCGTGGTGCTAAACGCAGACGGGCTTCTTCCTACTGCCCATCGAGGTCAAACTGAGGAGATCCGAATGGAGGTGAAAATGGGAGATCCTAGTAGAAATAATGATCCACGAACCCGGCATGCATTCTATAACCCTCCATTTGGATATATGTGCGTGCATGGTGGCCTTATCCTCATGGATGGAAGATCCCCATTGCCACAGAGCTGAAAAACATTCTGAACCATATTGGTATAGGTCCGAGTCAGGTTATCCCCAAGTCCCTGGGTAACCTTATTTGCTTTGTAGTTTTTTGTAAGAAGAAAGGGCAGCCGGTGAATTTTGAGAACTTCAGGCAGCTCTTCCACGTCTCGTTCAGTCCGGGGAATCCACTATTCTATACTTTCATGAATAGGAAACCTTACAATTTTATCTCGGACTCCATTTCGTCGCTGGGATCGAAGTGGTGGGATAGGTACGTTTTTGTCCGGATGGCTTTGAAGCCAGGGATGTCCGAGAGACAGAGGGAACAATGGGGGCTGCCCACAAAATTCCTTAGAGAGAGTATCCCGGATTGGCGTCCCCTTCCGAAGAACGTGGCTCCGTGGGTGGCGGCAATCCACAAAAAGCATGACCCACCTACTTATCCGTTTCACGGATTAATCTGTCAGCCACTTCCCTACCTGTGCGGACTAACAGGTGCAGTAGATGTAGGAGGGAAGACGGACTTTAGTAAGGATTCGTTGACTTGAAACTTGGCGTTCATTCTTCTTCAATATATTCTATTTTGATTACGTATTTCCGCAATTCTGATAATTCTTCTTTAACCTGTCTGTATCTAACGCCTCTGGTTTATTGTGTAGCTTATTGGTTCGACTATATCATGTCGACACTCCGCGAGAAAAAGAAGTTGCGGAGGTCGCCACGGAGGTCAAAGGACCAAGATCATTAACACTTCCGCGGGTCTCCCCATGCCAGATCCGAAGAATGCCGCGGTTTTTGCTGCAGAGGAAGAAAGGCGGAACAAGTGGAGAGGATTCTCAGGCCTTGGCGGTGCCCGACAAGGGCAAAGCCCCCGTCACTCGGAGCGCCACCGCTTCGAGGTCCCAGGCTTCCGCTGCTGCTGCACCACAACGGAGGTGTTGATGCGGGATGCCATTACCTCGGGACGCAAGAGAGGAGCAACCGAGGCTCCTCCGCAGAAAGAGACAAGAATTGTCCATTGTTCTTCCTGTGACCAAGCCGCTCTTGACAAGGAGTACGAGCTGGCTTGCGGACTCCCTGAGGTTGAGCGGGTCGGAGGGCTGGATGGGCTATGCCAACGGGTAAGTAATCTTTGGATGCTCTCCTTGGTTTGTTCTTAGTATGATAAAAGTGCAACTTATATTCTTACGGACTTCTCAAGCTTCTCGGATGTTTCCTACCTCTTCTCCTACTCCGAAGGGAGTAGGAAATTTCATGCTGTTGTGTAAGGTGGATGAAATAGCCCGGAATTGGTTGAGTCCTGGGCGCCCAAAGATGGCGTTATAGTCGAAGGTCCGATCAACCACGACAAATCGGACCGACTGTGTTACCCTGGCCGGGAAGGTTCCGAGTGAAACGTAACACTTCCTAGTGGTCGAACAGTTCCTCCTCCAAACCCTAGTATAGAGGTGTGAACTCTGTCGTAGCGGATTCTTCCCAACTCCATCTGATCTAGTGTCCTCTTAGAGATGATATTCGAAGAACTCCCGGTATCCACCAGAATTTTGTTCACTCGATAAGTCGCGATGGTCAATGAAACTACAAGAGGAACGTCCGGGTCGTCAATCTCCTCGCCGCCAGAGGAGGGGGGATTTCGCTATCGTCGAAAGATATTGCATTTGTTCCTCGAATCGCGGGGGCACCGTACGCCCTATCATTGTTCCGAAGGTTTTGGGCGGTCCGCTCCCTTGCATTCCTGCTATCACCTCCAGAGGGTCCGCCTGCGATATTGATCACTCCGCTGTACGGAGGTTCTCCATTTCCGTCTCATCGCCGTATCCATACGGATGTCCTCCCCTGTGTGGCGGATAACCTACTGGCGGAGGTGGCAAAGATAGTGGGCGAGGTGGTGGGTCGCCAGTTATCCTCCTCCTTCGCTCCGTTCTATCATGCCCGGAGGGCTCCCGCATATATGTGCTCCTTCAACTTGCCCTCTCACGGTGTTCGACTACATTTTAACTGGATACGATCGGGCCTCATGGCCTCTGCTCTTGAAATTTGCAATATCCTTCGCATTTCTCCGATTGTGGGATGGCTTTGGCCAATGTACGCCCAACTTCTTCTCAACAATAGTGGCCAAGATGTCGGATCTCGGCTTGTTGAGGCGCATGTAGTCCGCGAATCTTCGGGCCGACTTCTCTCAGAAATGCCTTTGTCTGTGATCTTTCTTGGTCAAACTTCCCCGTGTTGCTCTTGTTTTTTGCGGTTCCTTTCCTTCTTCGATCCTCGCTCGACCGGTACGTCCGTCGGTATTCTTCTCCGTACATGACCTCCTCACAGATGTCATCCAAGTGCTTTTCCCTCACTTCGACTAGAGAGCTTCCTCCCAGCTCGGAGTTGTAAGTATTAGCGTCTGGTGTGACCCGTTCTTTAATACTATGGGGCTCAACTCGAGTACTTCCGTATTGAGCGATATAGGAAAGTTCAAGATCTTCTGTTCCTTTGGATGACTTCACCAGTGCTCTCAAAGACATTTTCTTCTTTTTGATTTTCGAATCGTGCTAAGAATTTGGAAGACAGTCTGCGTCTGACCTTATTGACTTGTTTGGCAAAGCGGTGTACCAATCCATAGCCGCTCAAGAGGGTGGATGAGAACGTAAGGGCTTTAGTATTGTCGCCAAACCCTTGGAATCCATCTTGTCAGTACCTTGTCAGGTGACCCACGGGACAAGTATCCCCATAGTAGTATTCCAAGTTCGGAATCACTTGGTCCGAGTTTCTATTTCTTTCCTTTTCCCTCATGATATCGTCACACAGAGGGTTTGGTGCACTTGTAGTGATCTGCTAGTGGTCTTTTACCAGACGTCCGAGGTTCAGGATTTGGGTTTCCAAAGCTTTTTGTTGGCGAAATTTCTTCAAATTGCTGACCTCTCCTGTCCGAGGATGGACTGCGACATCCGCGGGGAGTTCATCGAGCCGGACAACTGGAATGGTTTCTGCTACGTGATCCCTGTTCCTCATGGGAGCTTGTCGCGGACCTCCTGGGTGCCTGTTACCTCCTTCTTGGTACTCTCTCCTCCCATTCGGGCTTCCTTCACCCCGAACTTGCGAAGCAGAGGCCCGTCGGTCTAGAAGATTTCGCAAATCCTCATGGTGCGGCTGATCTCCCAACCTCTGTTGGATCGGACGCTGTCTGTTCCTTGACAAGGCGGGCTCCGCCTGAACCGGAGTAACCATTGGCGGAGTGGCTAGCTGCGGATGGGCATTGTTAGATCCTAGGCATCCTTGGATAATCGTGAGCAACCTATCAAACTGAGTCTCGCTTAGTCCGAGGTCGCTTGTGCGGACAACGCGACCATCGGGCATCGTAAACTGTTGTCCTGTGGTAGGGCCTTGAGCTTCTGCCGGAGAAGCTCGTGCTACCCCTTCTCCATGGTCCGTAGGCACGATATTCACAGGGACGCTTTGGCCTCCTTTAAGCGGGGCGTCTCTTTCCTCATCCGAGGATGGGCTGGCGGTCCGCCCGTCGCTCGGATACCTCCTTCCAGCGTTCCTTCCAACGCATGACGCCTTCGTCTGGGTGGGCGGACGTCCTCGTGGACGTGGTGGTGGTGTTCCACGCAAAGACTAGTCCGGGCTGTTCGTCTCGTTCTAGCCATCAGCACAACACAAACACAGATGTTTTTGTAAAGTTTCCCACAGACGGCGCCAAAATGTTGAGGGGTAAACCTCGAACACCAACACTACTACTGCAAGTAACCTAGTCTAAGATCCACCACCGACTTGAAGTCCGAGAGAAGGCTTGTCCGAGCAAGAGCACCTGAAAGGACTAAGTGGGGGGGGTTAGAATGGGTTACCCGGATTGAAAAGTCAATCCGGAATGAGGCTTTACTCAAAGGAGAGATGATAGCTCTCAATGCAATAGTAACGGGAAAGGTATTTTGTCCCAAGAGACTTAGGGATAATTTCTTTGATCTTGCTTACCTTAAGGTCTTGGACCTTGTGCTATATTTATAGTTATCATGTACTTATGAAGAGGTTCATAAGATGATGCCAAGTGTATGATTCAGATTTGGACACCAATGCTCCCTTTGGCCCATAGACCAATAGTGAACAGTAGTTTAATACCGCAAAGTGGGCCTGGGAGGGTAGTTTGGACCTTTTCCCTCCGAGAGTACTGTTCCGCCTGTCAGGTCCGTGTTAGTCCCTCGGACAGATCTGTCTGCTTGGTTGATCTGCCCTTGGGTAACTCTGGATGTCCGAGCCAAGAGTCTCACGGAAGTATCTCAGTGGTTCGGTTATATACGTTTGGTCTTAATGTAATGGTGGCGTCCGAGATTCTCTCGTACGGTCCGTTAGGCATCTCTGTACTGTCATGGTCAGGTTTGGAAGTCCTTTCCTCAGCCAGCTCGGACTAGCTGTGGAGATGTAGTGACTTCAGCGTACTGGTCGATTCACTTTGGTCGGACCATGTGAGGTCGGACCAGTACTGAATTGGCTAGTTAAGCCGTGATGCACTTTAGGACACGCTCTATGGCGCCCTTAACGGATTGGACACATTTCCGTATCAACACATCTATTCGACTCAAATAAAGAAGAGGAGTTAAAGACCAGACCTAGGATGATTGGCAAGTCGATGACAACGTCATCGCCATGGACGAACAAGACCCAAACTTGGAATTAATTACTCTGCATGCTCTGCTCTGTGACTCTTGCTAAGATCCGAACTTGCTCTTATATGTCAATATACATCTGCTCTATTCCTATGATCTCAATATCTCATTTCTGGTTTTTTTTCCTTTTATGTCTTTGTTATTATATTTCTTCTCCCAGATTTTGCCTTTGATCAATTAATTGTGAGACATTGTCCTTGGACATTGCCAAAAAGATAGACGTAGGAAAATTAAGCATATGAATATGAAGTGTAAAAGCAGTCACTCTATTCTATAAGCGTGGAAAAATCAGAATGAAAGTAATTACACATCTCGATGGAATGGTTGGAATTGTTATTGGACACTCCGCTGGTAAGACGGTAAATTGGAAACGGAGACCTAAACCAAGTTTATTGGACCCGTAGTGGCAAAATCTCTCCAGTTGAGATCTCACACATTATTGCGGATGTTAGAAACCAGCGTCTTAATTTTCAATGATGTATTAGTGCTCGGATGAGACATGGTCGCAATTGTGTAGCACATAGATTGACTCATAGTTTTGTTGAGCAGAGAATGTAAATGATATGGGTTTTAAAGCCTTCATATTCATTTTGATGAACTTATTTTAATCCTTTCTTATGTTACTTGAATTTTCCGTTACCGTCAAAAAAAGAAAAAGAAATTGAGTAATTGTTCTATCAAGTCAAAATGTTTTTTTCAACGATTTAAGTTTGGTCATGGATAAAGAAACTGAGTGGTACGGAAATAAATTGCAAGTTGCAATATCCTTAACTATTATCGTACTGTTTGATATTGAGTTAAAAATGTGAGCAGATGAATAGTAACCTAAGTTAAAGGTGATTTAATTAAAATGGTATTTGAAGTAGCGTTAAAGAATTATAGATTTTGTAGGGTTGTTATATAGAGTGTGTAAGAAAAAAAATGATATGTGTAAGAAATAAGTGGTAGGTTTTTTTTTTTTTTTTTAATTATTTGATTGATTTTAGTGTTGTTTGATTGTTATAAGGTTGTTTGTATAATTGAAAAAGTAAATAGAGGGAAATAGTGATTTATAAAGAAAAATATAATTTGTTTAGTTGAGTTGGATGTGAGTTAAAGTAAGCCATGTTCTCTTCGTCAGAATTGAATTGAATTGAATTGAATTGAACTGAATTTATTTGTAGTATACAAAACAGCTAAGCAGAATTGAACTGAATGAATCTGAATTGAACTAAAATTAATGAGTTTTCAGATGACGAGAACAGAGACTATGTTCTCTTCGTCTGAACTGGACTTAACTGAATTGTACTTCCTCCGTCCCGGGAATAGCTTCCCACTTTGACTTTTTGCAGTCAAACTTTTCCAACTTTTACTACGAATTAATCTTAGAGTATGATATATATGATCATCACGTGATATATGCTCCTTCATTTTGATATTTCCAACTTAGGTACTCAATTTGAAGGGTAAACCAACTATGATAATTAGAGAATTCAAATTTGGTAACTCAATTTGAATGGTAAACTCAACTATTAAGAATGCGATTATTCCAACATTAAAACTCAATTTCAAGAGCAAACCAACTATACACGAGTGATAATTATACTTAGAAACTTTATTGAAATAGTTACCCCACTATTTGAAAAAATAATCTAACTATGTGTTAAATTCAAATTTGAGAATTCAATTAAAAGTGTAAACAACTCGATCAAGAAATGGGATAAATCTTACTTGAGAACTTAATTCGAAAAGTAAACCAACTCTCAAAATGAGATAATATAAACTTGGGAACTCAATTCAATGGGTAAATGCAATTATAAAATGTAATTCGAATTTAGGAACTTTATTTGAACCGCAAACCAAGTGGAAGTATGAGAAAAGTACAACTTGAGGAGTCTATCCAGGGTGGTTCTTCAAGCGACAACCCCAAAGAGAATTCAAGACAGAGAAAGGAACAGACTGAGAGCTGAGCAAAGACAAAGTCAACTTCCACTCAGGCCAGAAGAAGCCAAAATAGAGTATGTGAAGTATGACAATGATTCTCTTTGGATGTTTCATCTCAAATATTGAACCTAAAAATATAGAAGAAGCATTAGGAGACCAAGACTGGATCTCTGCAATGCAAGAAGAGTTGGATCAATTTGAGAGAAACAAAGTCTGGAAACTAGTTCCATTTGTAGAAGGAATATCTGTGATTGGAACTAAATGGGTTTTCAGAAACAAAATGAATGAATCTGGTGAAATAACCAGATGTCTTCAAGATATCTGGCTAAGGTATCTGAAAAACTGTTTCAGTAATCTTGTGCAGTTTCTTCAAGTCTTCAATGTCGTTGAGCTTGTTCTGCTTGGATGTCTTCTTCTTGGTCTTCTCTTCATAAAATAAAAATTACATTTTGAGACCTAACATCCTATACAAGATTAGCTAGACTATCATACTTAGTGGGTTTCAATCCTTGGAGTTATTCCCTGATTTTTCAAACTAAGTACTTCCTGTACTCCACGCCAGTTATGGTGTTGGTTTCGGTTTGAGTTGTCAGATGAGCTTCTTTAATAACTTATTCAGTTATTCAGATAGCTCTGTGAATCAAGTATACTTAATACACTTTTCAATGTATGGTATCTTGTTCTTTTTACTGACCCAAGTCTTAGATAAGTGTTCAAGAGAATGGTATCATACTTGGTATTTCCAGAGGGTGTTTTAGCTGCTAGGGGCTTTGAATGATTATCATTATTGAGAATTATTTTCTTCCACAGATATCTATTCTCAGATACCTTGAGCTTTAACCACATTTCTGAAATAGAAATATATATATTGCAAACAAAGTTGTTTCAATAAAAGTGGTATCTGAAGGTTGAAGATAAGGACGTGCAAAGAATCAGATAATACTAGTCTCTGATACAAAGCATAGTTCCGTTGGCACTACAGGACAAAAAGTATAGTACAATGCATTTAATGCACGATGAGATGTCTCGAACAAAGCAACAGCGACTCAAGAAGAAGACAAAACTGCTAAGATTATACACAGATATCAATAGTTTGAATTTGAGCCTAACGGATACTATTCAAACGGCACTCAAATTCATCTATAAATATCAACACTTAGACTGCTTGAGAAGACACACCTTGAACTGCATAAAAACGCTGAACATCTTACTCTCTCAAAGCAAACTACTTACTCTCAAAGCTTTCTGTTGCGACCAAAGCTTTTGATCTTGAGTAACACTGAAGTTCTAAGTGTCCTGATCCTAAACAAGCATAGCTATCTGTGAAAGAGTTGAATTGAAAGATCAAGTATCTGAGATTCATTCTCTTGAACACTTATCTAAGACTTGGGTCAGTAAAAAGAACAAGATACCATACAAGGAGTAAACTACCCTATACTGAAAAAGAATCCAGGAGTAGGGTAATTTCAACTTAGGAACTAAATTCGGAAGGTAATTAAATGAACTATAAGAATGAAATAATTCCAATTTGAGAACTCAGTTCGAATGGTAAACTCAACTTTATGAATGAGATAGTTCCGACTTGGAAACCCAATTCGACGGATAATCTCAATTCTAAACTCTAAGAATAGGGTAGTTCAATAAACTCAAACCAACTCTAATAATTAGAAAGTTACAATTTGAGAATTCTATTCAAATGGCAGACCACACTATCTGGAAGGAAAAACTAAAGAAAAGAACTCTTCGAATGAAGTATGTGATTGAAACTTGACAACTTAATTTTAAGTATAAACCATCTTTTATAAATGCCAAAATACAACTTGGGAAATTTTTTGAAGGGTAAAGCACGCTTTATATATGGGAAAATACTCTAAGAAATGAGAGTTTTCAACTTTGAAACTCAATCCATAGGGTAGATCACGATGGATAGATCGACTTCAAATTTCCAAGGATTTACTCATTTGTGATGCAACTGATCCGATTGCGGCAATGGTTAGTAATGCATATCTTCACACATTGATCATATCGGAGATGTTCGGTACTTTCAGGATAGAGCTGTAATTGCTCCGACTAATGAGATTGTTCACGAGATATGATTATGTCATGTCTTTGTTGCCCGATGATGAGTGTGAGTTCATGAGTTTATATAGCATATGTCCAGACAAGGGACTTCATAGTCAACCGTGAAGATCTATATTATGTTGAATTCCTTAATACCATTAGGTCATCCGGAGTACCCAAAAGACTTTGAGCAAGATTGATTGTGAGAATTTCATGAATTATTTTGAATTAAAAAAGAGCAGTTTTTATTCTCAATTCTAGCTATAGGACTTTGAGCAAGATTGATTGTGAGAATTTTTTCGAATTATTTGGAATTAAAAAATTATAAAACAATTACATGTAAGGAAGGTGAATTCAAATTCCTACTTTCAGCCTATTAATTATTCTGTTTGATACATATTAACCAATTAGTGATCTAATTTCGGTAACAAATACTCCAATACATAATATTTTCCATAAATAAAATCTTTATTATGTAACTTTATATAATCATGGAATCCTGTAGACGTGTATAATTACGTCCTCTGCAATGCCCATTTTCTCCTAACGAACATTCTCGCAAACCGAATGAGGCATGATTGAGATATATATTCAAGCATCCAAGAGTAGTACCGAAAAGAACAACAGATAGGTCCGGAAATTGAAGTCCCCATGCGTCTTCTTATCCTTCTTCTCTCCGATAAGTCTTCTCACAGTCTTTATTATGTACCTATATATATTTCATATATTCCATAAGTAATTGCACCGACACAAAGAGCCAGGGCTCGATCGATTAGTGGTTGGGTCGTGACAAATGGTATCAGAGCCGAGCCAACCCAAGACATACAAGGGGTGGACGGTTGGTCCGGGCAAGGTGCGACGAGGACGTCACACAATTTATTGGGGGGGGGGGGGTGAATTAATGTAACACCCCAGAGTTTCAGACAAGTTTCAGAGAGTTTAATGGGATTGAGAATGCTACTCATATCAACAAGGTGCACCTGTTTTTTTCTGGGAATTCATCAATAACAATTCCAGATTTAAGCGTGCTTGCTCTTGAGTAATATTAGAATGGGTGACCAACTGGGAAGTCTCCAGGTTCGCGCACGGGTGAGGACAAAGTGCACGGGAAAGTACATGTGTTGGTACAGGGGGCCATCATATCACCCTGAGAGCTACCCATGAGTAACTGCACCGCCCAAAGGACAGGGGCTCGATCAATTAATGATTGGGTCGTTACAATATTAGATTAATGATTGGGTCGTTACAGTATTAGTACCTGATTAAAATTTCATAGATAAGTCATAAAATAAAGTAAAAAACACAACATTTTGGACGTTTGTTTTTTTTTTAAATAACTCACTGGGTTGACCCGATTTTTTTCTTCATGTTTTTGGGGTTTTGGCCACCAAGTACACCGTGTCAACCTCGGTTGATCCATGGGATCTCAAAACATTGTGGTCACAATTAGAATTGGCATGATCCATCCATCCATACATATATTATGTAAAGCACAAAGGGCTAAACCTCACTAGATTAATTCAATTCTACGTGTAATTTTGTGGAATTAGTTGTATTTTAGCCAGTATATATTTCATTGTTATTTTTTGTATGTTGTCTACATATATAGATTTTATTAAATCTCATATAACTTTATCTACAAAAATCCGAAAAATATTTTGAACATATATTTGAATTCGTCGTGACAAGAAGAATCCATAGACACCAATCTTGAGTAGTATTATTTCAAGAAATTATTTTATTCACTAAAATAAAATATAAATTTATTAAATAAGATAAAATGAATTAATGGAAATTTAGAGTATTTATTAAATAAATTCAATCTACGTGAAATTTTGTGGAATTAGTTGCATTTTCAACCAGTATATCTTCCACTATTTATTTTTTGTATGTTTGCTGCACATATAATTTTTATTAAATCTAATATAAATTTATTCTACAAAACTCTGAAAAATATTGTGAACATATATTTGAATTCACCGTGACAAGACGAATCTATAGACACCAATCTAGATGATTATTATTAATTAAATAAATTATTTTATTCACTAAAATAAAATATTTATTTATTACAGAAGATAAAATGAAATAATGAAATTTAAAAAATAGAACATTTATTAAATATTTAATACTCCACCCATCTATTTAACAAGAAATTAATAGATATTTAGATTTTCAATCATAAATTTTGATTCTAAGGTTGAGCAAAGTCCGAATAGGGGGTGAGAATTTTATTCCACGATGTTTTGCCAGGTTAAACGTGAGGCTAATGTTTTAGCGCTCAGATTATCAGTTGGGTGTTCTTATATAATATAACTAGAACGTGAGCGTGTCATTGTGGCATCTAATTACAAATAATAATAAAAGTATATGAAGGTAAGTGCAATCGTTGTTTCTGATAACGAATTGTCTTTTTTTAGTTGAATTAAGATTTTGGATAATGTGAATTTATCTGTTCCAATTTGATTAAAGAAGATGGAGAAGAAATATTGGTTATCGTTGTTTTTTTACTTTAATGATGAATTGATTTTGTTGGAGTTTGATTAGGGTTTTGAATTTATTGGAGATGATATATTGAGATTTTTTAATGATGAATTGATTCTGTTGGGGTTGATTTAGGGCTTGAAATTTAATTAGAGAAGACAAATTGAGTTTTTTTAATGATGAATTGATTTTGTTGGAGTTGCGTTAGGACTTAGAATTGGAATGAATAAAACATATTGGTTTTTTGTAATTAAAGTCTAATTTACATGTGTTTCACAAATCGGTTCAATTTAACTTAAATTAAGTACTCAATTGCATAACTCTAATAGTTGTGCACTTATATATATAAATAAATTCTAGCATTTACGTTAAGGGTTTTTATATAAACCAATGAATCTGTAATTGAAAAAAAAGAGAAAATATTGAAAAATAATAAATAAAAAGGAGAAACTTACGCCAATGGGATTCGAACCCTACACCTTCTACTGAAACAATGAGACATGTACGTACCAGATTTAAATTGAATTAGTAAGATTTTAAATTGAATTACAAACTTAGTGAAACTTTTTGAATTATTATACTACTTTGAATATACTGTAATATATAAAGTTGATGGGCTAAATCCACTAGATTCATTCAAATTCCAGCCATCCTACGTGAAATGTTGATACAGTTGTGCAGAGAGTCCGAATAGGGGGACGTATTAGTGTTGTTGCTAGGGATCACGAGGGCAATGTTATTGCTTGGTGATTTTTTTTAATGTCTTATGGTTGCTGAAAATGCGGAAGGTTGGCCAGCCAAATTAAGAACAAAATTTGTTCGAGATTTTGAGTGGCAACATGTAGTAATTGAAAGGGATTGTTCTTTGGTGATTAGATCTCTTAAATCGACAAATTTTAGCTCTGCCCCTTTATTTCACTTTTCAAAGAAATTCAGGTATTTGATGGAGAATTAAGCTTTGCCAAGTTAAATGTGAGGGTAACGTTTTAGCACATATATTATCGGTGTTCTTATATGATAATGTTGGTTTGGTATATTTATATTATCCACACCAAGATCGTTTTAGCATATATTGTTATAGTGGTATATATGTTACTAGACATGCTTTTTTCAGTTCCATGATATAGAACAGATACACATGAGCTAATTGGTGGTGTGTTGATCTTTACATGTCTATCAACAACATTTTACACGTGAAGACTTTCAAGTTTCTTTTTCTTTATGTATAAGATTTGATCGGTAGGATAAGGTATACGAGTTCTCTTCTCTACGGTCTCTGTCCGGAAGGGCTGGTTCTATCCAACCCGAATTCAACCCGTGCGAAATAATGATGTTCAGGTCCGGTCTAGCATATACTCGAACCCGTTCCACACCTTTGTTACAAGACCCGAGCGCAATATTTTATGATTAAGTTAGTAAAAAGTATATTTTTCTCTGTGCAGGGGGGGGGGGAGTCTGCATCAAAACTCTCTTCGATCTTCGCTCTACTTTCTTGATCCATAACGGACCTGTGGATCTAATACTCTCTAGGTGGAAAAACTCAATTCGATCTTCTCTCTACCTTCTTGATTTCAGTTTTTTAGATTATAAAATTACAAAACAATATATAATCAGGGTAAATTTATTTTTGATGCCAAGTTAATGCGTATCAAGGTTGTGTTACACGCGCATGAATCCAGATAGGAGGACCTTTGGATCTATGCTTGTCATAGTTCCTTCAACTGATCTTCTAAGAATGTTCTATGAATCGTGTACTAGACGTGCTCTTTTCAGTTCCAGAAGATAGAAGAGACACGTGAGCTAATTAGTGGTGTGTTGATCTTTACATGTCTATCAACAACATTTTACATGTGAAGACTTTCAATTTCATTGTCTTTATGTATAAGATTTGATCGGTAGGATGAGGTATAAGATTTCTCTTCTCTACGATCGAAATAATGATGTTAAGGTCCGGTCTGGTATATATTCGAACCCGTTGCATACCTTTGTTACAAGACCCGACCGCAACATTTTATGATTAAGTTAGTAAAAACTACATTTTTTTCTGGGGGGGGAAGTGCATATACTACATGGGAAACTCTCTTCGATCTTCTCTCTACTTTCTTGATACATAATGGGCCTAGGGGATCTGATACTCTCTAGGTGGGGAAACTCTCTTAGATCTTCTCTCTACTTTCCTGATCTCAATAACGAGCCGGGGATCAGGATTATCTCTAGGAAAATGTCTTCGATCATCTTTGTACTTTCTTGATCTCCATGGGGGGGGGATTGGGGGGATTTACTCTCTAGGCGGAAAAACTCTTCTCTTCTCTTTTTTTTTTTTTTCATCCATAATTTTTTTGTGTCTTTTGTGGGGGGGGTGGCATACCCGGGTGGGGGTTGAGAGGCAGGGGGTGGGAAAAAAAAAAAATAATAATTGTGTTCATATAATATTTGTGTGTGTGTGGTGGGGTGTCCACATATCACCGCGAGATTGTTGGGAACAACTCTATTGATTGTGTTGTATACTTTTGTATTTTATTTTGATTCCGTTTGAAGGATAGATTTTTTTGTAAAAAAACATGACCTGTTACTAATTAACAAGTCGGATACGGTAGGACCCTCTTTTTACATTCTCTATAGTTAACATAAATAAACACTCAATGATATAATATTGGATGAAGAATGACTATCGACCGACACCACGACCAATGTTGTCTACAAGGAATTTTGACTATCTTATTTTCTCTATTTATTTATTTAATCGTCACATTTTTATTTATTATTAAAAGTAAACTATACCGTGGCATCGCCACGGGTTAGTACTAGTGTAATGGAAAAGTACTATTTTTTCTTATTTTACTTTTCCTTAATAAACACACTACTTCCTCTTTTTCGGAATAGCTTCTCATTTTGTCATTTTGGTGTTTCAAACAAAACTTTTCATTTTCTTTTTTGGTAACCACTCACCCAAATTTAACATTAAATATATTCAAAAGTAAACCCACTAACTTTATTTTATCATACTTTCAACTTCAAAAATTAATTTGAGGGACCCACTAGTACTATTTTATTAAAAAGTAATATATATCTTAGTTTCTTCACCCAAAAAATAAATGATAAGCTATTATCGGGACGGAGTAAGTAGAAAAGAATTGAATTCAAGTTAATGTCATACAACTAAATTTTTTAAACTAAGTTTTTTTTTTTTTTTTTTGAGGTGTTTGTCATGAAGTTAAATTAAACATATTTTAACTCAATTTTTATTTACTTAACAATCATACTTCTCTTTCTACAGTACTATTTCTCTTTCTTTACTTTTTCAATAATTATAACAAATTTAAATCAATCAAACAATATTACAACCAATAAAATAACCTTAATAAAACCAAATCTATCCCTTCATCCTTACACACATTACTTCTTTCTTACACATCATATATAACAACCCTATAAATTCTATAATATTTTAACTCTCACTACTAGAATTTGGGGTTTTTAGTGTGCAATTTGTTTCACACCATATCCATAAAGCTTCACACTAAATGGTTATAGTGTGAAAACTTGAACAATATTGTTTGTCGCCAAAACCCTTCACACTAAAGCTAAATTAGTGTGAATAATAAAGAAACAACACTAATATTTCACACTAAAGATGGTTTAGTGTGAAACAATGTCGTGAAACTGACAAAGGTAGGGACCATTGCAATTGAGATTTAGTGTCAAAATATTCACTGTGAAAATAACATTTGGTGTGAAAAAATAGCGTGAAGCCTGACACCTCATGCCCCACCATGACCCCATTAGTGTTAACGTTATTCACACTGAAAATTAAATTTAGTGTCAAATATCTTCACACTTATTAATTTTTTAAATTTAATCCCTCCGATTAACGGACCCTCATTGTGCTCCGTGAAATTTTTTGGTGTCGAAACATTTACACTATTAAAATTTCTTTGGTGTGAAATATTTCATGCTATTACAATTTTAGTTAATTTTTTTATTATAGAAATTTGAAAGGTCACAATTTCTTTCGTGTGAAACATTTCATGCTATGAATTTATTTATTTTAATTTTCAAATGGATTTATATTATCATTTAACCGCTTTTTTTTTTGTTTTCAGTTTTATCTTCATTTATGATAATAATATTTATTAGTTCCAATAATTAAGCCTTCTTAATTAGTAGAGGAATCACGATTAATTGATTTTTTTCATTTTAAACAATAACATAACAACCTTCTATTGATAATTTGAAAAGTTACACATATTCTAATAATGTGGAAGACAATGGATAAAGAAGATGGTTTTGTCATAGATACAAACTTCGTGTATTGATGATTACGTCATATAGATACATGGACTAAGAAGATGAATTTTTCATACATAGAATAAACCTATTGGAGATTAAAATTATGAATTTGGCATCACTGAAGTTTCTCTTCCAGAAACTCAATCTTCACTCTTGTCAATTCCAGAAACTCAATCTTCACTCTTGTCAAAATACTTCTATCTTCCATTCCCAAACAAAAAGGTGATACTCTTCTCCCATGGTCTTGAATTTATGTTGTCCATTAACTGTAAATGAAGAAGTAAAGTTAGAAGTTAGAATTGTGAAACGTATACTATAAAGATGAACTACAAGAACAGAAAAAGTTAAAATTGGATTGAAAAATTATGTTCCTGATCACCGTGCGCCTAGAGGTGTGGAGGCTATAGAGGATATATAGGAATAATGGAGATTAGAGTTCAAGAAAAGACATGGAGATGTGCAAAGACAAAAAATGGGGAATGGAATTTTAGCGCAACATTTGTGGAGGTATGGAGGTATTTGTGGTGGTGAGAAACTTATTTGGTGTGCAAAGCTTCACACCAGTGTGACAATCCAATTGACAAATTTCTAAGCCTCTCATTGGTTGAGAGGGAATCACACGGATTGACTCTTGAATACTTCATTGGTGTGATTCAATTTCAATACAATTAAGTGAAAAAACATCACTAACTTATTTAATTTTTTTATTAATTAAAAGTTCAACATAATTAAATAAAAATTAAGCGAAAGTCAATAAATATATTTATGGAGAATACTAGGGGTGTATTTCGCATCAAACCGAACATTGACCTTAAGGAACGTTTGTTCGTTAATATATTTCATGTTCATATATATATATATATATATATATATATATATATATATATATATATATATATATATATATATATATATATATATATATATATATATATATATATATATTTGTGTTCATGTTCGTCGAACATCTTATTAATTGTTCATGTTCTGTTTTGTTAAGGTTTAAACATATTCACGAACAGTTTCGTGAACAATTATAGATTTTGTGTGGGCTAGGTTAGAAAATATATATTACCTCATCCGTCCCGGGAATAGCTTCTCACTTTGACTTTTTGCAGTCAAACTTTTTCAATTTTGACTGAGAATTGATCTTAAACCATAAATGTAAAATGTTCGATTAAATTATATAACAAAAATTTCATCTTTAAAGTTTCATTATATATGATTTAAAATTAATTCTTAGTCAAAGTGTCCGTGCTCACGTATTAACGAACATGTTCGCGAACTGTTCGGTTATGTCAATCTCGAACACGAACTGAGTGACTGAAATCTTTTGTGAAATTTTACAAACATTCGTTTCATTTATACACCTAGAGAATACAATAAAGCGCTATAGATATAAGTCGCTTATTATTAAAATCTCATTAGTTATAAGTACTATACCAATCATGTTAAACGAGCACGTACCCAATACTCGACTCGAGCTTGAGCTCCACCAAGTCGAGCCCGAGATCGGTTCATTAACACAAACAAGTAGAAAAATGTGATTGAGTTCGAGTAATTTGTAACAAGCTCGATTCGGATAAAAAGAGCTTTAACGAGTCTTATCTATTGTAAATATTAAAATATATATATATAAAATAAAATAATTAGTCTGAACGAGATTTATCGAGCCGAGCCTCGGCTTGTTACATAAACAAGCATAATATGAGACTAGGGGTGACGAGCCGATTTTTAGCCAAACGATCATTGCTCGTCTGATTTTTGACCTGTGATCGTGATCGGCTCGTGATCAACGATCGTCACATATTTGAGATCGTGATCGGCTCGTCAAGATATAAAAAAAGCTCGCGAGCTGATCGAAAATGATCGATTTGTTAAAAAATTAAGGAAAAAAATATTTATTTATGTAAAATTGATCCTTAGCCCCTTTGTTTTCCAAACACACCAAATGTAAAATTGATCCTAGCCCCATTTTCTCCAAAAACAACAAAAGTCTCACAAATATTCATAATATAATAATAATAATTATTATTATTATTATATATGTGCTCGCGAGTTGCTCGCGAGCAACGAGCTTTTCATCTTCATGATCGTTGCTCGATCGAAAATGACTCGAGCTTTGCTCGCGAGCAAGCTCGTGTTGACCGATCTCGAGCACGATCTGAGCGTTGACCGAGCTTTCTCACGAGCGCTCGCGATCGGCTTGATTCGTTTACAGCCCTATATGAGGCTCGAGCTCAACTCGCTTACCTTACTGAACTGAACGAGCCGAGCTCGATCGAGCCTTTGATCGAGAATTAGTTCAAACTGAACAATGAACTGGCAAGGGACAAAGGGAATATATATTATTATTCAAATGGTAGAATTTATTACTACATTTGTCAATAACCATTCAAAATTTAATTATGAGCGGGCGGCGTTTTTTTTTTTAACCCCTAGTCAAAGAAAGTACTCCCTCGATCCGTTTAAGAAAAAGTGTTACATTTTGACTTGACCGGTCATCAACTGTCTCTGAGTTTGACCATAAATTACTCATAAATGATAATAGTAAATGATTTAATAAACTCATATAATGAAAATTTAATACTAAATTTCCATTATATATATAATTTTAATAATTTATTTATTAATATAATTTAAGAATAAATTCTGCTCAAACGCGGATACAGTTGATTGCAAAATAGTACTAAAATGTAACAATTTTTATGAAATGGTCTGTTCACCCCTAGTCAAAGTCAGTCAAAGAAATTTAAATTTGATTTGGAAACTAATATTAACGAGAAATTTAAATTTGATTTGAAGGCCGATTCATCCACACTGATCAAGGTATGTGAGTTCTGATATTTCCAATATATCCCTGGTGTAATCTGATACAGGTTTTTTGTTGTTGTTCTTGGTGTATATGTCAATTGTACTCTGATATATCTCTCGGTGTGATTTCGTATTTTCATCTAGCTACTATTTCTATTACTTTGAATTACTTGATGTTATCGCTGGGTGTAATATGCAATTTTAAACGTTCATGATTTATTTGTCATTGTGTGGCAGATGAGCCCTATTAATGTAGTTCAGCTCATACTTGTTTTGATTAATTTATGCAGTGTGATAATGTCTGGATTTCGGGATTGGATGTATAATCCTCGTGATAGGTATGGCTTAAGAGATGAATTTGTTGAAGGAGTGAAATTTTTTCTAGAATGGGCATTTTCTCCGCGTGGCCAGAATAGCAATGGTTTTATTTTGTGTCCTTGCAGTCGTTGTTTTAATGGAAGCTTGAGTAACATCAATGAAGTACATTCTCATCTGTATCAAAATGGATTTATGCCTGAATACTATATTTGGTCATCACATGGTGAGACCGCAACTGATTACGGATACGAGTATGATGATGCTGGTGAGCCTTCTAGTACACATGAAACTGAAGTAGAGGAACATGCCAACCTACATAGAGATATGATTCATGATCTGTTTCCTCAATTTTGAGATCATGACACCAACATTATGCCTGAGGAGCCGAATGATGAGGCCAGAAAATTTTATGAAATGATTAGAGTTGCTGACCAACCAGTGTGGCCTGGGCATAATAAAAGTCTGTTGGAATGGATGATAGAGACAATGTGCTTCAAGACGCAACATCGTGTATCTCAAACGGCTGTTGATAAATTTATCAAGAATAGTAGGAGTATGGCACAGGCAGAACATCAACATCTCATTCCAGACAACTACAAGCAAATAAAGACCATTTTGATGAAACTTGGACTCTCTGTGATTAAGTATGATGTTTGTCCGAAACACTGCTTCTCATACTATAAGGAAGGCAAGGATTTAGATAAGTGCCAAGTTTGTAATGAGCCACGTTATTTGCCAAAAAGAAATGAAAGAGGTAAGGATGTTTCACAAAAGAGGTTGTGGTACTTTCCGATCACATAACGGCTACAAAGGTTGTATATGTCTCGTAAGACAGCGGAATATATGACATGGCATACAACATGCAAGAGAGATAGCGAGACAGTGATTCATCCTGCAGGTAGCCAAGCATGGAAGCACTTTGACAACGTCCATCCAGATTTTGCATCTGAGACTCGAAATGTTAGGCTAGGTCTATGCACTGATGGTTTTGAACCAAATCGCAGCACAACAAACAAACCATACTCCATTTGGCCTGTTTTCATTACCCTGTATAACTTGCCTCCAGATATGTGTATGCGGCAAGGGTTCATTTTCCTAAGCCTTATTATATCTGGGCCTCGTAGTCCGGGTGCTTCCATCAATGTGATGCTTCGTCCATTAATCGATGAGCTTAAAATGTTGTGGAGCGAAGGAGCAGTGACCTATGATTGCATCAAGCAACAAAATTTCACCATGAGAGTAATGGTATTGTGGACTATTACTGACTTCCCTGCATATGGGATGATAGCAGGATGGAGTACACATGGACAATGGGCATGTCCCTATTGTGTCGATGACCCACAGTCATTCCAACTCAAATACGGACAAAAACCATGCTGGTTTGATTGCTACAGAAAGTTTCTAGCTCGAAATCACCCTGACCGTTACAATACCAAGGTTTCAAAAAGAATAGACAAGAGTTCTCGACTTGCCGAGAAAGATTATCTAGTGAAGAGATTAAGCAACGTGTGGATCAATTACCACATATTGAATTTGGTACCGGTATGCAAGAAATTGAAGGTCATGGTGAATATCATAATTGGACACACATCAGCAGCTTGTGGGAGCTTCCATATTGGTGTACCCTTCTAATTCGTAACAACCTAGATGTCATGAACGTGGAGGGAAATGTTTGTGGAAATGTAAGGTGGACTGTTTTTGATGATCCAAAGAAATCAAAGGATAAATTGAAAAACAGGAGGGACTTACCAGAGCATACTACACGTACATCATTGTTTTTAAGTGAAGATTCTAGCAAGAAGCCGAAAGCAGCATATACACTCTCCACTGAACAAAGAAAGGTTGTATGTGATTGGCTGAAAGAACTACGATTCCCAGATGGTCACGCTTCAAATATGTCAAGTGCTGTAAATTCAGAAGATAATAGAGTAAGGGGGTGAAGAGCCATGATTCACATGTTTTCATGCAGAGACTTTTGCCTATTGCCTTCCGTGACTTGTTGCCTGAACCTATTTGGGGAGTGTTGACTGAGTTAAGCAATTTTTTTCGAAAGTTATGCTCAACTGAGATCAGGCCAAGTGAAATGAAGACTTTATTTAAGTCTATAGTAGAGACAATATGCAAGTTGGAAAAGATTTTTCCACCTGCATTCTTTGATTCAATGGAGCATCTTCTTATTCATCTTCCATATGAGGCAGAAGTTGGAGGCCCTGTATTCTATCGTTGGATGAATCCATTTGAAAGGTATGCACCCATATCCTAATTAATTGTTTTTGCATCATCAGATTAATCTATTTCAACCAATTCATGTAATTTGATTTGCTTTGCTTGCAGGAAAATGTGGGTCCTTAAAAATACAGTGATGAACAAGAATCACATATTAAATAATGGGCTTAAGTGCGCCACCAGAAGGTGGATCAAACCTCAATAATGGGCGAGAGGGCCGTCTACGAGAAGATTGTTGTGATGTTAAAGATACTTGACGACTAGATGGATCTGGTTCATGCAATGGTGGTTGCTGGATGGGTAGTCTAGAGGTCGTGAGTGGCGGGCGAGTAGATGGACTTGCTCCCATATTTGGTGGTTGTTGGGATAGGGCGGAGTTTATAGGTGGTGTATGTTGAGTAAGTAAAGTAGTGGTCGATACATGGGGTTGTTGAGTGGAAAACATCTTAATGCAAGATTGTACTCGTGGGAGTTCGCGATAGGAGGTTGTTGTAAGAGAGTGTTTGTATAAAGAGGGTTGTGAGTGGCTGCTCCTGGAAATGTAATGCTAGCTTGAGTTGCAAGTCCTGGGATTGAAAGTGGAGGTTGCTGGAGTGGATGGCTCGTGGAAGTATTTGTTGTTTGAGAATTTCCCAAACCCGCTAAACCTGATTGTTGTTGTAGAGACATAATCAATGCCTGCTGTGAGATAGGCAATATATTTGGGTGCTGAAATTGTGAAAATGTCGTCCCATTAGTCTCGAAACTTAACGGCATTGCTTGGTGATGACCTGCTGTTGCTTGAGCATATGGTGTCATATGTGCACCAAAATCAGAGAACTGACCGAAACCCATTGGACGCATGCCATGGGGTTGCACTTGCTGATGCACCCTCGAGGCATTGTTTAGGTTCGATGTCACATCATTCAAATTGCTGGAGTTCGAACTCCTATGTTCATTGTTGGTCATCTGATCATTTGATAAAGATCTATCCCTCTGCCTCTCCATCTGCCTAGAGTAACCTGATCCGTCCCCGTCTTCCTCTTGTCTCGACATTGTTTATAAAGGATAAAGGCCTGTAAAGTTTCAAACAGTCATAGAAAAATACTTCTATGTAATCATTCTGTTAATAATAATAAGAACCAGTAGGTGCTGTTTTTTTTTCAATCAAAGCAAGGGCTCTCGTTTGAAAAGTGAACCAGTAGGTGCTGTTTTGATGGAACACAGTGTACGATAGACAATCCAAACCAGATATGCTCTACTATCGCGATTCAAACTATATACAAGTACACAGACACTTCACTCAACTTGAATACCATGTGGCAAGAGGTAGACAGACAACCAGATCACAGCAAAACAAGTTATGCATAAGAAAAACTACATTCATGTTTAATAGAAAGAAACTACCAGAATTGAATAGTGCATAGGTAATTAAAAGTTCTAAGTCAAGGTCTCAGGGACTAGTTGTAGTTGAGCAGTTCCAAAATTCGACATTGAACAAAATTCTTCAAGAAGTACTGTCACCACCAGTATTCGAAGAAGGATCAGTTGCAGGTTTGAATCAAGTTCAATAAATTGATAAATTATTTAATCAACAGTACATAGCTTGGTAATTTCTAGAAAGCTATTTAGGAAAACCACAACCAATAAGCATCCATATCAACTAAAACACCAAAATTCACACTACAATTTACAAACATAAAACCTATAAATCAATATCATAATTGTAGAATGCATAAAATAATCTAGGGTAAATCGACATACCTGATGGCGTCCTCCTGTGATTTTTTTGACAGAATGAATTTCAATTTTGAATTAGATGGTATTTTACAGTTTGGGAAGCTGAAGGGTTCTGTAATGTTTTGGCGCGAGGGTCTGTAGAAGAAAAGTGAAATTTTCAATTGGGCCTTTTTGTTTTATTTAGTGTTGATAGTTTGACACTAGAAAAGGAGTTTTGTTTAGTGTTGCATAATGGACACTAATAAAATTGGTGTCAATGTATTTCACACCAAATCTATGGTGTAGACCCACGTCCGTGTGTGATTGATATTCATGTTTTTTGGCGTCAAACTTTTCCCCCTTATTCTAATTATTAGTGTGAACATTTAATTAGACACTAATACTTCACACCAAAAACATAAATTTCCGTCTATTCCAAACACAATTTTCTATAATTCAATTTTAACTCAGTTACTATTCATCAACTAAAAATTTTCATTTAACTCAATTTTTAACTCTATACCAAACAGCCATCATAAATTTACTTTTCATAATTATGTATGCACATCAAAATTACATATAAATGTTAGTTTTACCTAATAAAAAATGATAGTGTTAAATCATGAGCAACATTGATTATATAAATATCGATCGCGTATATATTAACGTTATATTAGGAACGATTGATAATTGAATTAAAAAATTCATAATATAAATTGCTCTTTGTGTTTGACAAATGTTGCTCTTAATTTAACAACACTCAAAATAAAAAATAAAATTATATATTTAGACGTTAATTTCTTTGAAATTATGTATTACATGGAATATATTAAAATATTAACATAAATTTGATTAATGGGAATTATGTTATTTAGGAAATACATATGATTATATATATTGAAACTATTATGACATCACCGGCTCTATCCGGCTCAATAGCACTAAATCGATCCGACCTTTTTTAGGAGTTACCGACTTAATCCGGCTTTTAAAACATAGCTCCATGCTCCATCTATTCTATTAATAACTTTCTACTTTTTTTTTTTTTTTTTTTGGCTTTTCAACTTCCCAATCTATAACTGAAAAAAAAATTATTTCACTAAGTTTTTATTATATCTATTTACTACTTTATAATCATTTTATTCAATATCCCTCTTAATTTATCATGTACTATACTTACCACTTTACCAATATAATACCCCACACGTTAATATTTTATTATTTTTCCGTAATACGAAATGACTTGGGAAGTACTTATCGGAAAGGAGGGAGGTAGTATAAAACAAAAATGAAATGAAGTCCAAAACAAAACCAGGGGCGCTCTCCTCCTCCTCCTCCTCTGCTGGCAGTGAGAAAAACCAGCTGCAGTGTCCCACAGTTTTCCTTCTTCTCCTCAAATCTCACCCACCCACCCTATATATAAATATAACTCCATCCTTCTTTCATTCATCATCATCAACAACAAATCTACAATTCAATTGACACAGAAAGAAAAGAAACTAGAAACAGACACATAGTCGGTACTAAGAAAGAAAGGGAGTAAAAATGAGCAGTACGAGAAAAGCATGGTTGGTGGCAACAGGAATCGGAGCGGTAGAGGCACTGAAGGATCAGATGGGATTCTGCAGATGGAACTACACGATTAGGCAAATCCAACACCACCTCAAGAACAATCTCAGATATTACACCACTCAGTCCAACAAGATCTCCTCCAAATTGGTGGTCGCTGATCATAACAAGAAGATCAAATTGAAGCAGTCTGAAGAGAATCTTAGGAAAGTTATGTATTTGAGCTGTTGGGGACCCAATTAATCAAATGAATAATAATTCAAACCCAGGCCTCCTCTTCTTCAATGTTTTCTGGGCTTGGCTTGTGTTTGTTTGTGTACTAATTCTAATACTATATATATGCTGCTGCAGCATACTCAATGTATATACTCTAATTCAGTTTCTCAGATGATATCAATTTCGATTTTCAGTCTTGTACTAAATTCTAGAGCTTCGCAACGGACTTGACTTAGACTGACCCGACTTTTGTATATCTAGATCCTCCCGGTATCTAAACACCAAATATAATAACCAAATTACTGAATGGTAACATACCTCAAACTCTTTACCTATTGGTCATTGGAGCTCGTCCTACATAATCATCTTTGTTTCTTTGAGTAGACCAGTTGTATAAGAATCAGACTTAATCGTCTTCGTGGATTTTCAATAGTATAATGGGATCTTGAATGAGCAGTTCGGCCCTTCGGAAACATTGATGTGATACGCTAGGAGTTAATTGCTATTTTTTTTTTTTTTTTTTTTTCAATTCTTAAACACTATAATATTAAATGCATTCAAATTTTTACAAAAACTACGATGATTGCCACTCAAAAGTTAAAGTCATAAAATATCAATCCCACAACATTATTTTAATCACAAGTAATGTTATCTTATTTGCCACCCAAAAAAATGGAAAGTTGCGGGCGGGGCGAAGGATGTAATCTTGGTGATGGGTCAAGTCGATAATATAGTTATTAGAATTAGTAGAAATTACAAGTGGCCCCCCTGATTATTAGAGATTAACCGAGTGGCATATTGTAATAAAAGTGAAAGGTAGGGAGTTTTATTATTTAACTAATTTTCATAAATGAAAATTGTAACACTTTTAGTGAAATGCCGAAAACGGAAAGTTGTAACAATTTCTCTGAAATGGAGATAGTATTTATTTTTTACTTTATTTTAAAAGATTATAATTAAAATAATTGTCAAATCAGTATCGATCAGTCTTGGTGATGGGTCAAGTCGATAATATCGGTTGATTCTGCCATGCAGTCATAAATTTGGTGACATGAAGTCAAACTTTTCTTAATGGACTAAAACTGTGAACATATGGATCAATATGAACAACCTATTAGAATTTTAATTTTTAGCCTATCTAGCATAATTAATAAATTATGGACTGAAATTGCCTTTTACCTTGTTTTATAAGCCTAAGGATGACGGTGGATGTTGCGTAAAAATATTAACCAAAGGGTTACTGGTCGGATAGTTCGGCTTCGGAGATGACATTTAGAACATGCATAATCGAATTTCAGTTTGAATGAGCAATCAAAATCCCGAAAGAAAGTGTTTTGAAAAAGTGAAGCATTAATTTTATCATGTGGAAGATTCAAGCTGTGTTTGTTTTTAATAGTCGATGTCAAGTTAGAACGGTACAAAATAGAGATGGCATGAGACGATTGGCAATCCACAAGAAAATAGGCAGGTAGCATAATCGTGGATAAAGAAGGATCAGTAATCCTTTTTTTGGCTTCAACAATCTTGACAAACCTCCACATTCACACATTTGTAGCCATGAACGTGGCATGGAGATTTTAGGAAGGAAAGTAAACAAGAGTTAAAAAAAATGTTAAACTACGAGTCTACGACCATTCAAGTTCTTACATGTTCGTAGAGAGGCTAATGAACTTGCCTCATAAACTTTGTGGAAACGTTGCTATTGACTCATTGGGCTTTGGTGTTTACCGTTTGAGTATGAAGAACGATTGTATTTTGTTTGCTATTGAAATTCAAAGATTATGTTTCTAAAAAAAAAGAAAGAAAGTATAAGACCATGTACTTCTGATCTGCATGATTTATCTGTCACACAAAATATTGTGCGGGATGGTCACTTTTAAATTAAAAATGGATCAAGTAATTCTTAGTGAAAATTTTATGTCTTGTTATTGAATAAACTATTTTAAATGTGACCATGGGTGTTCTATATAAATCATCAAATATTACTAGTATTTGATAAAAACATACTATGTTTTATGTTTATGTTTAACATTGATGATGTTAATAAAAATTCTGATGTTTCAGAATATTGTTGGTCCATTCTTCATCTGTAAAAGAAAATCCTCATAAGAAGTAAAATTTATTAAAATAAGATATCCAGCAAGTTTTTGTTTTTTGCTAAGTTATTCAATGAAAAATGTAATGATAATAAATTGGAGTTTAAACATTACGCCTCCAAAAGGTAGATGTTTTTAGCACTCCCTAATAGAATGTGAGAACATGCTACACGTGTTCTTAGCACTTGGTTACAGATAATGAAAGAAGTATATAAAAATAAAGGATATCGTTCTTTCTGATAATGGATTACATTTTTTCCAGTTGAATTAGGGTTTTGGTTAGTGTAAATTGATCTGTCTTAATTTAATTGGAGAAGATGACGAAGAAATATTGGTTATCGTTGTTTTATTTAAAAATGAATTGATTTTGTTGGGTTGAATTAGTACTTTGAATTTAATTGGAGAAGATAGTTGGATTTTTTTTTTTTTAAATGATGCATTGGTTTTGCTGGGATGCATGGAACTAGGGCTTGTAATTTGAGTGGAAAAAATATATTGGTTTTTTTTGTATAATTAACGTCTAATTAACATATATATATTACACATTGGGTTCAATTTAATTTAAATTATGTATTCAATTGCGCATAGCTCCGATAGTTGTCCACTTATATGTATACCACTGTAATACTACTACTACAACCTTATTTACATACTAGGTGGAAGTAGTAATACATTATATTACTGTATAACAAAATTTTTGGAAATTAATTAAATAAGTTATTTTTACAAACGATCCGAAATCATATAAAATAAGTTATTCACTGAAATAAATTGTTGTATAGCTTTGGAGGATAATTATTAGAGTTCAACATTAATTTTCAATTCTATTTTCATGTGTACAATAATTATTCAAATCATTTGTTTTTAAATATTTTAAGAAGAGTAATTATTAATAATATCGATAAGGTGAATACTTTTCCTTTTATTGTATTTTGCAATTTTAGTATATACTTTAACTTATCAAAATTTTACACTATAAAATGCCAATTAACTTTCTCTAGTAGAAGTACGAAAACAAGAGATTTAAACAGTTGAGATAACAAATCAAAGATCAATCAACATGGACTTCCGTACAAAAATTGCAAAACCAATGTTGACACTGATCATCCTGTCTTGTTATATACTTCAAGCTTTCTCCATCAAGTGTAGGATCACCAATCCTTATACAATTCATATGGTGAATAAATTGCCTAGTCAAATGAGGCTACACTGTGCTTCTGGAGATGATGATCTCAAATTCTGGAACACGTCGCCTAATTACGACTTTCATTGGAGCTTTTGCGATGCTTTTCATGGTAGAACTCTTTACTTTTGTCACCTTTGGTGGAACGGAAAAGATGTGGCTTTCGATGTTTTCACTACTAATTGGGCTCGTGAACATTGCGGTCTTGATTGTTACTGGGAGGCTAGGACTGATGGCATTTATTTTTCAGGCACATATCTACCAAAGGACTTTACAAAAATGTATGACTGGAAAAATTAAAAGTCATAGAGAAATCAATTTTATTAGTAGTATTTGATATGGTTATAGTTATGATATATGTAATAGATGTGATATTTTAACTGATCAATGTGTTTTGCTTCTTTTACCATCGCTACTTAATAAAAATATATTTAAACTAAAGTTATCTTTATGGACATCCTGTTAGATTCATAATTTTTCATTTTGTTTTTCAATTTCATAGTATTTATCTTTTATTCCCTTCACCCCTTTCCTACAACAATTAATTATCCAGGGAACTTCCACAATGCTCCATGAGTAAAATACTTCAAGCTTAACTACAACGCGATGGACAAGTTTCTAGTAGATGTAAAGGGTAACCGTCTTCCTGTATAATCGACCTTTGGAAAGAGGCATATGAATACAAGGGCAAATATTACTAATCACGCTTTGATGCACATTGCTATTGCGATTTTGCTCACTACAAATCATGCACATTGGGAGACAAGGGCGAATAGTACTTTGTAATATTTTTTTTCGAGGATCATTAATAAAATTTTGCCGATTTCAATGATGAATTAATTTTGTTGGGGTTGAATTAGGGTTTGGAATTTAATTTGAAGATACAATTAAATTTTTTTAATGACGAAGTGATTTTGTTGAAGTTGAATTAAGGCTTGTAATTTAATAGAAGAAGACATATTGGTTTTTTTTATAATTAAAGTGGAATTTACATATATATATATATATTATTGTATATATATGTGTAAACAACTATTGGAGTTGTGCAATTGAGTACATTAGATTTTAATTACAAAAAACAAATATGTCTTCTCTAATATAATTTCAAGCCATAATTCTACCCTAACAAAAACAATTCATCATTAAAAAATACATTATGTCTTCTCCAATTAAATTTCAAATCATAATTCAACCCCAACAGAATCAATTCATCATTAAAAAACAACGATACCCAATCTTTTTACTCCAATTTAATTAAAATAAATAACTTCGCACAAATTCAAACCCTAATTCAAATTGAAAAAATGTAATAAATTTAACTTAAATTAAATACTCAATTGCACACAACTCCAATAATTGTCCATTTATATATATATATATAACTAGAAATTCGGTAACACGCTATGCATATTAAGTGTTCTATCTTAATCTTGTTCACCTTATATGAATTAGTTTTAAATTGTGAAACTGTCATATGTACACATGTAAATGTTACCTGAATTTCCATTACATGTTTTTCATCACAATCTTGTTAGACCCAGAAGCAGAATAAGAACATTTGACATCCATCATTTTCATCTCAATTTTATTCCCCCTCTAAAACAAAAGAAAATGCTCAACAACACAATTTTCATATATAATAACTTAAACTACTTCGTTAGCGAACGAAATATCTTGATTTCTCTAAGCTACTTATCAATTCTCAAACATATGAACAACTTATTTTACTAAACATACACTATAGTCGATATATACACGCACAAAACTTCCAAATTCCGTTTGGCACAAAAAAAGAAAAGGCACCTGCTTTGAACTAAATTATAAATTGTTTATACAATGAAAGTATCAAATGTGTCCTGAAATTATCTTTATGAGCACGGAGCAAAATACATGATATCAATTCGAGATTGAGTAGCTAATACACATATTAATAATTAATTAAGTAACCTCAGGTATTAATCATCGTCAGACTCCAAAACCAAGTAACAAACAACAAGAAGCTCATATCTCTTTGATTCCATATTTCGCCTTCAAAAATCAAAAGAGACTGTTTACACATAAAAGAAGTGCAAAATAAGCTCTTCCATGGCTGGAAACTATGCTCGCCTTCTCTGCCGATTCAAATACCTCCTTGTCCAGTCCTCATGGCTAATCAACATCAAGAGAGCCGCCTACATAAGTTCTTCCATTGCCGGAACTCGATTATGCCGACTTCTCCGCCGGTTCAGGTCCAGCCCGCCTCAAATTCCAAATATATTTTATATCTACATGAAGCTCAAAGTGAGATAAAAAAAATTGATATGGATTGTTTCATCTATTGATCTGTTAAATATATGTTGAGATGAAAATATGATTTGGGTGGAAAGGACATGGAGAGAAAATTGTGGAAAGAATGAGAGATAAGGTTTAGTTTTCTTTTTTTGATAGAGATCACCGTATGTTGTGGGTAGCTTGCACGCGCTGGATGTTTGAGACTGGGCCAATCATAAGATAATGAGAGATTTGTACTGCATCTGATGAAATTGAGGAAAAATAGCAGGTCCTCCACGCGCCAACTATTCTCTTATATTATTACTTTTAATATAATAATATTTCCATTGCTAGCTTTAAATTTAAATTTTATTGATAACAATTTGCTTTTTAACCAAAAAAGAAAAAGTCCAAAGTATTTCATGGGTATCCAATATTCATAATAGACATCCAACATGTGACTAAAATCTCAAGGCCGCTGGTGGTGGCCCCCACTAGCAACGGCCGTATGGTAGGTTGTTGTCAATTGGCCCCATATAATCGGGCCACAATTCTTTTTATTTTCCTTTTCATAATTTGAATTTTGAAAAATTTGAAAACTATTCCAACATACATTTTTCGTTTTATTTAAATAAGGCACCACACTGCACTACTTTCTCACTCCTCCAACTTTCACCCTTCTTCCACCCTCAATTAAATTCCAAACACACACATTTTGCCTCTTGTTTGTTCTGGCATTTCAGTGGAGAATAATTTCAACCTTCTTCCACTCTCAATTAACTTCAAAACACACATATTTCAATTGAGAAAAAAAAGTTTAAGCAAAGTTTTATTATATTTAATATTTTATACCTATTTATAATATGTCAAATATAAATAAAATAATACAAAAAATTTGTGACCGCGCTCCTTCTCATTTTCAAGTATCTCAAATTCAAAATGAGACATACATCGTTGACCATCTGCTTGCATTTTCCTTTTTGTATACTAGATAACAACATCACAACTCGAGGCTTCAAAAATCAAAACTTCATTTACCCACAGGAAATAACCACAACCATTTGTCTAGAACCAAAAAAAAAAAAAAAATCCTATTTACACAACGAATTTATATAATTTTTCGTAATTATAAACCCTAATAAATTTATACACAATAAATTGAACCCAATATAATTCTGAATCTTAAAGTCACAACTCGTAATTGAAAAGAAAAACAACAAATTTACCCAATTCGGACACACTAAGTATACACGGCCCAGATATTCATTGAAATAGACACCTTCGACGACAACACATCGATCTTCACAAGTACACCAGTCGAACCCGTCCATGATAGCCTCAACATTGCGCCTTCGTACTCACTGCTGCTTGTAGACCATGTTCCCTGACTCACTATGCATGTTCGATTTGTGAATTTCTTGAAGTTATTTGGGTGTTAATGGTGAAAGATTGGAGACGTAGGAGTTGATGCCCTACTTATTTTCCCTCCAATCCCCCTCATTTCCACATCAGCCGCGACATTTCCAGGTGGAATTTGTTAAAATAGCTTATCAAACTCAGAAATTGGACCAATATGTAATACTTCTAAGGTAAGGACTAATTTGGATGGAGGATCGATTGTAGGGGGAGCAGATGTAATTTTCCGTAATTTTTCATATAACCGACTCGTAAGTCTTAACCATAGCATATACCGACTAGCTAGAACTTGTGTTGCATTCTGTAGCAAGAATTTGTACCTTTTCATGTTAGAGTTGAACAGATATATACTTGTGACTATGGAGCAACCAATTCTAATTTATGTACCGACTAGGCAATTTGGTCTGGAAAATACTAGTCAGTCGTGCATATATTTAGGCACCACATAAATTGAATCCCATCTATATGGTCTTCTTCTGAGGGCCACAAGTATAATTCCACCTCATCTACGTTCGTTTTCCCTAGCTCAGTATATATACATAGCCTCTATCAACAAGGAATTGAAAAAAAGCAAATCTTGAATTTTACACATAAAAGTTCTTTATACTAAGGTTCTTTCCAAAAGGGGAAAAAAAAAAAAAAAAAGTAAGTAAGAAAGAAAAGGAAAGGAAAGAGATCCATCATGTTAGAAGGCAAGGCTGTGGTAGGGGAGACCGATATGCTCGAAAAGATGCAACGCGACGCACTTGATTTAGGAGCTAAGGCGCTCGACTTCTTCGATGTCACTGAGGCCACAGATATCGCACGATTCATTAAGAAGGTAACTTTTGTTACGGTCTAATTACTATTTCATCTTTTGATTCGACTTTGGCATTAAATTGTTTCGATTAAAGTTTTTGGGACGTTTTTATTATCTAGCAAGGATCACAATGAATTGGTTTGCGACAATTAAGGATAAAAAGATTGGTATATATATTATAAATGTGGGTGATTTTAATAACTTGTTTTTGGTACAATTACAGGAATTTGACAGCACATATGGACCGGGTTGGCAATGTATCGTTGGGACAGATTTTGGTTCATTTGTGACACATTGCTTTGGCTGCTTCATCCATTTCTGCATTGGCAACCTTGCCATTTTACTCTTCAGAGGTTCCACTGCTGACAACGAGGGTGACCAATTTCCAGATTTGAAGACTATATCTTAGGCGATTATTTAAAAAAAAAAATTATGAGCGCGCACTTGTATACTTGTAATAATTCCGTGCTAGAATATAATTTGTAAACCTTCAGATCCTTCTCCCCTCAATTTCCAGCTTTACTTCTTAGGTGTTTCGAATCGATCTCCACTCCATTTTTCAGTGTCCACTTGTATACTTGTAACAATTACTACGTGTTAGAATTATAATTTTAAAACTTTAGGTCCTTCTTCCCTCAATTTCCAACTTTGAAGACTATTCCGTGGGCGTCTGGATCTACATTTCTTTTTTAACCGTCCACTTGTAAACTTGTAACAGTTTTTTTTTTAGCAAGACGAGAAATATAATTACATCAAACGCAAACGTACAGTATAAAGTTCGCGTCAAGGCGTGTAGCCTGTGAGATGAGACATTGCCGAGGATTGGCAAGGTCAGCTAAGATAAGATGAGCGAACCAATCCGGACATCTGTCCCAAACATGAAGATCGGGCCGGATTTGGTTCAAACTACATATACTACTTGGACTATCTGAACTACTAGTAGGGAAACTATCGACTACACTAGGAGTACTACCCCGCTTAGTGCGTGCGTCTGCTAAGTTGTTAGCCTCGCGGTACACAAAAGAGATGGACTTCCTGGAAAAGTGCAAGTTGATGGCTGATGTCACTGAGCAGGCTCGGGTGGACGAGTGTTGGGACCTGCTTCCTGCACAGACAAGAGAAAAGATAATAGGAGTCAGTTTGGATAATAAGATGATTGATGTTCCTTTGGACAGATAACAAGACGCCCGTCCGAAGAGCCACAATCTCTAGTGTATTATTATCTGTGTAGCTTATATATTCACTAGATGCATGAATAAACTCTCCATTTTCATTTCTAAAGATGCATCTAATACCGGCGCGACCCAAATTGCCCAAGGCAGTGCCGACTGTATTTAAGCAAATGAACGTAGCAAGGGGTGGGGTCCAAGGACAAGGTATCTCCACCTTGGAGGGAAGGGGAGCATTTTTTGTGCAAACTAACTCACGCTCAAGATTGATACAGTGGGCATGAAGAGCGTCAAACTGGATATCATGGCTACGAAAGAGTTTGTTATTATGAGAGTTCCATATTACCCAAACGAGAATTATGTACTGGGTCTGGTAGATTGAATTAAGAGGTAGATTGAAAAGGAGTTCGGGGAGGGATCCTTGGGTTGGGTGCCAGAGAGGAGGGTATAATAAAGACCGTATTCGGGCGAATTGGGGGCAGTGAAAAAACAATGGTCTGCCGTCTCATCTTGTTGATGGCAGAGGGAATAGAGCGGGTCATCCAGTATTGTTTGGCGGTACAGCAGTGAAGCCTTAGGAAGTCGGTCATGCAGTGACAACCACAAAATCATTTTAATTCGCGGGAGAGTACGGATTTTCCAGATTCGATGACAGGGCCAGTTGGGTCCCGGCCCGCTATAGGTAAAGAACTGAGTTGGTTAAAGGCAGACTTTATTGTGAAAACTCCATAAGGTGTCATAAGGCCAGCAAAGCTTATCTGGTGCAGGTTGGACCAGAGGGCGAGGGTAAGCGATAATTTCCATAACAATTTCAGGGGGCAGAACATAAGCAAGTTTAGAATGGTTCCAATGACTCATATAAAGCCAGATGGGGGAGTAGGGAGCATAGCCTGAGTGATGTAATCGGCCAAATGCCGATTCGGTAACCAGTGGTCATGCCATAAGTCGATACTCCGTCCATTCCCCACTTGCCAACTTAGACGTGGAGTCAGGATGTCCTGGCGCTTGACTATATTCTTCCACATCCAACTATGATGGGACTGTGAAGTAGCATGTAGGAAAGAAGTAGTGGGATAGTACTTGGCCTTATAAGCCCGAGCCCAAAGGGAATTAGGGTCCCGCAAGAGGCGCCATGCAAGCTTGAGCTGGAAAGCTGTATTTGAAGTATTAAGGTTGTGAATTCCTAGTCCTCCTAGCACCTTTGGTGAGCAAACAGCAAACCGACGGACTCGGCCCCGCTTGGAGCCCTCTTGAGTCACATTCCATAGAAAGTGATTATTAATATTGTTCAACCGAGAGATGCAGGTAGAAGGTAACTTCGCGATGGACATACAATAGGAGGGAATCGTGAAAGTGATCGATTGGATCAGAGTTGCACGATCAGCGTAGGACAGAAAACGAGTACACCAAGTTTTAATTCGTACCTTCGCGCGGTCGACAATATGATTAAAAGGTCTGATTTCTTTTTACCAACAAGAAAGGGAACGCCGAGGTACTTATCATTTCTTCTATTGATAGAGACCCTGAGGGTACTTGTAAGGTGTCTTTTTTAATTCAAGGGGGTGTGTTGGGAGACAAGAGTATGTGAGATTTTTGCCAGCAGATCTATTAACCTGAGGCTGTCGCATACGATCGGAGACACTGCATGAGTTCTGTGGTCGATTGATTTGTAGCTTTACAGTTACGTGTTAGAATTATAAATTTCTAGCTTTGAGGATTATTTTTTAGAGGTTCCAATCTTCATTTCTTTTTTAGTGTCCACAATTGCATACTTGTTACAAATTATAGAACTAATGTGATGGAAAAATATAAAGGAGGGATAATAAGAAAGGAGAGAGCAAAGTAATAGAGTATTCCATTCATCTTCTCAAAATAGTTCAAATGTACACAACAAACATCATAAATCATTATTTATAAAATACAAGTAGGAGGAGATTTAATTCCATCATATAGTATACAAAGTAGTGGGTGATTAGAATTGTAAATACTAGAGAATATAAATGATCCACTTTAATCAATAATCAATAAGGGAATACATCAAGTATCATATTACTTCATATAACACTCCCCCTTGAATGTCCATTGACTTGAGAATGTGCCTCGTTAAAATCTTACTAGTAAAAATTGAGTGGGAAGAAGTCTAGTGAAGAAAATACGCTTTGGTAATAGTGCCTCGTTAAAAACCTTGCTAAGAAAAATCCAGTAGTAAAAACTTTAGTCATGGAAAAGAGTACAATGCGTATTTGTCCCCCCCCCCCGCATGACTACATTATTATGTCCATCATATTCATCATCTCCTGGACAATTTTGTTGAGCGACGTAAACCACTTCACTATGAACTTCCTTCATCATGTATTTGAATTATCTTCAATGTGCAACAAATGTCCCTATTTTGTTCGTCAAATAAGTGCTCGAATGTTTCTGCATGGTTAGAATAAGAAGACAAAATCTTTTTTCGAGTTAAGAAATAGTAGACGACGAAGAGACTGCACGTTAATCTCAACTTTCATTTGTTAGGACATTGGTACCCTTTTATTCAAAACAGAAGGGAAAAAAAAAAAGAAAGAGAAGTTACATTTCAAGTTCACAATTATTTGTGTGATTGTCCCTACTAGGATTTGGAACATTTGTCGTGCGCGGCTTGTTTTGTTAGTCTAACAGGACCTTTGTACTATCTTCTAGAAGTTCATTTTTGTTTCTTCATACTCTATTTGTAATTTTCTCAAAAAAATAAAGACTCTATTTGTAAATTGTAATTCACATTTTCTCAAAGAAATAAAGACTGTCTGTAATTCTGTGAACCCATAATTTAATGCATCTAAGTTTCTCAAAATAAAAAAGGTATTTGCGTGATTGGTGACTTAGGTTTAAAGTTCCCAGTCTAACCCCCACATTCTCATTGACTATGAAAATTGCCCTATATACACAAATGCTGCCTTATACTCCCTCCATTTTAGAAAAATTTTACGTTTCTTATTAATCGTTTGTCAATTAATTACTCTTCTTAAACGATATTAATAAATAAATTATTAAAATTATATAATGAACATTTAGTAATTAAATTTTTATTATATGATTTTATTAAATTACCTACTATTATCGTTTATGAGTTATTTGTGGTCAAACTCGAAGACAGTTGACCGGTCAAAGTCAAAATGTAACATTTTCTCTGAAATGGTGGGAGTATCTTTTATTTGGTTTTCCTCTGCAATATCTGTTTGCAAATTGCAATACCTATAGTATCAAAACAGATGTATTAACAAATCCATGAAGCATACAAGTTACAATTTAACCTTATCAAATATATCTTCATAGTCCTATACATAATAAAATTCATACATGAATTGCTGCATATACATACTGCAAGATAATTCTAACATCACAGCAATCAGAAATCGAAATCGTCAATATTAGGCTTCGGTGAAGTCAATAACGCAGTATAAAGCCTGAGCCTATCCTCCCCAAGCGAAGAGCACCTCGATAGTGGCCTTCTTGGACGTATAAACGACAGGGACGTCAGTGTCAACCGATGCTTATACCTCCTCCAAGCTAACTGAATTGCAACAGCTGCCCAAGTTCTCCATCCAGGGGAGTAGTAACGGGCGCTTCTCTTCACTTTTTCGCTCACAAATGTGTAGCGGAAGTGCTGAGTCACATACTTCACATCCTCTGCATCAAGGCCGAACGCTTCTGTGGTTTCCAGTGTCACTAATGTGAATGAAGAGGGTGGAAGTCTTTCCACAAAGGGTCGTCTCAAGCACCACGTAAGAAGCTCATCTCCACTAAAGTTTCCAGGGCCTAACATGCAGCAACTCTTAACTCCGTCTCGCAGAACTTGGCTGCTCTGTAGGTGCCCTCTCACTATAAACAACATTCTTTGTACTGGATCACCTTCTCTAGTTATCTTCAAACCAGAACAAAACGATTTGCTTTAATCGCTATGACACAAATAAGTACTAATTATATTTCCGATACTAAATTGAGACTCACTGTTTCGCCTTTTGTAAAAATGAGCGACTTGACACGGTCACAAATGTTCTCTAGAACCAGGTTATCCATGTGCTGAAATAACGGTACCTGAAAATGAGAAAACAAAACTATTTTCAATTCATCACCGTCTATCATATACTGAAATACTGTTCAAGGCCGGTTCTTTACCTGTCTAACCAAATCTAGACATAGGTGATACTTGATATCCCTCCTAAGGCCTTCAGGGAGATTACGCGTCATGTCACACTCATCAACGCCGCGCATAGCTGCCCACCTTTGCCTCTCGTAATTCCTTACTCTCTGCTTGAACCCCTGAGGCAACCGTCTCTTCCTCATCCACCACTCCATGTTCCTCATCTTCAACTGCATTGCTTGTTTCTTCGATGTTGTAGCATGCAAGAACACCTATTGGATGACACTCAATGTTAGAGACGTCGAGAGCTATATAACTAACACTAACAGCACAAGTAACTCGGATGGACTAATTACCTTGATGTTACCAATCAACATAGTAACAAGGAGTAGTCCAGTGGTCAATACAATTATGATAAACAGCACTTCTAACCAATCTGTTGTGCACTCCAAATTCCCAAAAGTACTGTTCCATTCAAAAATGTTTATACCAGTTTGACAAATATCTTGGTTCATAAAAGCAATGTACAGGGAATTCATATTTATTAATGGCGCATAAGTATCACAAAAAACATGGAATGATACACTTTTCCTCTACCATTAACAAAATGAACGTACCTTAGAGTCATGAGGCCCCAGAAGATCGGAAACAGTATCTTCTCCAACCGATTCTCATTGTTAACAAGCTGAACGGTCCATTTATAAGCCCCATAGTCGTAACTATGGCCACTTCCTAGGCAAGTAGAACGGGCATTCTTGTACTCACCCCATATAAACCTAGCTCTGTCTGAAATTAAATGCTTCGTTCCATAGTAGATTGACTCCTGGCATGCCAGCATTTTAGTGTCACATATCTTCGACTCCAAGCATTGCTGCTTCAAGCATCTTGCAGCCCTTTGGATGCCTAGCAAGTACCAGCATGCTCCTACCGCCTGTAATCATTCGCCTCTCACGTATAAGATTACATTACACGCGTGAACTGCAAGTTCGATTTAGATATATACACGGAAATATATATAGCATTGTTCTTACATGAGCTGCCACAAAGTAAGCAATGAGGTTGAGAGCAATTCCCCACCATATTGTACCAAAAATGTACCCTGACAGATTCTGCATCCGTCGCAAAAGGACAACTGAATGGTAGATTTTGGGCAAGTATTGCACAAGAAATATTGGGAGCATCAGCGTCATCACTGCTATCGTTGATCCTTCATTCAACATCTTTGGTATGGCTACCCACATAACTATCTGCAAATCACACTCAATTTTAGATGAATTGTGTCATGTCTAAATATTACTAACATATACTCCCTCCCTCCGTTCTTTTACAAGCTTTACTATTTGTCATTTCAGGTTTTTTTTACAAGTTTAACGTGAAAACCCACTATCTCAACTTATTAATTTTTTAACACTCTATTTTATACTTTATCTATTCTGTTTCTTACTTTTTCTATTATCTCTCTTACTTTTTACCATTTACTTCATTTTTTATCATATTTCTTTAAAATTTAGACTAAGTTAAATGGTAAAACTTCTAAAAAAACGGAGGGAGTATTATTCGTCAAAGTTTTTTCACACTTGGTCAATGACACAACATCGCCAAGTCATCTATGCGTCATTAAAACGCCAAGTCATCCTAATTCTCCATTCCATAGTTCGCCCCTAATCCTACATTCTAATAATTCGGCCAACCCCAAATTGTAGCTAAAATAAATGGTGAAACTTAAAACCTAATTCGTAAATAAAAAAATGTTAAATTGAATTTTGGGCCTTTTTCCTTTCCAACTATATAGTCAATTATGATGTGTAACAAAATGATTACGTGTTGATGGTCTGTCATTGACCAAGTGTGACGAGCTTTTACTATTGTCCACATCAGCAGTTTAAGTCAAATGAGCCTGAGAACTAACTTAAAATGCCATAAGTTCAAAGTTGTGGATTAAAAGTCACGGGTGGAGCAAACGTGAGACTGCACACTCTAAAGTTAAAATAACTATTTATGCCATTCTCCCCATAATAGAAGTGTCGCTAAAAGTGAAATTAATATTTTTTGTTAGACAAACTTTTATGAGAGACGGACTATCGAAGAGACATGATCAACATCACATATTTAACTCTAAAATTTCATACTGCCTCCGTTCTTTTAAAATCTTTTCAATTTACTATTATGCGGTCAACCATAATCAATTTGACCACAAATTAATCTTAAAATATAATAATTTAATATCTAATAAAATGTTATTATGAATGTTATTAGTTTAAATTTTTGTTATATAATTTTTTTAAAATTTTTATTATTAAATTTTAAGAGTAATTTGTGGTCAAAATTGATAACGGTTGACCAGTCAAAATCAAAGTGAAAATCTATTAAAAACGGAGGAAGTATGATTTAACTCTAAAATATCGTTGTATAATACACCTGCATTTAAAAATAAAATTTAACATGTGACGTTTGTAGGTAAAAATACCATTTTTATAACAAAATATGTGATGCTTAATTTAGTACTCTCTCCGTTCTTTTACAAGGTTTACATTTTGGTTTGGTGTGAATTTTAAGGAAATAGAATAAAATATTAAGTAAGTGGTAAAAAGTGAGATGGAAAATAGAAAAAGTAAGTGAAAGAATAGATAAAGTATGAAAGAAAGTGTTTAAAAAATTAATAAGTTGAGATAGTGGATTTTAAGAAAAAGGAAACGTTAAACTTAAAAAAAAAAATTCCGATAGCTAAAAGTAAACCTTTAAAAAAAACTAAGGGAGGGAGTAATGTTTTTTTCTTTTTAACTCAAAAAGTAAGGGATGTATGAAAGCTAAGTGTGTTTCTGCAAATTAGAATCGGCGATTTGAAATTAATTAAGGTTTGATCCATTAGTTTTTGTGGGTAGCCAGCCCTCTTGCAATTTCTCCTCAATTTTATCATCAGCATCATCATCAGGAATGATCATCCTCTTCTACAGTTAAAACACATGTATACTGATGTTAATGCAGCATCAAATTCAATACAGTTTTGGTACTTTTACATCCTGATCGATCATATGTACTCGTTAGACATAAACATGGGCTGGTCCTGCACTACACGACTAATGCTACATCACATGCGTATGTAAGTTTGTAACCATAATAAGTCTGTCTCGGACTGTCAACCTAACAGATCATTATATCATCCCCATGCATAAAAACAACAGATGACCAGCATCTTCTTTTGTCACATTATATTCCCTAATTCAAACATTTTAAATTTTCAATAATATACTCAAACTACACTCCAAATCTATATCCTTCCAGTTTGGCATCACTCACTTTCCCTCAAATCATACCCACATATATTCAATACTCCATAAATAAAATCTCTGGCGAAATCAGAAATTAAATACAAGGCTACTCTTAAAATTCAATAGTAAAATATGCGCTTCATTTCATTATAAGATTATTCTAAAGTTTTGAGCCTTTTATCTTCTTTATTGGTATTGTTATTAGAGAAGATTATTCAACTTACATGTTACTGTTAGAATATCCCACATCAACTTGTGAGAAGATCTTGCAAACAACATATAAGGTGGATAACCTACTCCCCTTAATAAGTTCTTTTAAGGGATGATGTCTCATCTTTGACGCACGCCCACCTGGGTTCAAATCTCCACGGAGACAATCTCTTCCCCATATTAAATTTCCACTCGAATTGCCTCCCCAAAGAGGTTGAAACCGACCACGAGTGCGGGGAATATTGGAGTATTAATATAAATAACTAGATTCCACACCTCTCTACAATTTTGAGCTTTTAGATGAGATGGAATTCTATCATGGTATCAGAGCCTCTGGCTCACGCCCAACCATATTAAATTTCCACTCGAATGGCCTCTCCAAAGAGGTTGAAATCGGCCACGAGTGCAGGGAGTATTGGAGTATTAATATAAATGACTACATTCCACACCTCTCTGCAAGTTCGAGCTTTTAGATGAGATGAAATTTTATCATGGTATCAGAGCAAGGCCGAAGTTGATGATGGGTGCCCCAGCCGATGATAATTTCGGCTTGCCCAAAGATGGCTATTATGATTCTACGTATAGAGCCGACTAACCACGATCTACTCGTGAGGGGGCGTGTTAGAATATCCCACATCACTTATAAAAAAATCTTACAAACAACATATTAGGTGAATATATTAAGGGAATGATGTCCATCAAAATAGTTACTAACATAAAAGCCATTAATTGATTAGATGTATAGGATTTCCATGAGACTATCAAGTTTAGAAATACATTTAAATATTTTGGCCTGTCTAATTCCAAATTAATTAATAAGCTTTTACTTTGCCGTTGACAAAAACTGCTCAATCTATATCAATTCACATATAAGATGTTCTATTTTGAGCTAAAATTGGTTTAAGAAAGCTTACTTGGGGCAATGGAAGAATGACAAAGAGATCAAAGAAGAAACCCTTCTTGGCCTTAAAGTACTTGAACGCCATTTGTTTACCCTGTCGCGAATCAGGGGGAGGACCGCTTATCTCACCATTGGGGTGGTGATGGCAGCGGTTTATCTTGAACTGCAGCCACATGTTCCAAAGGTGGAGAGAATCCGTCATGCAGCGGAGGGCGGTGACGGTCACGGAGAACCACCCATCGAGGAAGAGGCACATGCAGCTTTCGCTGATCGAAAGGGCGTAGAAGAAGAGTGGGTCCACAAATAGACCGGCGGCGCATACTAGAAGGAATATCCGGTTCCATTCTTGCACCCATTTGGATTTTGGGTCCAAAAGACTACCAAAGAACCAAGTACTCTCACCTCGACGAGGCCCAAAACACCTGCAGGGGGTTTTGGGTTCGTCATCTAGGTTTTCTTCGTCATTCTCGTCTTTGACATCTTCTGATGAAGAGTCGTCGTAGTTTTGCTCGAATGGTTCTTGGTCATAACTTGGCATGGTTGAGGGGTGAGGGTGTATGGTTGGTAAGATATGTATATATGGAGTTGTGGTAGATGAAATATGATTGTAGATATGGAGGTCAGAAGAGATGAGAGGAATCTATGGATTTACCAAAATGCCCAGGCAGTTATTTCCCAAACTCTTTTCCTTGTCCTTACCTCACAAGCTCACCTCAATGAATATTTGGAAGGATGTAGTAAAGTGCAGTTTGTTTTATATAGATGCCAATAACTTCGCTAGTTAGAAAGGGTTCACCTAATACTGCCTCAAATGTATTGTAGTATTTGTTGAGTTCATGATCTTGATTATATTCAATTAGATTGTTGTACACTTGTATGTATCTACATAAGAATCAGCCTGTCTGGTTCACATTGTATCTAACGGTAAGAATTTTCGTATTTAGAGACGAACTTTAGCGACGGAATTCAGGCCGTCACTAGCCAGCGACAGTTCTCTCTCGATTCATGGATTACTGACGCACAGGATACGGATAACCAGTTCATCCAAATTCGTCTGAAAATCATTTTATAACCCATCACCTATTAGTAACGATATTAGGTTATCCGTCTTTATTCCGTTGCAAAATAACGACAGAATATATATTTGTGACACTTTCGTCGCTAACTGAGCAATGGAAAACAATAACATGGCTAAAATTATTTTGTTGAAAATGTAATTGATAATGAATTTAAAAATCGTATTGAATTAGGTAATCCGTCACAATTTTAAGGACGGGTTAGGGTGTCCGTTGTTGATTTAGCGACGGGTGAACTGAATCTGTTGCTATTGTCGCTAGAGTTGTGAAAAATAAATTTAATTAAATCATAAAAAAAGAAGAAGAAGAAAAAGCCTTACAATGAGGAGACATGAACGTTTTTTTTTTTTTTGAGCAGAACGCGGTGGGTTCCCAGAGGATGCTAATGCCGCCTGATCGTCTGCTGGTACCCATTTATATGTACAAGTGAACTCGATCTAGTATACTATCGATCTAGTATATCTCCATCCATCCGTCCAATGTAAATCACAATAATCTAAACCTCACCATATTTATTCAGTCCTATGTGGAATTTTATAAAATAGTCAGTATATATTTCAATGTTATTTTTGGTATGTTGACTGCATATATATTTTTTATTAAATTTCATATAACTTTATCTACAACAATCTGAAAAATTTATATTGAACATATATTTGAATTCGCCGTGACAAGACGAATCCATAAACACCAATCTTGGATACTATTATCAATTATTTAAATAATTTTACTTATTAAAATAAAATATAAATTTATTAAATAGGATAAAAAGAAATACTGAAATTTTAAAAATAAAACATTTATTACATTGATTCAATCCTGCATTTATATATTTCAGTTTTTATTTTTGCTATGTTGGCTGAGTATATAATTTTTATTAAATTTTATAAAACTAAACTCCGAAAAATATATTGAACATATATTTGAATTCGTCGTGACAAGACCAATCTTGAATACTATTATTAATTAAATAAATCATTTTATTTATTAAAATAATATATAAATTTATTAAATAAGATAAAATGAAATAATAAAATTTTAAAAATAGACCATTTATTAAATTAATTCAATCCTACGTGGAATCTTGTGGAATTAGTTGCATTTTCAACAGTATATATTTCACTATTTATTTTTGGTAAGTTTGATGCATATATAGTTTTTATTAAGTCTGAAAAATATTTGGAACATATATTTAAATTCCACGTGGCATAGCGAATTCATCAAAAACTTTTCGACTTTATGACCGCATGTTTTCATAAAGTCGGCAAACAACAATATTATATACTAAAATGGTGTGCTTAAATGCAACTCTACACATATTCTTCTCAAGTTTTTTCTTTTTTTTTATTATTTGATTTGGATCAAGATAAATTTGATACATCCATTTTTTGTTGCAAAATATTATTCGGGACATATTTGACTTGGATACGGGAGGAATACCATTTATTTGGGATTCTTAAATGACAATGGTTGATGCGGAAGAATGCGGAGTCAAAGTTTACACTGCACGAATGGGATAAGGAAGAATAACCTTGAACACGTATTCATTCTCCACCATCACGTAAATTAGTTGAGTTATTGTTATCATTGATAAAATGTGGCTAAAGTACCTTGCGAATTAGTATTAAATAAAATACAAGTGAGTAAGTTGATGATGTATATGAGCTTTATTTATAATTTAAATCTTTAGAGATTTCTCCTAGTAAAAACAAAATATGGCAGCACTATATACCACTTCCTCCGTCCCGGGAATAGTTTCCCACTTTGACTTTTTTTTAAAGTCAAACTTTTCCAACTTTAACCACGAATTAATTTTAAACCGCAAATGTAAAATGATCTATTAAATTATATAATGAAACTTTACTCCCTAAACTTTCATTATATAATTTGATTGAACAGTTTACATTTGTGGGTTAAAATTAATTCGTAGTCCAAGTTGAAAAAGTTTGATTGAGAAAAATTTAAAGTGGCAAGCTATTCCCGTGATGGAGGAAGAACTATATTATTCCATAATGATTTTTTTATATATTAAAAAAGAAGGAAAACTAAAAATTCTTACTTGATTAATCAACTGTACAATTAGCTAGGAACTCTGATCTAAACACTGGCCAAACGAATTTATAAAGTTTGATTGACACAAGTCTACTAAAATGTTTATTACAATCAAATGTTTACGACCTAAATTATAAATTTTGCATACTAATAAACATAACAACACCTATCCATTTACAATATTAAACCTATCTATATATAAATCATTTATCATTTATCTCCATCTTCATATCCGATATTGATTATCTATTTGTATTAATAAAGAAAAATCAGTTTGCGAATTTTTTTCTCATTTATTTTTTTACGTTTCAATTGGTGTTTCTCCATATATGGAGGATGGTCCAATTATAAAAGAAGTAGAAAAATACTAAATAATATACTTATTTAAGTAGTTATTATGAGAATAAATTTAGTGTACATCTCCAACAAAATTAAAACATTTCGATATAATTAATAGATAGGTGTTGATAAAGTGGATTATATACTCTAAGGACAATACTAAGCTAATCCAAGCTTACAACAATGAAACTCATACAAGCTTAGACCATTCCCATTGGATCATGGTGATGGGCGTGAATAGTGGCAACCGTGAGACACGGCTGAAACGACGGATGTATCTGGAAAATCCTGTCCATGATCGTGGCCACGACCATGAATAATGTTTTTTAAAGTTTATTTTTATTTTTTCTATAACATATTTATCATATCATAAAAGTGTTTAGAAGTTGAAATTAATAAAATTGCATTTATGAATATAATATTTTTTTAATTAAGAGTATAAAAGTCATAAAAAACTTGGAAAAATATTTTAAATTAATTCGCCGTGACAAGACGAATTCTTCTAAACCTTTTGGACTTTATGACTTGCATGTTTTCATAAAGTCGGCTAATACCAATATTATCTACTATAATGATGTATTTGAATGCAACTTACGCATATTCTTCTCAAGTTGTTATTTTTTTTTTTATTTGATAAGGATCAAGATAAACTTGATGCTTCTATTTTTTACAATAGGCCAATCAAATTGGGTTGGAGTGGTTGCAAAATATTACTCACGACATATTTGACTTGGTCACGGTATCACTATCAAAACCGTCAATTCCATGAAAGATCAGAGAAAAGCAAACCCAAACAAAATAGTGAAATTTAGTTGTCATCTTGGTCACCACCATCGTCTAGTATGTCTAGGCCGAAGCCTAGCTGAGAGTGAGGGGTTGTTGGTCCAGATAACGGCAAAGTAAATGACTAGAGGGGGGGGGGGGTGAATAGTCTTTTAAAACTTTTGTTGATAAACACAGTTTCTCAGATATCTGTGTAGATATCTGATACTTAATTTCAGAGAGCGGAAGACTTTTATCTGATAAGTGCACGTGCTCAGCAAGATGTGTGTAAGTACTTTGCAAGATAAGTAAAGCAAGTAATAAGCTGCAGAAAGTAAATAACACAAGTCTTTTTATAGTGGTATCTGAAGGTGGCGTAATCCTTCAACTAATCCACTTCGGCCTTTCTCAGACCTAGAATCCACTAAGACAGATAAATGAGTTAACCTTACAGATATCTTCTCTTGATTCCTAAATACACTAGGTTCCCAACCAAGTGTTCCCCTGAGTTATTTCCCGGCTTTCACAGCCAAGTACTTCCTGTACTCAGAAACCTTTTTGAGCTATTCCTTAGCTTCGCAAGCTAAGTACTTCCTATGCTCAGCAACCTTGGAGTTATTCCTTAATTTTCCAAACTAAGTACTTCCTATACTCCACGCCGAATATGGTGTTGGTTTTAGGTTTGTTTGTCAGGTGAGCTTCTTAAATAACTTATTCAGTTATCCAGATAGCTCTATGAATCAAGTATACTTAATACACTTTTCAATGTATGGTATCTTGTTCTCTACTGACCCAAGTCTATTGTAAGTGTTTCAGAGAATGAATCTCAGATATGAAATCTTAGTTCAACTCCTTCACAGATAACAATGCTTGTTAAGGATCAGGACACTTAGAACTTTTGTGCTACTTAGAATCAAGAGCTTTGGTCGCAACAGAAAGCTTGAAGGTAAGTAGTTTGCTTGAAAGAGCTTGTGTGTGAGTATTCAATGTAAGTTCAGTGTTATGTGTGTGTTCTCAAGCAGTCTAAGTGTTGATATTTATAGATGAATTTGAGTGCCGTTTGAATAGTATCCGTTAAGCTTAAATCAAATTCAAACTATTGATATCTGAATATTGTACTGTAGCAGGTTTTTCTTCTTCTTCGGTTACCGCTTTTGTTCGTACATTTACATGCGCATTTAATGCACTGTACTATATTTTGTCCTGTAGTGCGAATGGAACTATGCAAGGTATCAGAGATCTTTATACAATCAGAGTTTTCTGAAACTTTGCATGTTCTTTTCCATCGATTATCACAACTCCAGATACCATTTGTTGAAACAACTTTGTTATAAAATATTCCTTTTCCAGAAACATAGTTTATATCCAAGGTATCTGAGTGTAGATATCTGTGGGCACTTTCCTCGTCTCAGAAACCTTTTATTCTCAGATATCTTTTGCAACAGTTGTGTTTCGAAACACTTGTTTCTTCAAGATATCTGGACATAGGTATCTGAAAGACCTTTGTCTTCAACAATCTTGTGCAGTCTTCAAATCTTCAAATTCGTTGAACTTTTCCTGCTGGAAGTCTTCTTCTTGGTCTTCTTTAGAAAATAAATTAAATTTCGAGACCTAACATCCTATACAAGATTTGCTAGACTATCATACTTAGTGAGTTTCCTCTTTTACAGTGTTCAAGTGAACCAAGAGTACTAACCACCTTTCTGAGCTAAGATAAGTCATTAGGTTGCTGATCAAAATCTAAACAGATATTCCTAACAAATTTCCCCCATTTTGATCAGTCAACGATGACTATCTGACCTATTACAAATCTGGATGAGGAAACAATCAATCACTTAATCATTTCTTATGATCTCTTTCTCATATATATAATTAAGTAAAAAGTAACAACCAAATCACAAGGTGTGATCTTTCTTTGACAAGTTATCTTTTATAAGGAATGATATCCGAGAGTAAGTTCATCGATATGATACATAGAAAGCTTTAGGTAATAACTTTAGTACATAATACAATTGAAGATACAAAAATACATAGTAATTTAGGACAACAGGAGTAACCAAGCTCCAAGTAGACATCCTAATAAACTAGTCTTCAAAATCTTCAAGTCTTCAAAACAGCTCCATGGATCAATCTGCAAATTTTCTATCACCAAACCTTTTGATATCATCAGAGTAGTCATAGAGAAGAGTTCTGACAATCATCTCTATGTCTCTGGCAAATCCACAGACTTCCTTGTAAGTTTTGGTAGGATTTTTCTTGACAAAGTGCTTGACCCACAAATACTTTCCCCATTTCCAGGCATGCTCGATTCTGATATCTGACAGCTTGAAGTATTCATAAATGATCTTCAGATATCTGATGTCACCCTTGTATTGATCTTCAGTTAAGTAGAAGGAATCATAGGGTTCCACAGCAAGTCTTGCTCTTGTGCCTGTTCCAGTAATGTTGGGAATTATGTGCACATTATCTGGCTTTCCATAAGGGCATTCATCAGAGAGGTCCTTTTTCATGGCTTCTGTTCTCTTGATCACTTCAAAATCCAACCAGGCTTAGATGTGGTTGGTGTTAATCAAGATTGGCTTGTCTTTTCTCCATGCCATGAGCTGTTTATGTATTGGTTCTGGAAACCTTGAACTTAGCAGTAAATGCCTGAGTTCCAGAATCCAGTATCCAGTATCCATTTTTCTGATTTATGCACCTGTAGACAGAGGAGTTGTTGTCATTCTTCACATACTCAATTTTGGCTTCTTATGGCCTGAGTGGAAGTTGACTTTGTCTTTGTTCAGCTCTCAGCCTGTTCCTCCTTTGTCTTGAATTCTCCTTTGGGGTAATGCTTGAAGAACCACCCTGGATTAGACTTGGTATTTCCAGAGAGTGTTTTAGCTGCCAGAGGCTTTGCAGCTATGGGCTTAGTTAGGCTATCAATTTTCCTTTTTCTATGAAGAGGAGCTTCATCATCATCATCAAGATCAATTCTTGTGAGACTTTTGCAGCCTTCTTCATTGCCCAGGGATTTGATTTGGCCTTCTTCTTCTTCTTCAGAATATTCATCAATCCCTCTTACTTGTCTTCTCTTTGGAGCCTTGGTACTCCTTGGAGGTTTCTGTGCTCTGGCCCTTGTTGTCATTCCTTGTTCAGGAAGTTGAGTGGTGGCCACTATCTGTAGAGCAGTCTGACTGGAGGAGGGCTCATTTATTCTGAGAGGTGGTTGTTCAGATTTTCTTTTGTTTCCTGTTCCTATTCCTCTCTGAGCCTCTTGATATTCTTCCCCCTTAGTCATTGTTGACTGACTAAGAATCACAAATGATTCTGAAAGGGAGTTAAAGTTCCCTTGCAGATAGTTGTAAACAGCAACAAACTTTTTCAGATCAGCCTTAAGCTCCTGATTTTGTTTGATAAGACCAGTATCCTTATCAGTAAGCTCTGCCAGTGGGCCTTAAACAACATCTGCTTTTCCAGGAGCATAGCACGCCTCTTCAAAAGCTTTTGCAGCCATGTTTTGGTCATCATCCCTAACCATGCCTAGATCTTTCTGAGAAATGACCAGACTGGTTGTTCTCTGACTGATGAGCTCAGTGAATGACTTTAGTTCTGCAGGGACTGATGCAATGGCGGCTTTGTTTTGAGAAGATAACTCCTTATTCAATTTAGCCAATACTTGATATCTGCTCAAGTATTTATTGGAGTTGACATTTGGCAGCTTGCTGAATATGTCAGGAGCAATCAGCTTCCTTTTCAAATGTGAAACCGCCAAGTGTTCATTGCGGTGTTCTGCCAAAGTCTTGTCTTCTTCATCATCTGAGTTATCAGCCCAGTGATTTTCATCCTCTTGGACATTTTCATCAATGTTCTCTAGTCCAGCAACCATCTCAGAGATGTGTTTCTTTCCTTTCAGTGAGGAGGATGGAACATCTTCTTGGAATGCAGATTTAGCATCATGCTTGTCATTAGATACTTGTTCAGTATCTAATTCCTCAGCAATTGCCTGAACAGCAAGCTGGAGTTCTTTCATTTCAGCATAAGCTTCCATTTCTTTGATTGTTTGATCTTCAATCTTCTGGAGCTTTGCTCTTGATTCAGCTATCTTTTCTTCCAGTTGAAGATGTAGATGTTGTACTTCTTCCAACAGTTGTTTGAGTTGAGCAACTCTGGCTTGTGCATCTGTTATTTTCTGAGTTGTTCCCTCAGAGTGCTCAACCACTTGTTCAGTAGTAACTTTGTGTTGGGAAGTTGGATGATTAGATTTCTGAGGAGATGGAGGAGGGGATTGATGTGAAGTCCTCTCAGTGTGCTTTTCAGCAGCTGAGGCAATGTGTCCTTGTGAAATCCCTCCCGTCCCTGGTGTAGGGGGCATCATCATCATCCTTATCATCATCATCCTTTTTGTGATGGTCAGAGGGAGGTTCATCAAAGTTATTCTCATCTATTTCTTCCTCCTCATCGTCTTCAGATAAAAGATTAATCACTTTAGGAATAGTGATCTTCTGCCCATTAACCTCCTCTTGTTCAGAAGGAATAAATTGTAGAGTCTGGGGCAGGACTGGCTTGAATGCCATCTGTAATCTTGTCTGACCATCAGTCTGATTAAAGGTGCTGGTCCAGATAATGGCAAAGTAAAAGACTTGGGGGGGGGGGGGGATGAATAGTCTTTTAAAAATTTTGTCGATAAACACAGTTTCTCAGAAACCTGGGGGTTTCTGATACTTCAATTCAGAGCGCGGAAGACTTTAAGATAGGTAAGTGCAGAAACAGTAAGTATGTGTGTGTGTGCTTTGCTGAAATGCAAATACAGAGAGGTAAATAACACAGCAAGTATAGTGGTATCTGGAGGTGGCGTAATCCTCCAACTAATCCACTTCGGTCTTTCTGAGACCTAGAATTCACTAGAACAGATAATTGAGTTCACCTTACAATAATCCTATTCTAAGATTCCTAACAAATGGTTCCCAACCAAATGTTCCCCCTGAGTTATTCCCCATCTCCTAGAGCTAAGTACTTCCTCTACTCAGATAACCTTGGAGTTATTCCCTGATTTCCCAAATCAAGTACTTCCTCTACTCCACGCCTTGATGGTGTTGGTTATAAGGTTTTGTCAGAAAGGCTTCTCGTATAACTTTTCAGTTATGTTCACAGAGAGCCAAACAGAACGAGACTACTTAATACACTTGTTCAGTGAATGGCAGTCTGCTCTTTACTGACCCAAGTAATTGATGTACGTTCTGGAGAATGAGCTTCAGAAAGGGTATCTGATAGTTCAAATCTTTCACGAATAACAATCTCTTGTTAAGGTTCAGGACAACTTAGAACTACTAGTTATTCTTCAAGCAACAGAAAGCTTTCAGAAAGGATAGTAGAGTGCTTGAGAGAATACTTTGCTTGATGGTAATATATAGATTAATTTGAGAGGCGTGATAGAGCGTTCTAAGGTATGTACTTCAAGCATCTAAGTGTGTGATATATATAGATTAATTTGAGAGGCGTTTGAATTGTATCCGTTGTGCTCTCTATCAAATTATATCCATTTATATCTTGAACTATGTACTCAGAAGTCACTATCTCTTGTTTCAGAGAGGACTTGCTTTTTGCAGCATTTCTGCCGATGCATTTAATGCATAGTACTGTTCATTGTCCTTTAGTCTCAACGGATACATGAGCCTTTCTGATGGCTTGCATGCTCCATACTCATGATGTCATATGTCCAGAATCATATTTCGAAAGTAAGTTAATATACTTAAGAAAGGATTAAAGACATAGTCTTTCTGAGTTAGACTAAACCTTTGTGTCTTCATAAACCTTGTGCAATCTTTAGTCTTCTAATCTTCAGAAAAGCTCCATTTCTAGGATTGATCTTCATGGTCTTCTTGAAATAAAAATTACACTCAGAGACCTATAATCCTAATACAAGATTTACTAGACTAATCATACTCAGTGATTTCTTCTTTTACAATGTTCAAGTGAACCAAGAGTACTTAATCACCTTTCTGGCTAAGATAAGAACATGTGATGAGTGATCAAAATACTAACAGATATTCCTAACAAATTTCCCCCTTTTTGATCAGTCATCCATGACTATCTTTTAAGTCCTATTACAAAATTGTAATCCTGGAAGAGAAAACAATCCACCACTTAATCATTTCAAAAGATATTCAATTTTAGTTGAAATAAGTGCAGAAAGTAAACATCAACCAAATCACAAGAAGTGATCTTTGCTGATAAGTTGTCATGTATTAAAAAGTATCTGAGAGTATGATCTTCAGATAGGTACAGTTTATAGAAAGAGATGTTGACAAGTAGATGTTTATAGAAAGAGTATGATCTTCAGATAGGTTGAGGATGGGAGTTGGAAACTCATCATTGACAAGTAGATGTTGTAGTTCCAGAATCCAATACCCTCTCTTGTTCAGAATGCACCTATATGAAGATTCTTCATTACTAGTCTTCATATACTCAATGTGGGCATCAGTTGGCCTTTCTTGATGTGTTTCATTGTTTATTCTGCCAAACTGGAAATCCCTTCTTGCTTTTCTGTTTGGTGGCCTTCTGTCAGGAGATCCTCTAACCCTTTCTTCCTGCCTTGGGGCTGTGCTGATGGATGTTCCTTGTATAGACTTGGTATTTCCAGAAGGGGTTCTGGCTGCTAAGGGCTTTGCTGCCAGAGGAGGTTGTGAAGTAGTTGCTTGTCTCATTTTCTTGTGAAGTGGATGTTCATCAGAATCATCCTCATACTTCTCAGCCTTCTGGCTGGTTGATCTGGAACAACTTCTTCAACAAGGGTGTCTCCAGTGGTGTCCTTAATGACAAGTTGACTTGAGGAGGGAGGATTTGATTGTTTTCTTTTTCTTCCTCTGCCTTTCTGAGGCATCTCTTCTTCCCCCTTAGTCATGAATGACTGACTCATGATAGCATAAGCTTCAGAGAGAGTTTCATAGTTTTTCTGGAGATTGTTGTGCACCCTGACCAATTCTTGAAGTTCCTTCTTCAGCTCGTTGTTCTGTCTAACCAGTTCCTGCTCCTTTCTGTTGAGCTCTTCAAGCGGCCTTAGGATGGCGTTGGCTTGCAGGACAGCATGGCTGGCTTCATTCAATGCTGCATTAGCATTGTTACAATCCTCATCCCTGACCAACCCTAGGTCTTTCTGAGAAAGAGCTATGCTGGTTACTCTGTTGAGTAAAGCAGCAGCCAATGGCTTCATCTCTTCTGGGACGGATTTTAGCACTTCTGTGTCTTGGGCAACTAGTGTCTTTCTGAGTTCTAAAAAGACACTATTCCTTGCACGGTGCTCTTCACTTTTTGAACTACTTGGTGCATAGAATATATGAGGAGCAAGTAGGGATCTTTTGTGCTGAGTGACAAGTCTCTCATCTTCTGCTTCAGTAATCAAGTTGTGGGTTTCAGCATCACTATCATAATCCTTTTCTTGGATTGTTGGCAGATTGACAATCTTCTTCTGCTTTCCATCAAGTGTGCTGGCCTTCTGAGAAGATGTAGAAGGTCTTTCTGATGCAGTCTCAGCATCATGCTCTTCATCATCATTGTCATCCATGGCATCTATCTCAGCAGCTGTGACAACAATGGCATTTTTCAAATTTCTTTGCTCATCTAGGAGTGCCAATTCTTTGGCATTAGCTTCTTCGAGCTTCTTGATTTTGACTTCCTTTTCATCATCAAGAGCTTGAGTCTCAATGTTGATTCTCCTATCTTCTTCCAATACCTTTCTGAGTTGTTCAATTCTAAACTCAGCGGATGAAATTTCTTCTAAGGCATCATTGTGTTCAGCCTATTGGGTATCTTGATGAGACTTGGGAGGTGATGATGATGGAGCTTTCTGAGCATTTGAGGGAGTAGCCTTTTCTCCACTTCCTTTGCTAGCTTTCTGAATCCTGCCTTGTCCAGGTTGGGGATCATCATTTTGATCATCATCATCATCCTTTTTCTTTGCTTCTTGGTTTGGATGCTCAGAAGGAGGTTCTTGATAATCATTTTCGTCCATCTCCTCGTCATCTTCTGAAACCAGGTTGATCACATTTGGGAATGTAATCATCCTCCCATTAACTTCTTCTTGTTCAGTTGGGTAGGTTGTGAGCTTGTTAGGCAAGGCAGGATGGGTAACCATCTGCTCTTGGGTTTGAGCATCCGCAGACTTGAAATCTGCCAAAAGTCTTTGTGCTACTTCATGAATGAAGTCTTCATGCATCAGAGTGGCAAATGTGTAGGACTCTGTTGGGAACAATGCATGGATAAAATCTTCCAGATTGAAGGCAATTTCTCTCTTCTCTGGGACGTCGATTACTCTGGCTAATTCAGAAAGGTTAGCCTTTCTGAGTTTCCGCCATTGTCTGAAGCACTTGAGATGTTTCTTTAAGGTGTGCTTTTGGAAGGTCTTGAGTAAATCAACTGGCACTAGACTTTGAGCCTGAAAGAAAGTGTTCAAGTTAGTTTTGCTCAAACTACTTGAGTTAGTATCTCATGTTTAAAGAAGGCTTTACGAGCATACCGTAGAAACACTAGGCTCATTATCCCAGATACGCTTGCTTGGGCACAGAGGCCTCAGATACCTTGTTGTGAGGAGAAGTCTGATCCTCATCAACCTTTCTTTCTGCTAGAACCTGAGAATTAAAATCAAATATGTTTAGAAACTGTTAACAGAAAAGATAAGTGGAAAAATACTTTCTGAGACTTCTCTTACTTCCAAGTGAGGAAGCTCAACGGCATCTTTCTCAGAAACCTTGGGGGTTTCTGGAACCTTTTCTGCAGATACTGCTTGTTCAGCAGTTTTAGTTTCCTTTGGAGGAGATAACACAACTGTTTCTCCATCCAATTGTTCTTCTGACTGAGCCTGTAAGAACAAACATAAAAGATTTAGTAGTGGTTTTTCTAGAGCATTCTTGAAGAAGACTATTACTGATTACTTACCCTCTTAGCAGAAGGCTCAGTAAATACTTCCTCAGAAAGCTTTTCAGCCTCTGGAATCTCTAGGTTTTGGGGTGTTGGTTCCACCGCCACTACTTTCTCAGTTGGAGCCTAAAAAGAGACATTAAGAATATTAGAACATAAGATAAGAGCATTTTTAGTTATTTCTTGTTCAGAGATAACTTTACTACCTGTGGGACAGGCTCTTCTTGATGTTCTGAGGTTGGAGGAACCTCTTCTTGATTCAAGGTGGGCGTTTTCTTCCCCAAAGTGTGTCTCAAGTTGGCTGAATAAATACAAATTTTATGAGTAACAAGTTAACATTCATTTATGTTGACATGTTATATACAAACTATGTTTGTTACCTGAATAGAGTCAGGCTGATCATTGATCTCTTGGACTTGTGGTGATTCCACATTCTCTCTGTGCTCATTATTGTTCTCCTCTGTAGTATCATTCTGAGTCTCCATCTCAGTTTGATCCCTTTCTGAGAGTTGAGCTCTCTCAGAAGGTTGAGGAACCTGTTCAAGAACAGGGTTTTCTTCAGCAATATTAAGTGCTGGCATTGTGACTGTGGAAGCAATGGCAACATCTTCCATCATTCTATCTTCCTCACCCAGACCTTCTTCTTCCTGCTGGGCTGAGGGGCTCTTGTCTTTCTGAAGAGCTGAGCTTGATGCTCCTCCATGGGTCTCATACTTGAATCTTTTGAGTACTTTTGCAAGTACTTCATCATCCTCAAAATCACTATTCTGTGTTGGTGCAGACCCATCTATGATATTTCTATCATCTCTGGAGAGTTCTGGAGCATTCTGGTTCAGGATTCTTGGGGCATTCTGGAGTTGCCTATTTGAGCGTCCAACATCTTCTAAGACCTTGTCTCCAGAAGGTTGCGCCTCTTGTATGCTTAGGGGCTTGGAGGCTCTTTTGCTATGAGTCCTCTTTCTCTCTTGGCTGGAGGTTTAGCTTGAGCTTGCTCGAAACCTCCTCACCTTCTTTGTCTGATTTCTTCTTCTTACGCCTTTACGAGTGCGTTCTCGTGACAAGTTTCTCCTTTTCTTCAAAAGCGTGTCGAAAAGGAGTTGGTGGATCGATTTCCTGCCTCTCTCTGAGAGTGATTCCCATTGTTTCCAGAATGTAACAGATTCTGAGACCAAAGTGCATATTGGCCTTTGGCTCAGCAAGGCCATTGATGATTTTGGGCTCAAATTCCTCAACATGTCCAAGGAATTTGTTGAAGGCGTACTTCCCCCAATTGAAGTGGGTTTCCTGCCCTTCATGCTTCTTGTTCAGAAGATGCATCATCATCCATCTCTCCATGCTTATCTGTTCTACTCCACCTTTGTTGCCATCAAAGCAACGGACCACAATAAGAGCTAAAGTACTCCAGTGTTTCTGGAGATGACTAGTTCTGATGGCCTTCAGAACAAAGTCTCCTGGGCAACCTTTTGCATTTTCTAACTGGATTACTTCAAATAGCTCTTTGACGCCTTGAATCATGGAAGGGTCCTTGATGTTGATGTCTTCAAATGTTCCTCGATTTTTCAATCGGAATATCTTGCAGAAAGTCTTGCAGTCTAGAACAATTTCTTGTCCTTGGACTTGATGCGCATGTATTTTTCTTCTTCATCATTTACAACTTTTGTGAAGATTTTGGAGTTGTTATAGAACTCCAGTACATCCAGTGTGGATAGTCCACTGGGTGCAACAGATAGAAGCTTGTAGATATGGTAATTCTTCAGCATTCCCAATATCAGTTTCCTTTCTGGTTTTGAAGGTATAACTGTTGGTACATATCTCTTCACTAGAAAAGCTCCCCAGTTCATTTTGTGGTTAGGGTTCCAGTCTGATGGGGTAAACTTTCCTGTATATGCGTTTATTCAACACCTTAAGTTCCTTTCCTCCTTGCTTTTCAAAGCAGAGTGATGATAATCTGACCTTACGGTTCTTGGTGGTCATCTTCTTGGGTGCCATCTCTTATATAGAGTTTTGAGTGAGTGTTTTTCAGATGAATTTTGCACAATTAATCGAGATTAGTCTGTCTTTTCAGAAGACTAAGCACAAGAAGTTGAGTTTGCAGAGGGGGTTTTGCAGAAATCTTGAGAGACTTTACTGTTTTGATGCAAGTTTGAAATTTCGGAATTGGTAAAAGTGTTTGTCTTTTGCCCAAATCCTATATATATATAGCAGACAAAATGTAAATAGATACAACATACATATAGCTGAATATGAATGCGTGTCTTTGCATCTGCATAGGTGTGGTACGTCCTTTATACTTCATTAAATGCGTAGTGGGCCATGTCTGCATTTATCAACAGACATTACTTGTTTGTTTTAATCTCAATCGTTGAGATCAAACGTTTATTCATCAAGGGCTTATATTGAATATCTTGTAATGATATCAATCAACAAATGGTAATGTGCCCACTTGATGGATTTTTAATATGCTACATTCATTGTGTCACTTTAGTAAAGAGTAGGAATACTTAATCGTTTGATCTTATCATTCTGAGTGTCAAGTCCTTATCTATATATTGTTTATCATCAAAATGGTAAAAATACAAGACATTGCACATATTTGACTTTCAGAACTTATACCTTTTGGGCTTTGTGTGTCCATTTCTCTTTATGACTAAATAGCTTTCTGAATTCAAGTGTCAGAAGCTTCAGTTGTTTGAATGTATTTGACCCACTCGGTCGAAGTAAGTTCTAGTCTTATTTACTTATTAAGTGTGTACCAACCTTTGCCTTCTCGGATACCCGTTCGAAATGTTTTGCTTCCGAGTGTTGCTACTCGAAACCTTTGCATCACATCTTATCAACTTGGCTTCGAGAACCTGCTTCGAGGCCTACTCACTTATTCGGACTTTAGAGATTCGTGACAATTTTTGGTCCTTAGCAACTCCATTAATCCAGGATTGTGTCTCAAAGTCAAGAACCGGCTTTCTTGTAAGGGCTTAGTGAAGATATCGCAAATTGGTCTTCATTGCAATCTTGAGTATCTCTATATTGCCTTTCTCAACATGGTCTCTCGATGAAGTGGTGTCTAACATCAATGTGCTTTGTTCGGCATGGAACTTGGGGTTCGTGTGATTGCAATAGCACTTGTGTTATCACGTAAAATGGGAGTTTTCTTCACGAGTCCATAGTCTCTGAGTTGTTGTTGAATCCACAGAATTTGTGTTGCACAACAACCAGCAGCAATATATTCAGCCTCTGTGGTAGAAGTTGCAATTGAGTTTTGCTTCTTGCTAAACCATGAGATAAGTCTTGTTCCGTAAACCCAAGTTCACGAGGTACTTTTCCTATCAAGCATTGATCCAAAGATAGTCAAGATCCGAGTAACCAGCCAAACTCAATCCACCTTCTTTAGGATACCACAAACCTACATTTACTGTACCTTTCACATACCTTAATACTTTCATAGCAATGTTGTAGTGTGATTGCATTGGATTTGTTTGAAATCTAGCACACACTCCAACTGCATATTGAATATCAGGTCTGCTTGTAGTAAGGTAGAGTAGTGAACCTATCAATTTCCTATACTTGTGTTCATCAACACTCTTATCAGATTCAGTATAGGTCATCTTGGTTCCTATGCTCATAGGTATCTTAGCATTCTTTTCAGAAGGCTTAAGATTGAACTTTGTGAGCATGTCTTTTGCATACTTTGTCTGACTAATGAATATTCCATCATTGAGTTGCTTGACTTGCAATCCTAGGAAATAGTTCAATTCTCCCATCATGCTCATCTCAAACTTATTTTTCATGAGATTTACAAAGTCATCACAAAGTTTCTTGTCCTTAGATCCAAATATAATGTCATCAACATATACTTGAACTAAGAGCAGTTTCCCATCATGATTTAAGGTAAATAAAGTTTTATCAACTTCGCCTTTCTTGAAACCACTTTCCAGAAGGTATTTGGCCAAAGTGTCATACCATGCTCTTGGAGCCTGTTTCAGTCCATATAGGGCTTTTTGTAGTTTATAGACCATTCTACTTTCTGAGGAAACTTCAAAACCAGGTGGTTGTTTAACATAGACTTCCTCAGCAAGTTCACCATTCAAGAATGCACTTTTGACATCCATCTGATAAACTTTAAAGTCTTTATGAGCTGCAAAGGCCAGAAAGAGTCTTATCGCATCCAATCTGGCAACTGGTGCATATGACTCATCAAAATCTAAACCTTCAGTCTGGGTGAATCCCTTGGCAACCAACCTTGCTTTGTTTCTGGTTATTTCACAAGATTCATTCATCTTGTTTCTGAAAACCCACTTAGTTCCAATCATAGATATTCCTTCTACAAATGGAACTAGTTTCCAGACTTTGTTTCTTTCAAACTGATCCAACTCTTCTTGCATTGCAGAGATCCAGTCTTGGTCTCTTAATGCTTCTTCTATAGTTTTTGGTTCAATGTTTGAGATAAAACATCCAAAGAGAGAATTAGCATTTTTAGCTATTGCTCTCCTAGTCCTAACACCTTGATTGATTGGTCCAATCACATCTTTTGCAAGATGATCCTTGATCCATCTCATCATGGGTTTAGGGCTAGTAGGGTCAACATCTATGTGATCTGAATGTGAATCACTATGATTATGACTTGATACTTCTTCAGTATCTGTGACATTTTGCACCTCGACACTTGCTCAGTGTGAGAGCTTTCTGGGACATGCATGTTAGAGAGGTCATTTCCAGAGTTAGCTCTCTGATGAACATCTTCAGTTTCCATTTTTGGATTTCTCATAGGAAATTCTTCATCATGTCTGAGAATCATCTTGTTGTTACTAGGCATTTCATGCTTTTCTTCGTCAGAGTCATCCTCCCTTTCCATAATGATGTTTTTCCTTTCTGAAGGTTCCTCTTCAGAATCCTTTATCATTAGTTCCTTGAACTTTTCTGAGAGTTCATCAGCAAGGAGTGTTTTCTTGCTTCCTTCATAGAATACAACATGAACTGATTCTTCAATCTTCTTTGTTCTCTTGTTGTAAACTCTGTATGCTTTGCTATTCATAGAATAACCAAGAAACACTCCTTCATCTGCCTTTGGTTGAAATGTTCTTAGATACTCTTTTCCATTGTTAAGAACAAAACATCTACAACCAAATACTTTTAGATGTTTGATATTAGGGGGTCTACCAACCAAGAGTTCATATGGGGTCGTGTCATGGTGTTTGTTTATCAAACATCTATTCTGAGTGTAGCATGCTGTGTTTACAGCTTCAACCCAATAAACTTCACTTATCTCAGTGTCAGCTAGCATTGTCCTTGCTGCTTCTTTAAGTGTTCTATTTTTCCTTTCTGCAACACCATTTTGTTGTGGTGTTCTTACAGAGGAAAGTTGGTGTTGTATACCTTTGCTGGTACAAAATTCCTTTATGTACTGGTTGACAAACTCAGTACCATGGTCTGTTCTGATTGCAGATACCTTGTCATTTTTCATGACTTCAAGCTTATTCAGCAAGTTTTGTATCTCCACCCTTGCATCAGATTTGTGCTTCAGAAAGACAACCCAAGTGAATCTTGAGAAGTCATCTACAACAACAAGACCATACTTCTTTCCTGCATAACTAGTTACAGATGATTCAAAAAGATCCATGTGTAATAGTTGCAGTGGTCTAACACTGACAGGCAGAACAGATACCATCCTTTCTGAAAGATGTTTTCGGAAGGCCAACCACTAACTCTTTCTTGGCAAGTTTGTTCAGAGTTTTGAAATTCAAGTGACTCATTCTTTTGTGCCATAACCAGTGCTCTTCTGTGTGACCTGATTGACTCACCATGAGATATTCTTCAGTTGTGGCAGATGCCCAATCGGCAACATAAAGACTTCCTTTCCGCCGAGCAACCAAGACTGTCTGCTTTGACTCATTGTCAATAAGTTTGCAATATTTTGCTTTGAATTTCACAGTAAATCCCTTGTCTGCAAACTGGCTCATGCTAAATAGATTATATTTCAAACCCTTAACATGTAATATGTCAGTGATTGCTAATGATTCTAACTTGACGTTGCCAAATTCCAAAGAGGGATTTAATTCTCCTCCGGCAAATCTGATGTCTGGTCCATTGTTGCAAGCTTTGTAGTTGACCAGATTTTCTTTGTCTCCTGTCATGTGCTTTCCGCATCCACTATGAAATAGCCATTGAGCCTTAGTCCAAGAGGCGTTCTGCACAAAACAGGAAACAGGAGTTAGGTTCTTGCTTCAGAGATAGAACCATTTAGACTAAACATTCTTCCAGTAGGAATCCACATTGTAGTGAATTTCTTGGGAGTTTGTTTTTGTCTAACTTGATCAGAAGGAGATGCAATAAAATCAGTAATTTTGATCTCAATCTTCCTTCTTGGGGTGTTTCTAGGTGTTCCTTTTGGTGCTTTCTGGACCCTGGGGTTGCTTTTCAGCAAACTTAGCCTTTCTGGCCAGGTTCCTTCTAGCTCTGGCATTCAGTTTTTCAGTGGCTTGAGATTTCTTCCACTTCTGTCTATTGCTACGTGCAATATCAGCCTTGCGCCATTGTTCTTGTCCTTCCTTATATTGTTGTAGAAGAACTTTTCCAATAGCACGATAGCCAATGCCATTTCGAACACCTTTGGCTTTCTGAATGCGCTCTTCAGAAGCCTTACTAGTTTCTGCACCATCTTCATTTTCATAAAATGGTACAGTTGAGAATTTGCCTATTCCAGCAATTCTTCCCTTCCTAGTAATATAGCAATGTGGATGGTTGCATGTCTGAGGGTTGTGTTTCTTTTCAGAAACCTGATCCACATGTTTCTTGTGAACTTGTTGTTCTTTCAAAGGTTGGGTTGCTACTCCTTTTCCTTTGTCAACTACCTTAGATTTTTTACCAATGCTATAGGTGGTTGAAGAACCATTCTGTTGACTTTTTACAAAGGTCAACCTTTCATCACTCTTCTTCAGAGGAGATGAATTACTCGATTGTTCATCAAGTCCAAGTCCACCTTTCTCAGAGGGATCTCTCAGATATGATTGATCCTCAGTGAGAGTGTCACTAGCCTTTGCATATGATTGGAAGGATAGCTCTTTCTTTCGGAGTTCCTTATTCTCAGAAAGCAGCTTCATCATTTTCTTATTAAGTTCATCCAAGGCTAGTTTGTGAAAATTTTCATTTTCAGATATCTGACTTTTCAGAAGGGCTATTTCAACGGTCTTGTTCTCAGATATCCTGGTTAATTCAGAAACCTCTTTTTCAAGAGTTTCTTTGCTTTCCTCTAGAATTCTGGTTTTGGATTGTGCTTCCAGAAATTCTTTCTCATAACGATCCAATTCACTCCTGATTAACTCCAGATCCTCAATTCCATCATCACTCGCATAGTACAGAAATTGTGAAATGTTAGTTACCTCATCAGCCATAAGACACATTTCAATGTTGGAGTTGTGCGACCGAATCTCAAAGAACTCCACACATTTCATTCTTCTTAAGACCGAAGTCGATTACATCGTGGGTGATTCCACACAATTCTGGTGATGGTAGGTTTGAGGTATCTGAATCTCCATCTTCAAAATCTGTCTCAATATCTAGAGCATCAAGTTGGATTTGAATCTTCTTCCTTTCTTCAGTCAGTAAGGCCCTTTGATTTCTTTTAAAATTTCTTCTGTCCTTCTTGTCACCTGTCTTGTGTTTGTTTAAAGCAGGACAATCTATCTTGAAGTGACCAGGATTTTGACAATAGAAGTAGATGTCATTTCCTATTTCTGCAGCTTCAATACTAACACCTTTCTGAATGGGGGTGTTCAGAGAGTTGTTCATTTGTATGTTCTTGTACTGGTGATAGTTTGGGCCAAGATGCTTTTTCAGCTTTTCTTTAGCTTTTCTTCTCTCAATCTCTTGACTCACAAATTTCTTCATGTGTCTTACTGCAAGAGAATTTTCTTCAGATGCTTCTTTGGTATCCTTATTTTCAGAAGTACCTTGAGAAATTAGAGCAACACTTTGTAGCTTTTCAGCTGTTTGTTCTCTCTGGGTTGTCTCATAGTCTACAGTAGCAAGATGAGAAAAGAGCTCTACTGGAGTAATATTTGGCATCCCTTGATTGAAATAAAAGAACTTGGTGTGTTCCCAGTTGTGATTGAGACTTCTGACAATAGTCTTGATCTTTTCTGACTGGGAGTATCTATTGCTTTCACCAAGTGCAACCATATCACTCATAAGAGTAGTAAATCTGAAATCAAGTTCTTCCAGAGTTTCAGTGGGACCTTGTTTGAAGTTTTGGAACTTCAATTTAAGAACTTCGAACTTGTTTTCTTTGGTTTTCTCAGTTAAATGATTTCTTCAATCAATTGCCAGGCAACTTTCGCCGTTTTAGCACCCCACAGTTTACACTGTATGTGCTCAGGTGTCGATCTGATGATGATATTACGAGCTTGACCATCCAATCTGTGTCTCTTGGCATCTTCAGATGTCCAGATCTCTCTTGGCTTGTCTTCATACATAATGCTTCCACGAGCAATATGACTACTATCACTAGCAGCCATATCATCGCTTTCATCTTCCTTGTCTGAGGCTTTTCTTCCATCAGACACCTCAGTAACTTGTTTAAGTTGTCTAATTTTGATAGGCCCTTCATTGATGACATCGATCATTTCGTCACTAATGGCCTCCAGATGGAGCATCATGTTGTTCTTCCATTTCTCGTAGTTTTCTGGTTTCAGAATGGGCGCACCTTTGAGACATACCGCACTTAACACACAAATTATATAGTCCTCAGAGAGGGACAAAGTTTCTTCACCTATCTGGGGATCTAGGTTCAGTGCAGAAGGCTTGTAAACCTCCTGCTCTTATACCAATTGTTGGTCCAGATAACGGCAAAGTAAAAGACTAGAGGGGGGGGGGGGGGGGATGAATAGTCTTTTAAAACTTTTGTCGATAAACACGCTTTCGAAACCAGGGGTTTCTGATACTTAAATTCAGAGCGCGGAAGACTTTAAGATAGGTAAGTGCAGAAACAGTAAGTATGTGTGTGTGTGCTTTGCTGAAATGCAAATACAGAGAGGTAAATAACACAGCAAGTATAGTGGTATCTGGAGGTGGCGTAATCCTCCAACTAATCCACTTCGGTCTTTCTAAGACCTAGAATTCACTAGAACAGATAATTGAGTTCACCTTACAATAATCCTATTCTAAGATTCCTAAACAAATGGTTCCCAACCAAATGTTCCCCCTGAGTTATTCCCCAGCTCCTAGAGCTAAGTACTTCCTCTACTCAGATAACCTTGGAGTTATTCCCTGATTTCCCAAATCAAGTACTTCCTCTACTCCACGCCTTGATGGTGTTGGTTATAAGGTTTTGTCAGAAAGGCTTCTCGTATAACTTTTCAGTTATGTTCACAAAGAGCCAAACAGAACGAGACTACTTAATACACTTGTTAAGTGAATGGCAGTCTGCTCTTTACTGACCCAAGTAATTGATGTCCGTTCTGGAGAATGAGCTTCAGAAAGGGTATCTGATAGTACAACTCTTTCACGAATAACAATCTCTTGTTAAGGTTCAGGACAACTTAGAACTACTAGTTATTCTTCAAGCAACAGAAAGCTTTCAGAAAGGATAGTAGAGTGCTTGAGAGAATACTTTGCTTGATGGTAAGTTTGCAAGATAGAGCGTTCTAAGGTATGTACTTCAAGCATCTAAGTGAGTGATATGTATCGATAAATTTGAGAGGCGTTTGAATTGTATCCGTTATGCTCTCTATCAAATTATATCCGTTTATATCTTGAACTATGTACTCAGAAGTCACTATCTCTTGTTTCAGAGAGGACTTGCTTTTTGCAGTATTTCTGCCGATGCATTTAATGCATAGTACTGTTCATTGTCCTTTAGTCTCAACGGATACATGAGCCTTTCTGATGGCTTGCATGCTCCATACTCATGATGTCATATGTCCAGAATCATATTTCAAAAGTAAGTTAATATACTTAAGAAAGGATTAAAGACATAGTCTTTCTGAGTTAGACTAAACCTTTGTGTCTTCATAAACCTTGTGCAATCTTTAGTCTTCTAATCTTCAGAAAAGCTCCATTGCTAGGATTGATCTTCATGGTCTTCTTGAAATAAAAATTACACTCAGAGACCTATAATCCTAATACAAGATTTACTAGACTAATCATACTCAGTGATTTCTTCTTTTACAATGTTCATGTGAACCAAGAGTACTTAATCACCTTTCTGGCTAAGATAAGAACATGTGATGAGTGATCAAAATACTAACAGATATTCCTAACAAAAGGTTTGAATCAACTTCTGTGCCACTTCTCTGGAGAAATCCTTATGCAATAAGGTCGCAACTTGATACTGTTCCGTGGGAAACATTGCATGGATGTAGTTCTCCAAGTCAAGAGCTCATGCTCGTCTCGTAAGTTGATCTGTGATTCTCAATATTTCAGAGAGATCTGAACCTTAACCTCTGCCATTTCTTGAAGCATTGAATGTGCTTTGGCAGGGTATGAAATTTGAAGAAGGGAAGTAGGTCCTTTTTCTCATCATCATGGACCTTCGTGGCACTTGTTTGAGCCTGAAAGAAAGAGTTCTGAGTTAGATTCAAAACTTGTGTAGATATCTGAGTACAAGTGTAGTTAGGTTTCTGAGGTACCTGAATGAGTACATCAGAGACTTGTACTCATCGAGACAGGTTGCCTCGGATATCTTGTTGTGAGGTGGAGACTTGGAAGTCCGGTCCTCATCAACCTTTCTTCGCTTGAACTCGAGAATTAAAACATAACAATTAGGAAATTTTATCAAGAAAATTTTATTGACAAATCGATATCCGAGATGTCAATTACCTCCGCTGGAGGCTCGATGTTTGTCTCACGTAAACTTGTGCGCTTCGAATCTTTTCTTGTGATGAAGGCCTTGATGCCTCATCAATTTCCATATGTTGTGAGGATTGAGTGGGCAATTCCTCAACAACTTCTACTTCTTTTTGAACCTGTTAAGTAGAAAGTGTTAGTCTGAGAAAAATGATCATAGATTGCTCTTTGAGGAGTATAAATATCTGAATGAAATACCTTCTCTTCAGAAGGTTCAGATACTTGTTCCTCAGAGGCCTTGGAAGCCTCTGGATTCCTCTCTGAAGAGATAGACTTTTCAGTCTCTTCATTTTTCTTCTCAGTTGGAGCCTATTAGAAACAAACACTTATTAGTGAAGTGTATTAACAAATATCTGAAAAATTATATCTTAAGGAAGTCTTTATCACCTGTAGCACAGGCTCGGATTCCTTAAGTTGTGAGGGTGTGGAAGCCTCCTTCTCAGTTTCTGAGGCAAGCTTTTCAGCTTCCTCTTGTTCTCGTGTTTCTAAATCAGCCTGTAACAAAGAAATTCTATTAAATAACAAGATTATGTGGCACAAAATATCACAAGTAGAGAGTTAAACCATTCAGATGCCTGAGCAATGTCAGGCTGATTGGTCTCTGGAACTTGTGACCCTTCTATGCGTTGATCTTGTTGGTCCATTTCATCATCTTTGTTTGAAGTTTCAGGTACTTCAGACCTTGCCTGAGTATGCAACTCAGTTGCCTCCCCTGGTTGATCATTCTGAGCAGATGTCTCAGTTTGATCCCTCTCATTGAGTTGGGGAACCTGCTCTTTTGCAGGATTTTCTTCAGTAATGAAAAATGCTGGTATCTGCAGCTCAAGTACCATTTCAGCAGTATTCACATCTGGCTGTTGTGGTTGTTGTGCTTGAGACAGACTGTTTAGTGTTGAGGCAATGGCAGTATCCTCTAACACTAAGTTATCACTCATCAGAGCATCTTTAATATGCTTCAGTCTTTGTTGCTCTGATGGTGTAATTTGTCCAGTTACCTTGGACACTGTTGCTTCTTCAGCAACTTTTGTAACAGGTGCTTGTTCAGCAACCTGTGGTGTAGGTTCTTCTTCAGATACCTCTACACCAGTTACTTTTTCAGTAACTTTAGCCCTTTTTGATTTTTCTAGGACTTGAGAAATGACTAATTCATCATCTTCATCGTCAGAGTTCTCATCAGCATTGGGAACTGATTGGTCCATAATTCCTGCGGTTTCTGCAGATAGGGCTTGGTATCTGTCACTACTTTCTTTAACAGTATTGATGAGTTCATCAGCAAGGCTTTCGGCAATAGTCTTAACATTTCTGAAAGCACTTTCTCTTGCTGAGTCTACTTCGATACCTCTTTTGCAGCATTGATGAGTTCATCTTCATTGATGAGTTCATCTGCAGCGACGGCAGGTATCTGGGAATCGACAACCTTAATGGGTGTGCCTTCTGATTTTCCAGCAGACTTCTTTCGTGAAGTTCTGGGCTTCTTGGTCGCAACTTTTACCTCAGATACCTCTTCAGTCTTTCGCTTCTTGGAACCTTTCTGAGATCCAGTAATCTTTTTCATCAAGTTCGTATACTCATATTTATAGAGTAGGTTACTGTTGGCAATGTCTGCCTTCTCTCTGAGCTCAATGCCAAGCTTCTCCAGCAAGTAACATATCTTTAGACCATAGCTTACTGTGGCCTTTGGCTCAGCAAGTCCCTTAGCGATTGTAGGCTCAAATCCTTGAATCTTCTTCACAAATTTCATAAAGGCGTACTTTCCCCATTTGAAAGGGCTTTCCAGCCTTTTGTCTTGTTGTTGCAACAAGAACATCATCATCCAGCGTTCTTGGCTTATTTAGTCAGCACCTCCTTGTAGACCATCAAAGCATCTGTGAAGAATGCATGCCAACACATCCCAGTGAACCAACAGATGTCTGGTTCTGATGTCAGCAAGCTTGAAATCAGTGGGTGTATCTGATTTTTCAAGATCACACACATCACTGTACAGTTGTTTTACACCTTCAAGGAGATCATCATCATTGGTGTCTATTTCAAAATCCTTTCCAAGATTTTGAAGGTCAAACAACTTGCAGAAAGTTGTTAAGTCCAGAAGGATTTCCTTTCCTTGATCAAGTTCGATAGACACTATTGCAAAGGTTTTAGAAACACAGATATAATCACGAGTTGTTGTAGAATTCTAACACATCCAAAGGAAGAGATTCTACTGGGTAGAGCTGATAGAAAACCCTTGATTTTTGCCTTTTCAAGCATGTCAAGTATCAGTTTTCTGTCGGCTTGAGTCTCAACAGCAGCAGTGAGGTATTCCTCGATCATGGCACCACCCCAAATCATTCTGTGATTTGAAGTCCAATGATCGGGATTGAAGTTCCCTACCAATCGATTGTTAATAACTACCAACTCTGGTGCTTGCTTTTCAAAGCATTGGTAGTACTTTGGGATTTCTGTGTAGTTGATCGTTTGGGGGCCATCTCTTTATATAGAGTGAATTTTTCGAAGATCTGAAATAGATTAAGGTGTAAGATTAGTGATTCTTTGCAGAAAAACTAATTTGGGAGCAGAGATTTGCAGAGAAAATAGAATGGTTTTTGCTATTCTTGTGCAAGTCGGAATGTTGGATTAGGCGAAAGTGATTTCTTTTGCCAAAATCCTATATATATAGCAACGAAATTTAGACAAACATATACATACAAATTGGTTTTGTATATATGTATCTGTGAATTGCAGACAGGCATGGGTAAAAGCTTGTTCGGCATTAAATGCATAGTGGGCCATGCTGGGATTTCAACAGTCCACTATTTACCGACAATTAATCTCCACCGTAAAGATCAATCGCCCATTTCATCAAGGGTCACCATTGCTTCTTCAGCAATGATCACAATCAACAATTGTAATTGTGCCCATTTAATGAATGTTGGCTATTAGCTATCTGAATCACGTTTATGTGTGAATGAGAACACTGTTGTATCTGATTCTATCTTATACTTGTTGTCTTTTCACAGTTTTACACAAAGATAGAAATAATACGAATTTCAAGAGAGTAGTTGACTGCAGACAGTTGTACTATTTTCTTTTGTGTTCCCCTCACTTAGTGACCTAGATATCTGAGTACCCGTCTCAGAGATCTTCAAATAGTCATTTTACCATTTAGCCTTTGGTTTCTGGATACCCGTTCCAGATACCTCTTCTCTGGATACCCGCCTGCATTCCTTTTCTCTCTCCTTTGATATCTTCTTCAGATATCAGAACTTTTTCAGTTCTTTGGTAGCTCCATTAGTCCAAGACTGTGTCTTAAGGCTAAGAATCTACTTTCTTGTAGTGGCTTAGTGAAGATATCTGCAAGTTGGTCTTCAGTGCCAATCTTGAGTATCTCTATATTGCCTTTTTCAACGTGGTCTCTGATGAAGTGGTGTCTAACATCAATGTGCTTTGTTCTAGCATGAAACTTAGGATTCTGAGTTATGGCAATAGAACTTGTGTTGTCACAGAAAATGGAAGTTTTCTCTTCATTGAGTCCATAGTCTCTGAGTTGTTGTTGTATCCACAATATTTGTGAAGCGCAACATCCCGCAGCAATATATTCAGCCTCTGTGGTAGATGTGGCAATTGAGTTATGTTTCTTGCTGAACCAAGATATCAATCTAGCACCAAGAAATTGACAAGTTCCTGAGGTGCTTTTTCTATCAAGCAATGATCCAGCATAGTCGGCATCTGAATGGCCAACCAAACTCAATCCACTATCTTTTGGATACCACAATCCAACTTCTACGGTACCCTTTACATACCTTAATATCTTCATAGCAATGTTGTAGTGTGACTGCATTGGATTTGTCTGAAATCTGGCACACACTCCAACTGCATATTGAATATCAGGTCTACTTGCAGTGAGGTATAGTAGAGACCCAATCAATTTCCTATACTTGTGTTCATCAACACTCTTGTCAGATTCAGTATAGGTCATTTTGGTTCCAATGCTCATAGGTATCTTAGCATTCTTTTCAGAAGGCTTTAGATTGAACTTGTTGAGCATGTCTTTTGCATACTTTGTTTGACTAATGAATATTCCATCATTGAGTTGCTTGACTTGCATTCCTAGGAAGTAATTCAATTCTCCCATCATGCTCATCTCGAATTTACTTTTCATGAGTTCAGCAAAGTCTTCACAAAGTTACTTGTCTTTAGATCCAAATATAATGTCATCAACATATACTTGAACTAAAAGTAGTTTCCTATCATGGTTCAATGTGAAGAGTGTTTTATCAACATCTCCTTTCTTGAAACCACTTTCTAGTAGGTATCTGGCCAATGTATCATACCATGCTCTTGGAGCTTGTTTCAGCCCATACAGAGCTTTCTGAAGCTTATAGACCATCCTACTTTCTGAGGAAACTTCAAAACCTGGTGGTTGCTCAACATAGACTTCTTCAGCAAGTTCACCATTTAGGAATGCACTCTTGACATCCATCTGATAAACTGTAAAGTCATTATGAGCTGCAAAGGCTAGAAAAAGTCGTATTGCATCCAATCTTGCAACTGGTGCATAAGATTCATCAAAATCTAGTCCTTCAGTCTGGGTGAATCCTTTGGCAACCAACCTAGCTTTGTTTCTGGTTATTTCACCAGACTCATTCATTTTGTTTCTGAAAACCCACTTAGTTCCGATTACAGATATTCCGTCATCAAATGGAACCAGTTTCCAGACTTTGTTTCTCTCAAATTGATCCAACTCTTCTTGCATTGCTGAAAACCAATCTTGATCCTTTAATGCTTCTTCTATAGTCTTTGGTTCAATGTTTGAGATGAAACATCCATAGAGACAATTTGCTTTTTCAGCAATTGCTCTTGTAGTTCTAACTCCTTGGTCTATGGGACCAATCACATCCTTTGCAGGATGATTTCTTATCCATTTCATAATGGGTTTTGAACTAGTAGGATCAATATCATTTTGATTTGAATGTAAATCAATATGATCTTGATGAGATACTTGTGCAGTATCTAAGATATCTGACACATGGGAAATGCCATGGATATCTGACACTTTTTCAGTGTTAGAGATATATGGGACTTGTATTTCAGCAATCTCATTTTCAGACACCTCTCCATGATGAAGGTTCTTAGTAACCTGTTCCATTTCTGGAGTTCTCATAGGAAATTCTTCATCATGTCTTAGAGTCATCTGGTTGTTACTAAGCATAGGTTGCTTTTCATCGTCAGACTCATCCTCTATTTGAATGATAGAATTGTTTCCTTCTGAGGATCCTTTTTCAGAATCTTTAATCATTAGTTCTTTGAACCTATCTGAGAGATCATCATTTAAGTGTACTTTCTTGTTTCCTTCATAGAACACTACATGAACAGATTCTTCGATCTTTTGCGTTATTTTGTTGTAGATTCTGTAGGCTTTACTATTCAGAGAATAACCAAGAAATACTCCTTCATCTGCCTTTGGTTGAAATGTTCTCAACTTTCTTTTCCATTGTTGAGAACAAAACATCTGCAACCAAACACCCTTAGATGCTTAATACTTGGGGGTCTACCAATGAAAAGCTCGTAAGGAGTTTTGTCATGGTGTTTGTTAATCAGACATCTGTTTTGAGTGTAGCATGTTGTGTTTACAGCTTCAACCCAATAGATTTCACTTATTTCAGTGTCAGCAAGCATTGTTCTTGCTGCTTCTTTCAGGGTCCTATTCTTTCTTTCAGCAACACCATTTTGTTGTGGTGTCCTTACAGAAGATAGTTGATATTGTATACCTTTGCAGGTACAAAACTCTTTGATGTACTGGTTCACAAACTCAGTACCATGGTCTGTTCTGATTATAGATACCTTGTCATTTTTCATGACTTCGAGCTTATTCAGCAAGTTAGGTATCTCAACCCTTGCATCAGATTTGTGTTTGAGAAAGACAACCCAAGTAAATCTTGAGTAATCATCAACAACAACCAGACCATACTTCTTTCCTGCATAACTAGTTACAGAGGATTCAAACAGATCCATATGTAACATTTGCAGTGGCCTTTCACTGGAATGTCTAGTTTTAGACTAGAAAGATGTTTTGGATTGTTTTTCCATTTGGCAAGCTGAGCATACACCTTATTTTCTATATGCCATTTTGGGTAAACCAACCACCAACTCTTTCTTAGCTAGCTTATTCAGAGTTTTGAAATTCAAGTGACTCATTCTTTTATGCCATAGCCAATTTTCTTCAGTGTGGCCAGATTGACTCACCACGAGACATTCTTCGGTTATGGCGGATGCCCAATCAGCAACATAAAGATTTCCTTTACGCCTTGCAACCAAGACTGTCTACTTTGACTCATTGTCAATCACTTTACATAGTTTTGACTTGATCTTGACAATGTATCCTTTGTCCACTAGTTGACTCATGCTTAGGAGATTATATTTCAATCCCTTTACATGAAGTACTTCAGAGATTGTAAGGGCTCCAAACTTCAAATTGCCAAAACCTATGGTTGGATTTTCATCTCCTCCAGCAAACCTGATAATTGGTCCATCATTGCAACTTTTGTAGTCAATCAGATTTGCTTTGTCTCCTGTCATGTGCTTCCCACATCCACTATCAAAATACCACTTTGAATTAGTCTTTAGAGTGTTCTGCACAAAACAGGAAACAGGAGATTAGGTTCTCATACCAACAATGGAACCATCTGGACTAAAGAATCTTCCAGTAGGAATCCATTTTTGAATGAATTTCTTAGGACATTCTTTTGTCTAACAGGAACATAAGGAGGAATCCTAGTTAAATGATTTGTATCATTGTTGTTAAGAACTATTTTCTTCCTTGGTGTGTTCCTTGGTGCTCCATTTGGTGCTTTCAGATACCTGTCAGGTTTCTGAGTCTGCTTCTCAGAAAACTTAGCTTTCCTAGCCAGATTTCTTCTACCCCTAGCATTCAGATTTTCAGTGGCTTGATTTATCTTCCACTTCTGATAATTGCTGTGAGCAATTCTAGCTTTTAACCATCGTTCTTGCTCTTGTTTGTATTCACGAGCAAGTTGTTTCCCGATGGCTTTATAGCCAATACCGTTCCGAGCACCTGGTGCTATCTGAGATCTCTTCTCAGCAGCTTTGCTAGTCTCTGGATAATCTATTTTCTTTCCAGAAAACGTGACATAGGAGAATTTGTCAGCTCCTGCAATTTTTCCTTTTTGAGAGACATAGCACTGTGGGCGATTACACTTTTCAGTGTTATGTTTCTTTTCAGAGACATTTCCCACATTTTTCCTTTGGACTTGTTTTTCCCACAAAGGCTTGGTCGCAACTGCCTTTCCTTTGTCGACAATCTTAGCTTTCGATCATGTAGATTGTTTGGGAATCACTTGCCGAAAGCATCGACAAATGTTCGTCCTTCATTACTCTTATTCAGAGTGGTGGAACTGTTGTGTGTGTCCACCAAGTCCTCTCTTTCAAGGATCTCTTAAATAAGATTGTACTTCAGTAAGAGTGTCACTAGCTTTGACATAAGATTGAAAAGATAGTTCTTTCTTTTTGAGTTCCTTATTCTCATAAAGAAGATCTTCACATTTCTTTTGAAGATTGTCCATTGCTTCTTTATGTGACTTTTCGATCTCAGATATCTGAGCCTTGAGAAATGCATTTTCAGCATCCTTTTTCTCAGATATCTTGATTAATTGAGAATTTTCCTTTTCAAGAGAATTCTTTTCTTCTTCAAAACTTTCGGCTCTAGCTCGGATCATTAGAAATTCTCTTTCGTAGAGATCAAGTTCTCTTTTGAGTTTTTCCAGATCTTTGATTCCCTCTTCATCACTTACATAAGTATAACAGGAAGTATGTGTTACCTCATCAGCCATTAGACAAGGTTCAATGTTGGAGATATCTGGAAAGATTTCTTCAGCCATTCCACACACTTCTTTCTTCTTTTGACCAAAGTCAATTACTTCATGAGAGACACCGCACATTTCTGGGGAAGGCAGTGTGGAATCATCTGAATCCTCATCCTCAGAATCATATTCAATATCTAGAGCATCCAGTTGGATTTGAATCTTTTTCCTTTCTTCAGTGAGCATAGCTCTCTGACTTCTTTTGAAGATTCTTCTGTCTTTCTTGTCACATGTCTTTAGTTTGTTGAGGACTGGGCAATCCTTCTTGAAATGACCAGGTTTCTGACAATAGAAACAGATATCGTTTCCGATTTCTGCTTCCTCAGTACTTGATGCTTTCTGAGCCATTGTTCAAATGAGCTTTGCATATTTTTGTACTGGTGGTAGTTTGAGCCTAGATGCTTTTTCAGCTTTTCTTTGGCTTTTCTTCTCTCAATTTCTCGACTGACATATTTTCCCATTTACTTTACAGCAAGAGCATCCTCAGTCACTTCCTTGCCTTTCTTCTTTTCAGAAGTTCCTTGAGTAACTAAAGCGACATTCTGCAACTTCTCAGTTGTTTGTTCTGTTTGAGTTGTCTCATAGTCAACAGTGGCAAGATGAGAGAAAAGTTCTACATGAGTGATATATGGCATTCCTTGGTTAAAGTAGAAAAACTTTGTGTGTTCCCAGTTATGATTTAGACTTCTCACAATAGTCTTAATCTTTTCTGACTGGGTATATCTATTACTTTCACCAAGTGCAGCCATGTCACTCATAAGTGTTGTAAACCGAAAATCTAGTTCTTCAAGAGTCTCTGTGGGACCTTGTTTAAAGTTTTGAATTTGAGCTTCAAAACTTCGAACTTGTTTTCCTTTGTTTTCTCGGTCTGCATTTCTTCAATCGATTGCTGTGCCTATTTCACTGCTTTTTGCACCCTACAGTTTACTTGTATGCTCTGGAGTAGAACGTATGATGATATTACGAGCCTGACCATCCAGTCGATTTCTCTTGGCATCTTCCGATGTCCAGAGCTCTCTGGGCTTTGGTTCGTAAATAACTTCACTGGTAGGTCTCCCACTGGTTGACGCATCTGTCTGTGAAGACCCATCGCTTTGTTCTTTGTCTCTACCATTAGAAACCTCTATGACTTGCTTGAGTTGTTGAATGAGTATTGGGCCATTCTTTATTACTTCGATCATTTCGTCACTGATGGCTTCTAGGTGGAGCCTCATGTTGTTCTTCCATTTTTCATAATTCTCTGGCTTGAGAATTGGGGCGTCAATTAAAGACATCCTGCAGCACACACACTAAACAAATGAATCAAGTGTAGGTGAAAAGCAGTTAGTGAGCACTTATCTGGGATCTAGGTTCAGTGCTGAAGGCTTGGGAACCTCCAGCTCTGATACCACTTGTTGGTCCAGATAACGGCAAAGTAAAAGACTAGAGGGGGGGGGGTGAATAGTCTTTTAAAACTTTTGTCGATAAACACAGTTTCTCAGATATCTGTGTATATATCTGATACTTAATTTCAGAGAGCGGAAGACTTTTATGTGATAAGTGCACGTGTTTCAAGAAGATGTGTAAGTACTTTGCAAGATAAGTAAAGCAAGTAATAAAGCTGAAAGTAAATAACACAAGTCTTTTATAGTGGTATCTGAAGGTGGCGTAATCCTTCAACTAATCCACTTCGGCCTTTCTCAGACCTAGAATCCACTAAGACAGATAAATGAGTTAACCTTACAGATATCTTCTCTTGATTCCTAAATACACTAGGTTCCCAACCAAGTGTTTCCCCTGAGTTATTCCCCGACTTTCACAGCCAAGTACTTCATGTACTCAGAAACCTTTTTGAGCTATTCCTTAGCTTCGCAAGCTAAGTACTTCCTGCTTTCAAGAACCTTGAGTTATTCCTTAGTTTCCCAAACTAAGTACTTCCTATACTCCACGCCAAATATGGTGTTGGTTTTAGGTTTGTTTGTCGTGAGCTTCTTAAATAACTTATTCATTATTCAGATAGCTCTGAATCAAGTATAATTAATACACTTTTCAATGTATGGTATCTTGTTCTCATCTGACCAAGTCTATTGTAAGTGTTCCAGAATGAATCTCAGATATGAAATCTTAGTTCAACTCCTTCACATATAACAATGCTTAAGGATCGGGACACTAGAACTTTTGCTACTTAGAATCAAGAGCTCCGTCGCAATGAAAGCTTGAAGGTAAGTAGTTTGCTTGAAAGAGCTTGTGTGTGAGTATCCAATGTAAGTTCAGTGTTATGTGTGTGTTCTCAAGCAGTCTAAGTGTTGATATTTATAGATGAATTTGAGTGCCGTTTGAATAGTATCCGTTAGGCTTAAATCAAATTCAAACTATTGATATCTGAATATAATCTTTATGCAGTTTGTCTTCTTCTTGAAGTTACCGCTTTTGTTCAGACATTTACATCTGCGCATTTAATGCATCAGTACTATATTTTGTCCTCAGAGTGCCAAATCTATGCATGGTATCAGAGATCTTTATACAATTAGAGTTTTCTGAAAATTTGCATGTTCTTTTCCATCGATTATCACAACTCCAGATACCAATTGTTGAAACAACTTTTTTATAAAATATTCCTTTTCCAGAAACATAGTTTATATCCAAGGTATCTGAGTGTAGATATCTGTGGGCACTTTCCTCGTCTCATAAACCTTTTATTCTCAGATAACTTTTGCAACACTTGTGTTTCAAAACACTTGTTTCTTCAAGATATCTGGACATAGGTATCTGAAAAACCTTTGTCTTCAGCAATCTTGTGCAGTCTTCAAATCTTCAAATCCGTTGAACTTTTCCTGCTGGAAGTCTTCTTCTTGGTCTTCTTTAGAAAATAAAAATTACATTTCGAGACCTAACATCCTATACAAGATTTTCTAGACTATCATACTTAGTGAGTTTCCTCTTTTACAGTGTTCAAGTGAACCAAGAGTACTAACCACCTTTCTGAGCTAAGATAAGTCATTAGGTTGCTGATCAAAATCTAAACAGATATTCCTAACAGGGGTCGTAGACGAATACAAACATCAAGACCACAAAGGCGGAATACTCCCAACACACCACGACCGCGATTAGAGTGATTGTCCTTTGTGGCAACCAAAAGTGCACTACTTGTGAAGACCGGCTTAACTAACGACCAAAACCATCAAATTCATAAAAAAAATCACGACCTTACATTGTAATGTCCTTACACCATATGCTCTTTATCAAAGCAAGTGGCAAACAATTTAATGCGTGGTCAATGTTAAAAACCAGGAACTAGAGGTGAATGATAGGAAAATAATTTATGACTAGCTACGTGTGGTTTAGTGCAATTGCAATAAGGGTTTATTATCATGAAGTTGCTTGTCTTACTAGCTAATTACATTTAATTTTGACATATCAGCAAGAGGGTATTGCAAAATTGATGGAAAGTAGAGGACAAAAGTTGAGAGGCACAAAAGGTTGGGAAGTAGGGGCATGAGTGAGCAGAAATACAAGCTAATGTTTCAACATTTTCTTAAATAAGTTCGAACAACACAGCTGCGATGCAGCTTCCTTGTTTTGTACTTTAGTATCATCATGATTCATGATTCATTTCATTTTCACCCATAGATATTGCTATTGCAATTTACAATCTGATCAATCATACCAAACTATATATAATTGCTTACATTTACTATACGTTGAAGTTGACAATTTTTTCTTCGTTTACAAATTAATAACAAGCTTATTTCTTCCTTTTTTCTTTGAACAAGTGAAAATTTATTAAAATACAATCAGTTCAGTTCATGAGGAATGAAACTGAGTTGCCAAAAAACCTTACACAGCTCCAAGTATTGTTGAATTTTATTAAAATACAATCGTAATTTTGTGACAGTATTATTAAATAATTATTGACTATTTTAAACTTTTTAGATGAGATGAAATTAATGTTACCTATCGAATACGCCACATTAGCTCTGAAAGTAAGTAGATTCAAGACTGTTGCAACGTTTTCCATGGTTTGGGTTTCTCTTGGCTGATGATCAGTTGAGATGTACTAATAATATTGCTAGTGCTTTTTTTTTTTTTTTTTTTGAGAGAAATATTGCTAGTGCTTCAACAACATATATTCCAGTTTCAAGAGACTGTATGGTGTATATAATAAGTATTTTAATATTGACCTTTCATAAGGTTTGTAATATGTGTGTTGATTGTTTAATAATAGCTCCCACACCAATAAAATTATTGTGAGAATTTTCTAAATAAGGCCATAAGGGATACATTCAGAATTGATGGGGAATTGGGGACGATCAAACATGCACAGCGTATAGATTGGAACATATGCATTTGCTTAATGTTTTGGTTAAATTAAACCAACAACAATAATCGTATATATAAGGAATCGAACCTAAATTAAAAAATGAGCGGGGATAGCTCAGTTGGGAGAGCGTCAGACTGAAGATCTGAAGGCCACGTGTTTGATCCACGTTCACCGCATAATATTTTTTCTATTTTTATTATACTATATTTTCGAAGAGATGGCGTTGCTTTAACATGAGCACGAACATTGTTAGTTGTTTTTTATACTACAATTCAGTTCCATTCAGTTCAGATCTGTTCTGTTCTGTTTTATTCAGACGAAGAGAACAGAGCCTTAGTGAAAGTCGCAAGATAGGAATTGTTTGCCTAGCATCATCTAAGTTCGTCCAATTATAAAAGGATCACCCAAAATACATTTACGACAACAATCTAACCGTGGTACTTCCTACAATTCCAAATCAGTAAAGATTTACATTATAGCAAAACTAAATGATTGGGTGGCTGATTCGAACTAAATATAGTATTAAAAAACAAACTAGCTAGCTTAATTTTTTGATAAGCTGTACAAACTTATCAGATCCAACTAGGCATTTACATAATAATCTTATTACAATAAGCTAATCGAGTTGATAAATTAGTGCTAAACATAGCATATATAGTGCAATTGAAGATTTTATCATTACGGTTTGAAACTAACTCGTGATTTAAGTTGAATTTTATTGACTATAAAAGGTCGAAACTTACAGCTTCTAAGGGGCAGAGGAATTACATCATATTCATATCATTTGTTCAAAGTTTCAAATACAGGAACTTACTCAAAACTGAACACCTAGGCTAGCTGCCCACACTATATAACCCAAGAAACAACGAACTTTAAAACACAGAAAATGCATTTCATCAATTGCGGAAGATGGTGACACTCCACAACGACTTTTTGCACTTGTTCACTTCAAACACACACGTATCACCTACTTCTAACGCGTTATCATTCACAAATGTGTTCCATCCGGAGCTCATTTTTGCACTGGACGACTATAAGACACACGTCGCAATCCATGTCACATCTTTAAGTTGAAGCTTCACCTTGTTGTGCTTTGCAGGCAAATGTTCTCTTGCAAAGGATAAAGGCAAAGTCTGCTTGGCAGTTGGCAGATGAACGGCATCATAATAAACACGAAAGAAAGTACCTCATGATCAGGCATAATTGGCAAACATTGGTTACAGGCAGGGGTGGACCTGGGGGAGCCGTTCGCCGCCCTTAAAATTTGGAAAAAAAAATTTTATAGGTAATATTTTCGAAAATTTTGAATTTCGCCCCCCCTAACCCTCAGAAAAACCTCATATATGTAATTTCGCCCTCCCAGATTGAGATCCTAGGGCCGCCCCTTGTTACAGGAATCAAATGCTAACTTACCAAACTAAATGGACTAGTAACATAAGATGGCTGCATGATTCTTATGCAGGTTGGGTTGTCGGATACAAGTGCTTTTGCCATTTTATATGACCTGTACGTTTCCTTGTCCCTAATCCTCCTCAGCTGATGGCATTCCTCTGCATAGAATCAACAAAAGAACTTTTTTGCAAATTGGTACTGATTCTTATATAGATATATACAAGGGCGGACCTATGCTTGGGCTTAAGCCCACCCTGAAAATTTCATAATGTCTATATGGTATATCTGAAACATTAAGATTATATTCGAATGTGTCACAGTGGCAATGTCTTGAACTCAGTGGCTCAAGTTCAACATTTCTCTAGTTGCATTTTTTTTCCTCCTACTGTCCTTTTCCTCATTTTTTTTCTATTCTTTTTACTACCTTTTCTTACATTAATATCTTCCTTTATCTCCTTTTTTACTTAATTTCTTCACATTTTATTTCTCTCATTTCCTTTTTATTTCTTAGTTCTTAATAATCCTATTTCTATGAACATGCATTTCTCCATCCATTATTCCTTCTCTTTTATTACATACCAGCAATACCTTTCCTTGTCTTTTTTTATCTTATTATGTATGTTTATGCACCATCATATTGTAGTTTAAATAATTGTAATTATATTTTTACCTTTTTTTCATACTATAAAAGTATATAGTATGTACTTGGTTTGCTTTAGTGTAATAAATTGGTTCATAATTTTATTTCCCCCTTAATAGTAGCCCACCCAAAAAAGAAATCCTGAATCCACCCTTGGATATATAAGTCAACAGTTATATTTCTTCAATGCAAATCAAACTGAAATGTATATATTATATTGCCTTTATACCATAAATCCTTTTGCGTTTTCCTTTTAAGCTAGTGCAGACATCTTTGGAGATTGTAGCAGAATCCTCTGATTGTGATCCATTCCCCACTTTTTTCTGCAACCGGAAGATGGTGACATTCCATAACAATTTGCCACGCTTGTTCACTTCACAACATCACCTACCATTAGAGCATTGTCCTTGACAAACTTTCGCCATCCACTAGTCATTTTAGCTTTTCTTGGGCTGAAGGTGCATTTCACACTCCATGTTCCCTTTCCTTTCATGCAAAGCCTTATTTTGCTCTCCTGTTTAGGTAAATTATCATGGGCAAAGTGTAACGGACAAAAAAAATTATTGCTACGGAGATGCAAGGACGCAGTAAAGCAACTATAACTTTCTATTCTAATGATCATTGATCAACATACCAAAACAGTTGGAGGACTACTAATATCACAAATGCAGAACGGGTTGTTTGACTTGAAAGCTTTCGCCCTTTGATAAGCTACACATTTTTCTTTATCGACAATGGTAGTCACTTTTTTCATAGATCTACATTTATCTACATCATGCAGGTAACAATCGAACAGCTCAAAACGAAGAAGCACATAAAAAATATATCTCCAGCACAAATTAAAGTGCGAATATCAATCAAACTACCTTTACCAAAGCTCCTTTTCCGTTTTCTCTTCTGAGTTGTGTGAACCTCTTTCAAGATTCCAGCAGAATCATCTGATCCAGATTCATTCACCTCTGTTTCGACCGGCACTTGATCCTCTTCATCAGCACCAGCATTGTGAATAGGATATTCAATTTCCAGAGTAGTCATGTCAAATATGAAAACATCAAAATGTGATTTTCCGTCATAATCGAACACCAGAACATGACAAAATTTAATCGAATAATAATCTCTAAATTCCTCCCATCCGTTATGCGACCAAGTATGACCATCAATTTGAAGCAACTTTATCAGGCAAGTTCTGCCCGTATTTTCGGGTAAAACCGGACGGAATTCTCTGTAAAACACAAACATATATAGTAGTACTCAACAAGCCGACAACAATCAACATGCAGAACAAATTTAGACTTGATTTATTGAAAAGGCTAAATAATTAGCAGAAAGCAGAACCCAGTTATGATATGAACAATTAACATCTCAGCTTGATTACCAAAACGAAATGATCAAATGAATGAAGCGATTTAAACATGCAGAACAAGAAAATGAAGGATCTAAAAAAAAAAAAAAATTAAACTAAACTTACAAGGTTGTGATCTTGAGGATTGACAACAATCTTGAAAAATTTGGTGGACAGTGAGAGATTTGAAATTGGGCCATCATCGTAATATGCTTCTTGCTTGCATTCTCTAACCATTTCTTATTTGCAGATTTGATTTTCACTCAGTTAATTTGTGCCGGTTTGATGAAGAAAGAAAGAAAGAAGGTGAAACTTAGTTTGTAGTGCTTCACGATTAATTGTTAGGTGGTCACATTATTAATGTTTATGTAATGTGAGAGCCTCGAAAACTATAACTAATAGAATGAAACCCTATATGAACACCATTATTTCTGGAACTTAGTCTGCTTTTGTGTCAAATAGACTTATTAGTTATTATTGATAATGTACTCGTAGCCTATGAAGTTAATCATTTCTTAAAACAAAAAATTAAGGGCAAAGACATTTTTATGGCTTTAAAGCTTGATATGAGTAAGGCTTATGATCGAGTCGAATGAGTTTTCCTAAAAAGAGTGCTTGAGAGACTAGGCTTTGAGAACTCTTTTATTGAGCTCATTATGCTTAGTGTGTGTACGGTCTCCTATTCTGTTTTACTTAATGGAGAACCTTTGGACCCAATTCAGCCGGAGAGGGGCATCTGGCAGGGAGATCCCCTTTCACCCTATTTGTTTCTTATGGTTACGGAGACTTTTAGTGCTCTTATTAGACATGCTGAGGAGAGAGAGGTGTTGCGGGGAGTGGCGGTGTCTCCTAGCGCACCAAGGATATCTCATTTACTTTTCGCATATGACACTTTATTATTCTGTCAAGCTTCCACTACTGCTGCTTTGGAAATTGTTCGTATTCTTGATCAGTATAGTTTGGCCTCAGGACAGGTAATTAATCTGGATAAGTCCACTGTGGTGTTTAGTCGGAATGTGGGGAGTGATAAAGTTGAAGAGGTGCGGAGTTTCTTCCTGTTAGGGTTGTAGAGAAACATGAGAAATATCTGGGGCTCCCTACGGAGATGGGTAGATCTAAGAATGAGGTGTTTAGTTGGCTTCGAGAGAGAGAGAGTTTGGGATAAAATTAGAGGTTTTGCAAATAGATTTCTCTCGAAAGGTGGAAAGGAAGTTTTAGTTAAAGCTGTGATTCAAGCTATTCCTACTTATGTTATGAGTTGCTTTAAACTTCCTGATTCTTTTCTGAAGGAGATTGAGTCTATCATTTCTAGATTCTGGTGGGGTAATGGTAAAGACAATAAGATTCATTGGGTTAAGTGGGATTCGTTGTGTGATTCGAAGAGGGATGGGGGTATGGGTCACGATTTGAGATCTTTTAATATGGCGATGCTTGGGAAACAAATTTGGCGCATTATTCATAATCCCGATTCCCTCCTTAGTCGAGTCTTCAAGGCCAAACATTTCCCTCATACTGATGTCCTTGATTCTGTTCCTAAGGCGAATGCATCTTTTACTTGGAAGAGTATTCATGGAGCCATGCCTTTACTTCGATATGGTGTTAAATGGAGGATAGGTGATAGATAATGTGCAGATCTTGGATAGTAATTGGATTCCAAGAGACCATGCTTTTAAACCATTTACACCAGATTTATTGGGACATGGTGATGTTATTGTTGCTTCACTGATTGATTCCTCTACTGGATTTTGGAACATAGATGTAGTCAAACAGATTTTTTGGCCTGATGATGTCAATGTTATCCTCTATATTCCCCTGACTTCAGTTTATAACAGTGATGTTCGAGTTTGGCATTTTAGTAAGACTGGACACTATTCCGTCAAATCAGCCTACTACCTTGCCCGCAAATTAAAAGTTGCTTCAGTCGATAACTCCAGGGGACAGAGTAGTAACATAGCTGCGTCTGATTGGGACTGGTTATGGAAAATCAAGATCCCGAATAAGATTAAGGTTTTCTTTTGGAGAGCCTTACGCAACGCGCTCCCTGTGTGTAGTAATCTGAAACGCAGGGGAATTGATGTAGACATCACTTGCCCACTTTGTGATAATGGAGATGAAACTTTGTTGCATGTTCTGAAAAATTGCTCCTATGCGCGTTTATTTTGGGCCCTTTCTAATTGTCCTAACAATCTTATAATGGCTGAAATAGATACTTTCATGGCTTGGACGCAATTATTCAGAATGACATCTACCAGGTGCTATTTGGAGGTGTTCATCTGTTCATGTTGGGCACTGTGGTCGAATCGAAACAGAAAGATCCATGAAGACAAAGTTTATGATGCTCAAGACTCAAACCAGTTCGTGCGGAATCTTATCAATACATTCAAGGCGGCAAGGTCATAATTTGATAGTTCAAGGCCACCGGAATTGGCAGTGGTTTGGAATCCTCCAGTGAATGGATTCGTCAAACTAAATTACGATGCTTTAGTCGGACTATCACAAAGAAGAGTCAGAGTAGGAATCGTTGCTCGGGGATCGTATGGTACAGTCCTAGCTTGGAGAAGAATTCGCCTGGAGTTTGTTCACAGGCCGGAACTTGTAGAAGCTATTGCGGCAAAATATACTCTGCTAATGGCAATTGAACTCGATTTTCAACATATTGTGGTGGAGGGAGATTGTCTTGTCACGGTCAATCTCTCAATCACGTGAGAATTGAACCCAAACAAACAAAGTAACAGGAAAACGGTTACCTCAAGTCGAAAAGATGATTCATAGAGGAATCGAGAGCCAATTTCAATATATTTTCAGTAATGAGTTACAATTTGAGCTCAATTGCCCTTTTATAGCCACAATAGGGAAAATACGGCTAATAGAAGAAACAAAGCATTCATGAGCCGTTAGATTACGAGACACGTGTTATAATCTCCTTCAGTCGACAGTTACGCACTCTCCTTTCTAGTAACAATCGCTCCGAGCGCTTAGAACCCAAAACAGGCTAAAAGCGTGGGTGTTAGGAATATTTGTTCGTTTTTTGATCATTCATCACATGTTTTTATCTTTGCCAGAAAGGTGATTAAGTACTCTTGGTTCACTTGAACATTGTAAAAGAGGAAATCACTGAGTATGATTAGTCTAGTAAATCTTGTATTAGGATCATAGGTCTCTGAGTGTAATTTTTATTTCCAAGAAGACCATGAAGATCAATCCTAGCAATGGAGCTTTTCTGAAGATTACAAGACCGGAGATTGCACAAGATTTATGAAGACACCAAGGTTTAGTCTCACTCAGAAAGACTATGTCCTTAATCCTTTCATAAGTGCATTCAGTTACTTTTGAAACATGATTCTGGAACATATGACATCATGAGTATGGAGCATGCAAGCCATCAGAAAGGCTAATGTATCCGTTGAAGACTACAGAACAAGAAATAGTACATGTGCATTAATTGCATCGGTAGAAAAGCCGCTAAAGCACAGTCCTCTCTGAGATATGAGACAAGGACTTCTGAGTACTCATTTCAAGATAAGTATAGACTGAATTTGAAATGTGTCTAACGGATAACATCCCAATGACTCTCTAATTCATCTATAAATATCACACATTTAGATGCTGAGAAATACGACAAAAGAACGATCTAACTTGCAAACTTACAATCTAGCAAAGTATTCTCTCAAGCACTCTACTACCCTTTTCTGAAAGCTTTCTGTTGCTTGAAGAATCACTAGTAGTTCTAAGTTGTCCTGAACCTTAACAAGAGATTGTTATTCGTGAAAGAGTTGAACTATCAGATAACCTTTCTGAAGCTCATTCTCCAGAACGGACATCAATTACTTGGGTCAAGAAGAGCGATTTCCATACACCTGAACAAGTGTATTAAGTAGTCTTGTTCTATTAGCTCTCAAAACATAACTGAAAAGTTATACGAGAAGCCTCTCTGACAAACCTTATAACCAACACCATCAAGGCGTGGAGTAGAGGAAGTACTTGATTTGGGAAATCAGGGAATAACTCCAAGGTTATCTGAGTAGAGGAAGTACTTAGCTCTAGGAGCTGGGGAATAACTCAGGGGGAACATTTGGTTGGGAACCATTTGTTTAAGAATCTTAGAATAGGATTTTTGTAAGGTGAACTCAATTATCTGTTCTAGTGAATTCTAGGTCTCAGAAAGACCGAAGTGGATTAGTTGGAGGATTACGCCACCTCCAGATACCACTATACTTGTTGTGTTATTTACCTTTCTGTATTTATCTTTCAGCAAAGCACACACACATACTTATTATTTCTGCACTTACCTATCTTAAAGTCTTCCGCGCTCTGAATCTAAGTATCAGAAACCCCCCAGGTTTCTGAGAAACTGTGTTTATCGACAAAAGTTTTAAAAGACTATTCACCCCCCACCCCCTCAGTCTTTTACTTTGCCGTTATCTGGACCAACAAGTGGTATCAGAGCGGGAGGTTCCTAAGCCTTCTGCACTGAACCTAGATCCCCAGATAGGTGAAGAAACTTTGTCCCTTTCTGAGGACTATATAATTTGTGTGTTAAGTGTGCAGGTATGTCTCTGAGTGATGCTCCCGTTCTGAAGCCAGAAAACTACGAGAAATGGAAAAACAACATGATGCTCCATCTGGAGGCCATTAGTGATGAAATGATCTATGTCATCAATGAAGGGCCTATCAAAATCAGACAACTCAAACAAGTCACTGAGGTTTCCGATGGAAGAAAAGCCTCAGACAAGGAAGATGGAAGTGAGGACATGGCTGCTAGTGATAGTGGTCATGTTGCTCGAGGAAGCATTATGTATGAAGACAAGCCAAGAGAGCTCTGGACATCTGAAGATGCCAAGAGACACAGATTGGATGATCAAGCTCGTAATATCATCATCAGATCGACACCTGAGCACATACAGTGTAAACTGTGGGGGTGCTAAAACGGCGAAAGTTGCCTGGCAATTGATTGAAGAAATCGTTTAACCGAGAAAACCAAAGAAAACAAGTTCGAAGTTCTTAAATTGAAGTTCCAAAACTTCAAGCAAGGTCCCACTGAAACTCTGGAAGAACTTGATTTCAGGTTTACTACTCTTATGAGTGATATGGCTGCACTTGGTGAAAGCAACAGATATTCCCAGCCAGAAAAGATTAAGACTATCGTCAGAAGTCTCAATCACAACTGGGAGCACACTAAATTCTTTTATTTCCACCAAGGAATGCCAAATATTACTCCAGTAGAGCTCTTCTCTCATTTTGCTACTGTAGATTATGAGACAACTCAGAGAGAACAAACAGCTGAGAAGTTGCAAAGTGTTGCTCTAATCTCTCAAGGTACTTCTGAAAAGAAAGATACCAAAGACGCATCTGAAGAAAATGCTCTTGCAGTAAGACACATGAATAAATTTGTGAGTCAAGAGATTGAGAGAAGAAAATCTAAAGAAAAGCTGAAAAAGCATCTTGGCCCAAACTATCATCAGTACAAGAACATTCAACTAAACAACTCTCTGAAGACCCCCATTCAGAAAGGTGTTAGTACTGAATCAGCAGAGATAGGAAATGATATCTGCTTCTATTGTCAAAAGCCTGGTCACTTCAAGAGAGATTGCCCTGCTTTAAACAAGCTCAAGACAGGTGACAAGAAGGACAGAAGAAATTACAAAAGAAATCAAAGGGCCTTACTGACTGAAGAAAGAAAGAAGATTCAAATCCAACTTGATGCTCTAGATATTGAGACAGATTTTGAAGATGGAGATTCAAATACCTCAAACCTACCATCACCAGAATTGTGTGGAATCACCCACGACGTAATCGACTTCGGCCTTAAGAAGAATGAAATGTGTGGAGTTGCTGAGATTGCTGGTCCAGACAACTCCAACATTGAAATGTGTCTTATGGCTGATGAGGTAACTAACATTTCACAATTTCTGTACTATGAGAGTGATGATGGAATTGAGGATCTGGAGTTAATCAGGAGTGAATTGGATCGTTATGAGAAAGAATTTCTGGAAGCACAATCCAAAACCAGAATTCTAGAGGAAAGCAAAGAAACTCTTGAAAAAGAGGTTTCTGAATTAACCAGGATATCTGAGAACAAGACCGTTGAAATAGCCCTTCTGAAAAGTCAGATATCTGAAAATGAAAATTTTCACAAACTAGCCTTGGATGAACTTAATAAGAAAATGATGAAGCTGCTTTCTGAGAATAAGGAACTCCGAAAGAAAGAGCTATCCTTCCAATCATATTCAAAGGCTAGTGACACTCTCACTGAGGATCAATCATATCTGAGAGATCCCTCTGAGAAAGGTGGACTTGGACTTGATGAACAATCGAGTAATTCATCTCCTCTGAAGAAGAGTGATGAAAGGTTGACCTTTGTAAAAATTCAACAGAATGGTTCTTCAACCACCTATAGCATTGGTCAAAAAGCTAAGGTAGTTGACAAAGGAAAAGGAGTAGCAACCCAACCTTTGAAAGAACAACAAGTTCACAAGAAACTTGTGGATGAGGTTTCTGAAAAGAAATACAACCCTCAGACATGTAGCCATCCACATTGCTATATTACTAGGAAAGGAAGAATTGCTGGAATAGGCAAATTCTCTACTGTACCATTTTATGAAAATAAAGACGGTGCAGAAACTAGTAAGGCTTCTGAAGACCGCATTCAGAAAGCCAAAGGTGTTCGAAATGGCATTGGCTATCGTGCTATTGGAAAAGTCCTTTTACAACAATATAAGGAAGGACAAGAACAATGGCGAAGGTCGATATTGCACGAGTAACAATGTATGGAAGAAATCTCAAACCACTGAAAAACTGAATGCCAAAGCTAGAAGGAACCTGGCCAGAAAGGCTAAGTTTGCTGAAAAGCAATCCCAGAAACCCAGGGTCCAGAAAGCTCCAAAGGGAACACCTACAAACTCCCCAAGAAGGAAGATTGAGATCAAAATTACTGATTCTATTGTTTCTCCTTCTGATAAAGTTAAACAAAAACAAACTCCCAAGAAATTCACTAAAATGTGGATTCCTACTGGAAGAATGTTTAGTCTAAGTGGTTCCATCTCTGAGGCAAGAACCTAACTCCTGTTTCCTGTTTTGTGCAGAACGCCTCTTGGACTAAGGCTCAATGGCTATTTGATAGTGGATGCGGAAAGCACATGACAGGAGACAAAGCAAATCTGGTCAATTACAAAACTTGTAACAATGGACCAGACATCAGATTTGCTGGAGGAGAATTAAATCCCTCTCTGGGATTTGGCAACGTCAAATTAGGATCATTAACTATCACTGACGTATTACATGTTAAGGGTTTGAAATATAATCTATTTAGCATGAGCCAGTTTGCATAAGGGATTTATCAGAAATTCAAAGCAAAGTATTGCAAACTTATTGACAATGAGTCAAAGGCATACCTTGGTTGCTAGGCGAAAGGCGATCTTTATGTTGCCGATTGGGCATCTCGCCACAATCAAGAATGTCTCATGGTGAGTCAATCAGTCACACGTAAGAGCACTGGTTATGGCACAAAAGAATGAGTCACTTGAATTTCAAAACTCTGAACAAACTTGCCAAGAAAGAGTTAGTGGTTGGCCTTCCCAAAACATCTTTCAGAAAGGATGGTATCTGTTCTGCTTGTCAGATGGGGAAACAATCTAAGGTCTCTTTCAAGTCCAAAATCGGACACTCTAGTGTTAGACCACTGCAACTATTACACATGGATCTTTTTGAATCATCTGTAACTAGTTATGCAGGAAAGAAGTATGGTCTGGTTGTTGTAGATGACTTCTCAAGATTCACTTGGGTTGTCTTTCTGAAGCCTAAATTTGATGCTAGGGTGGAGATACCAAACTTGCTGAATAAGCTTGAAGTCATGAAAATGACAAGGTATCTGCAATCAGAACAGACCATGGTACTGAGTTTGTCAACTAGTACATAAAGGAATTTTGTACCAGCAAAGGTATACAACATCAACTTTCCTCTGTAAGAACACCACAACAAAATGGTGTTGCAGAAAGGAAAAATAGAACACTTAAAGAAGCAGCAAGGACAATGCTAGGCGAATCGAGATAAGTGAAGTTTATTGGGTTGAAGTCAGAAACACAAGATGCTACACTTCGTAGCAGTGTTTGAAAAACAAACACCATGACAAGACCCCTTATGAGCTCTTGGTTGATAGACCCCCTAATATTAAACATCTGAAAGTGTTTGGTTGTAGAAGTTTTGTTCTTAACAATGGAAAAGAGTATCTAAGAACATTTCAACCAAAGGCAGATGAAGGAGTGTTTCTTGGTTATTCTATGAATAGCAAAGCTTACAGAGTTTACAACAAAAGAACAAAGAAGATTGAAGAATCAGTTCATGTTGTATTCTATGAAGAAAGCAAGAAATCACCCCTTGTTGATGAACTCTCAGAAAGGTTCAAGGAACTAATGTTGAAGGATTACGAAGAAGAACCTCGTAAAGGAAAAACATCATTATGGAAAGAGAGGATGACTACGAAGAAAAGCATGAAATGCCTAGTAACAACAGATGATTCTCATACATGATGAAGAATTTCCTAGAAAATTCCGAAATGGAAATCAAGATGTTCATCGAGAGCTAATTCTAATTGAAATGACCTCTCCGACGGTGCATGTCCCGTAAAACCTCACACCGAGCAAGTGTCGGACATTCAACGCCTTCGTGGTACAAAATGTCATAGAATCAAGAAGTATCAAGTCATAATCATAGTGATTCACATTCGATCACATAGATGTCAATTCTACTAGCCCTAAACCCATGATGAAATGGATCAAGGATAATCTCGCAAAAGACGGATTGGACCAATCAATCAAGGTGTTAGGACTAGGAGAGCAATAGCTGAAAATGCTAACTCTCTCTTTGGATGTTTCATCTCAAACATTGAACCTAAACTATTGAAGAAGCATTAAGAGACCAAGATCGGATCTCGCAATGCAAGAAGAGTCGATCATTTGAAAGAAACAAAGTCCGAAACTAGTTCCATTTGTAGAAGGAATATCCGTGATTGGAACCAAGTGGGTTTTCGAAACAAGATGAATGAATCGTGAAATAACCGTAAACAAAGCAAGGTTGGTTGCCAAGGATTCACCTGCATCAAGGTTTAGATTTTGATGAGTCATATGCACCAGTTGCGATTGATGCGATAAGACTCTTCTGGCCTTTGCAGCTCATAAAGACTTTAAAGTTTATCAGATGGATGTCAAAAGTGCATTCTTGAATGGTGAACTTGCTGAGGAAGTCTATGTTAAACAACCACCTGGTTTTGAAGTTTCCTCAGAAAGTAGAATGGTCTATAAACTACAAAAAGCCCTATATGGACTGAAACAGGCTCCAAGAGCATGGTATGACACTTTGGCCAAATACCTTCTGGAAAGTGGTTTCAAGAAAGGCGAAGTTGATAAAACTTTATTTACCTTAAATCATGATGGGAAACTACTCTTAGTTCAAGTATATGTTGATGACATTATATTTGGATCTAAGGACAAGCAACTTTGTGATGACTTTGTAAATCTCATGAAAAATAAGTTTGAGATGAGCATGATGGGAGAATTGAACTATTTCCTAGGATTGCAAGTCAAGCAACTCAATGATGGAATATTCATTAGTCAGACAAAGTATGCAAAAGACATGCTCACAAAGTTCAATCTTAAGCCTTCTGAAAAGAATGCTAAGATACCTATGAGCATAGGAACCAAGATGACCTATACTGAATCTAATAAGAGTGTTGATGAACACAAGTATAGGAAATTGATAGGTTCACTACTACCTTATCGCAAGGCACTGATATTCAATATGCAGTTGGAGTGTGTGCTAGATTTCAAACAAATCCAATGCAATCACACTACAACATTGCTATGAAAGTATTAAGGTATGTGAAAGGTACAGTAAATGTAGGTTTGTGGTATCCTAAAGAAGGTGGATTGAGTTTGGCTGGTTACTCAGATGCTGACAATGCTTGATAGGAAAAGTACCTCAGGAACTTGTCAGTTTCTGGGAACAAGACTTATCTCATGGTTTAGCAAGAAGCAAAACTCAATTACAACTTCTACCACAGAGGCTGAATATATTGCTGCTGGTTGTTGTGCAACACAAATTCTGTGGATTCAACAACAACTCAGAGACTATGGACTCAATGAAGAGAAAACTCCCATTTTCTGTGATAACACAAGTGCTATTGCAATCACACAGAATCCCAAGTTCCATGTCAGAACAAAGCACATTGATGTTAGACACCACTTCATCAGAGACCATGTTGAAAAAGGCAATATAGAGATACTCAAGATTGGCACAGAAGACCAACTTGCAGATATCTTCACCAAGCCCCTACAAGAAAGCCGGTTCTTGACCTTAAGACATAATCTTGGGTTGATGGAGTTGCCTAAGGACTGAAAAATGTCCTGAATCTCTAAAGTCTGAGTAAGCAAGGTAGGAAAGAAGTAGGCCTCTGAGAACATGCTCTCAGAAAGCCAAGTTGTTAAGAAGTGATGCAAAGGTTTCTGAGTAGCAACACTCAGAAAGGCAAAACATTTCTGGAACGGGTATCCAGAAAGGCAAAGGTTGGTACACACTCAATGAGTAAATAAGACTAGAACTTACTTACTAAGAGTGGGTCAAATACATTCAAACAAGTTTTCGATTCTTGAATTCAGGAAACTATTTAGTCATAAAGAGAAAAGACACATAAAGCCCGAAAAACATAAGTTCTGGGAGTCAAACATGTCCAATGTCTTGTATTTTTGCCATTTTCATGATAAATAATATAAAGATAAGGACTTGATACTCAGAATGATAAGCTCAAACGATTAAGTGTTCCTACTCTTTACTAAGTGACACAATGAATGTAGCATATTAAAAATCCATCAAGTCGGTACTTTACCATTTGTTGATTGATATCATTACAGGATATTCAATATAAGCCCTTGATGAATAAACGTTTGATCTCAATGGTTGAGATTAAAACAAAGCAAGTAATGTCTGTTGAGAAATGCAGACATGGCCCACTAAGCATTTAATGAGAAACATATGTGATACCACGCCTATGCAGATACAAAGACACACATTCATACTCAGTTATATGTATGTTGTATCTATGTACGTTTTATCTGCTATATATATAGGAATTGGGCAAAAGACAAACACTTTTACCAAATCCGAAATTTCATACTTGCATCAAAATAGCAAAACCTTTCAAGTTTTCTGCAAAACTTCTTCTGCAACTCAACTTCTTGTGCTTAGTCTTCTGAAAAGATAGACTAATCTCGATTATTCTTGCAAAACCCATCTATAAACACTCACTCAAAGACTCTATATAAGATATGGCACCAAAGAAGATGACCACCAAGAACCCTAAGGCCGCATCATCTGCTCCTGCTGAAAAGCAAGGAGGAAAAGAACTCAAGGTGTTGAATAAACGCCTTCTAGGAGAGTTTACCCCTTCTGACTGGAATCCAAGTCACAAGATGAATTGGGGAGCTTTTCTTGGAAGAAATATGTTTCTGCAGTCATTTCTTCAAGCGAGATAGAAAACGATATTGGGAATGTTGAAAAGTTCCCATATCTACAAGTTTCATGTCTTTGCACCCATGGACTATCCACCTTTGGATGTGTGGAGTTCTACAACAACTCCAAAATCTTCACAAAAGTTGTGAATGATGTAGAAGAGAAGTACATGCAGACTGAAGTTCAAGGACAAGAAATTGTCCTAGACTGCAAGACTTTCTGCAACTTATTCCGATTGAAAAATCGAGGAACAATCGACGACATCAACATCAGGGATGCCTCCATGATTCAAAGTGTTAAGGAGCTATTTGAGGCAATCCAGTTGAAAATGCAAAGGTTGTCCGACAAACTTTGTTCGAAAGCCATCGAAACCGTCATCTCCAGAAACATTGGAGTACTTTGGCTCTCATTCTGGTCCGTTGCTTTGATGGCAACAAAGGTGGAGTAGACCAGATAAGCATGGAGAGATGGATGCTGATGCATCTTCTGAATAAGAAGCATGAAGGGCAGGAAACCCACTTCAATTGGGGAATCGCCTTCAACAAATTTCTTGGGCACATTGAGGAATTTGAGCCTAAAATCATCAATGGCCTTGAGACAAAGGCCAATATGCATTTGGTCTCGAATTTGCTACATTCGAAACAATGGGAATCACTCTCGAGAGAGGCAGAAATCCAGTCACCAACTCTCTTTTCAGACATGCCTTTGATGAAAAGGAGAGAATTGCTGCTGAGAAAGCTCAAAAAGAGGCAGAAGAGCTTGAAGCTGCCCAGCAAGGTGAAGAGGTCTCTGAGCAAGCTGCTGCTCAACCTCCAGTTGCCAAGAGAAAGAGGACTCAAAGCAAGAAAGCCTCTAAGTCCCAAATCAGAAAATGCACAACCTTCGGAGACAAGATCTCAAGATGTTGTTCGCCGTAAAGGCAACACTAGAAAGCCCCAAGAATTACAGGGCAATTGCTCGAAATCTCCGAGATGATAGAAATATCATAGATGGGTCACTCCCAATCTGGATGTGACTCGATGATGATGAAGTACTTACACAAGTATTCAAAAGTCCAGATTCAGACCCATGGAGGAGCATCAAGCTCACCCTCGGAAAGAAAGGAGCCCCTCATCCGGCCAGGAAGAAGAAGGCCTGGATGAGGAAGATAGAGTGATGGAAGATGTTGACATTGCTTCCACACTCACAGTGCCAGCACTTAATGTGGCTAAAGAAAAACCTGTTCTTGAACAGGTTCCTCAACCTTCTGAGAGAGCTCAACTCTCAGAAAGGGATCAAACTGAGATGGAGACTCAGAAAGATATTGTAGAGGAGACCAACAATGAGCAAAGAGAGGCTGTGGAAACTCCACTAGTCCAAGAGACCCAAACTCAGCCTGACTCTATTCAGGTAACAAAAGTAGTTTGTATCTAACTTGTCAACATTAAAATGTTAACTTGTTACTCATAAGCTTCATTTGTTACAGGCCAACTTGGAGACACAATTTCAGGGGGAAGAAAACTTGTCCACTCCCTTGAATCAAGAAGAGGTTACTCCAACCTCAGAACATCAAGAAGAGCCTGTTCTACAGGTAGTAAAGTTATCTCTGAACAAGAAATAACTAACTTAAAATTACTCTAATCTTATGTTCTGATATTCTTAAATGTCTCTTATTAGGCTACAACTGAGAAAGTAGTGGAGGTGGAACCAACACCCCAACATCAAGAGTTTCCAGAGGCTGAAAAGCACTCTGAGGAAGTAGTTACTGAGCCTTCTGTTGAGAAGGTAAGTATCAGTAAACTTTCCTTAAGAAAGTTTTGGTAAAATTCACTACTTAATCAATATGTTTGTTCTATCTTACAGGCTCAATCAGAAGAACACTTGGACGGAGAGAATGTGATCTTATCTCCTCCAAGAGAAACTAAAACTGCTGAACAAGCAGTATCTGAAGAAAAGGTTCCAGAAACCCCCAAGGTTTCTGAGAAAGATGCTACTGAGCTTCCTCACTTGGAAGTAAGTGAAGTCTCAGAAAGTATTTTTCCACTTATCTTTTCTGATAACAAGTTTCTAAACATATTTGATTCTATTTCTCAGGTTCAATCAGAAAGAAAGGATCTTTGAGGATCGCATACTCCTCACATCAAGGTATCTGAGGCCTCGTGCCCAAACAAGCGAAGTCCAAGCAAATGAGCCTAGTGTTTCTACGGGTATGCTCGTAAAGCTTACTTTTGCACAGATACTAACACAAGTAGTTTGAACAAAACTAACTTGATCCCTTTCTTCGTGCTCAAAGTCTAGTGCCACTCAACTTACTCCAAGCCTTTAAGAAGCACGCTCTCAAGAAACATCTAAAGTGCTTGACAATGGCGTAAACTCGAAAGGCCGATCTTTCCGAAATTGCAAGTAATTGACATCCCGGAGAAAAGGGCCATATCAATCAATCTGGAAGACCATATCCATGCTATGTTTCCCACAGAATCATATTCTTTTGCCACTCTGATGGATGATAACTTCTTAAATGAAGTAGCACAAAGACTCCTAGCAGACTTTCAAGCTGTTGATGCTCAAACCAAAGAGCAGTTGGTGACCCATCCTGCCTTGCCCAGCAAGCTCACAACCTACCCTTCTGAGCAAGAAGAGGTAAATGGGAGGATGATCACACTTCCTAATGTGATCAACCTGGTTTCTGAAGATGAGGAGGAAACTGATGAGAATGACTACCAAGAACCTCCTTCTGAGCATCCAAGTCAAGAAGACAAGAAAAAGGATGATGATGATGATGATGATGATCAGAATGATGATCCCAACACAAATGGGGATTCGTAAAGTTAGCAAAGGAAGTGCGAGAAAAGGCTACTCCTTCCAATGCTCGAAAGCCCCATCATCACCACCAAAGTCTCATCAAAATACCCAACAGGCTGAACAAGACACAATTGAAGAAATCACAGCCACTGAGTTCAGGATTGAACAACTCAGATTTAAGTTGGAAGAGGAGAAGAGAATCAACTGAGAGTGTCAAGCTCTTATTGAAGAAAAGGAAGCCAAACTTGAAAATCTCAGATAAGTTAATGCTAAGGAACTGGCACTCCTAGATGAGCAAAGGTTGCTGAAAAATGCCATCGTTGTCACTGCTGCTGAGATAGATGCCATGAATGACAATGATTATGAAGAGCATTATGCTAAGGCTGTATCAGAAAGACCTTCTACTTCTCAGAAGGCCAGCATACTCAAAGGCAAACAAAAGATTGCCACTCTGCAAACAATCCAAGAAAAGGATTATGAGAGTGATGCTGAAATAACCCCAAGCAGAAGATGAGAGGCTAATCACTAAGGAAAAGCTAGCCCTTCTGGCTCCTCAAATTTTCTCTGCTCCAGGTGCTTCAAGAAGTGATGAGCACAGGTCAAGAACAGCTGTTTTCTTGGAACTAAGAGACAGACTTGTTGCTCAAGACAACCAAGTCCTGATCGATCGGAAGAGATGAAAGATTTGGGTCAGCATTGCTAAATAGAGCAACCAGCATAGCTCTCTCTCAGAAAGACTTAGCTCTGATCAGGGAAGAAGACTGCAACAATGCCAATCAAGCACTAGCAGATGCTACCTTTGCTACTCAACAAGCTGAGGCCATTCTAAAGCCTCTTGAAGAGCTCAACAGAAAAGAGCAAGTGTTGGTTAGGCAAAACAAGGACATGAAAGAAGAAATCCAATAATTGGTCAGGGTGCATAACAACCTCCAGAAGAACTTTGAATCACTCTCTGAAGCTTATGCTATCATGAGTCAGTCATTCATGACTAAGGGGGAAGGAGAGATGCCTCGGAAAGGTAGAGGAAGAAAAAGAAAACAATCAAATCTCCCCTCCTCAAGTCAACTAGTCATTAAGGACACCACTGGAGACACCCCTGCTGAAGAAGTTGTTCCAGATCAACCAGCCAGAAAGCTGAGAAGTATGGTCACTAGGGGTACCAAGTCCCTTAGGATCTCAGATGGGAACAACCAGAAAGCTTCTGAAGAAGAAAATCAAGAAGAAGGTGAGGTAAGAGGTCAAGAGAGTTGCAAGCCTCACAACTGGAACATCAATGATGATGATGAGGATGAATCTGATACAGATGAGCATCCAATTCATAAAAGAAGAAGGCAAGCAAGCCCCTTACAACCTCCTCTGGCAGCAAGGCCATTAGCGTAAGAACCCTTCCGAAATACCAAGTCAATTCAAGGACTTCCACCAAAGACATTGGCAGGAAGAAAGAGTCACAGGATCTCCAGACAGAAGGCCACCTAACAGAAAGGCTAGAAGGGATATTCAGTTTGGCAGAGCAAACAAAGAAACTCATCAAGAAAAGCCAACTGATGCCCACATTGAGTATGTGAAGACCAGTAATGAAGAGTCTTCATAGGTGCATTCGAACAAGAAAGGGTATTGGATTACGGGCGCAACATCTACTTGTCAATGATAAGTTTCAACTCCCATCTTCAACCAGATCCTAAAATGGAGTGAAGGCAAGCCAAATTTGCTAAAACATGAGCACCTTCATGCCTGGCTAAACTTTGAGGTTGAAAAGAGAAATGATGCCAGAAAGATGGACCTTTCTTTTCCTTGTCCTTACCCCAAGCCAAAAGATGTGCACAAGAGAAAAGCTGGATGGTAGCTACAAGAAGCGAACAAGCTAGGTGTTCATCCCTATGAGTCATTCTACATGACAAAGGATGAATATCTGGATGATATTCACTATCTGGAAGAAATATACAAGTATTTCAACCTATCTGCAAGTAGACCATGCACAGGTGCAGGGAAAATACTACTAGGTCAAACACTTTCTGAAGAAAAACTACAATCTTGGCAAGAGTTACCATGAAATTTGTATCTTATCCAGAAAGACAGAACTTCATGTCAGAAGGATACTTTATGACTATGTCCAAGAATGCAGAAAAGTGGATGATTATGTCAACTGATCCAGAAAGGTCTTTGAAGAACTTGAGGTTTCGAACTAAGTTATTTTTGAAGACTTGAAGACTAGTATCTTAGAATGTTTACTTGGAGCTTGGACTCTCTGTTGTTCTAATTTACTTAGTATGTTTTGTTACTTTTGTAATCTTCTTTGGTTGTTTCTAAACTTTATCTATTTGTAAAAGTTGCATCTCATTACGTAATCATACCTATCGAAGATCATACTCTCGGATACACTCTAATAGATGACAACTTATCGCAAAGGTCACTTCTTGTGATTTGGTTGATGTTTACTTTACGCATAATTCAACTAAAATTGAATATCATTTGAAATGATTAAGTGGTGGATTGTTTTCTCTTCCAGGATTACAAATTTGTAATAGGACTTTAAAAGATAGTCATGGATGACTGATCAAAAAGGGGAAAATTTGTTAGGAATATCTGTTAGTTTTTTTAAAATTCATCACATGTTTTTATCTTTGCCAGAAAGGTGATTAAGTACTCTTGGTTCACTTGAACATTGTAAAAGAGGAAATCACTGAGTATGATTAGTCTAGTAAATCTTGTATTAGGATCATAGGTCTCTGAGTGTAATTTTTATTTCCAAGAAGACCATGAAGATCAATCCTAGCAATGGAGCTTTTCTGAAGATTACAAGACCGGAGATTGCACAAGATTTATGAAGACACCAAGGTTTAATCTCACTCAGAAAGACTATGTCCTTAATCCTTTCATAAGTGCATTCAGTTACTTTTGAAACATGATTCTGGAACATATGACATCATGAGTATGGAGCATGCAAGCCATCAGAAAGGCTAATGTATCCGTTGAAGACTACAGGACAAGAAATAGTACATGTGCATTAATTGCATCGGCAGAAAAGCCGCTAAAGCACAGTCCTCTCTGAGATATGAGACTAGGACTTCTGAGTACTCATTTCAAGATAAGTATAGACTGAATTTGAAATGTGTCTAACGGATAACATCCCAACGACTCTCTAATTCATCTATAAATATCACACACTTAGATGCTGAGAAATACGACAAAAGAACGATCTAACTTGCAAACTTACAATCTAGCAAAGTATTCTCTCAAGCACTCTACTACCCTTTTCTGAAAGCTTTACATTGAAGAATCACTAGTAGTTCTAAGTTGTCCTGAACCTTAACAAGAGATTGTTATTCGTGAAAGAGTTGAACTATCAGATAACCTTTCTGAAGCTCATTCTCCAGAACGGACATCAATTACTTGGGTCAGTAAAGAGCAGATTGCCATACACTGAACAAGTGTATTAAGTAGTCTTGTTCTATTAGGCTCTCTGAAAACATAACTGAAAAGTTATACGAGAAGCCTCTCTAACAAACCTTATAACCAACACCATCAAGGCGTGGAGTAGAGGAAGTACTTGATTTGGGAAATCAGGGAATAACTCCAAGGTTATCTGAGTAGAGGAAGTACTTAGCTCTAGGAGCTGGGGAATAACTCAGGGGGAACATTTGGTTGGGAACCATTTGTTAAAGAATCTTAGAATAGGATTTTTGTAAGGTGATATCTGTTCTAGTAAATTCTAGGTCTCAGAAAGACCGAAGTGGATTAGTTGGAGGATTACGCCACCTCCAGATACCACTATACTTGCTGTGTTATTTACCTTTCTGTATTTATCTTTCAGCAAAGCACACACACATACTTATTGTTTCTGCACTTACCTATCTTAAAGTCTTCCGCGCTCTGAATCTAAGTATCAGAAACCCCCCAGGTTTCTGAGAAACTGTGTTTATCGACAAAAGTTTTAAAAGACTATTCACCCCCCCCCCCCCCTATTCTTTTACTTTGTCGTTATCTGGACCAACAGTGGGCTTCTCCATAACATTGCCCATTCCTTCTTTTTGAAGCTTGACCCCAAGCTTCCACCTAAGGAAAAGCTTGCACCAGCTTGTTCCAATCTTCCCAGGTGCCTTCATACTCCTGCAAATGTGCCCACTGCACCAACACCTCACCAACATAAGCATTGTTCCTTTTAACCATTCTTCTTCCCAATCGAGCCACAGGCTGTAGCATCACTTGTCCATCTTCATCCATATATGGTAATTTTCCTGCATATATAGAAACAGTAGCATCTACATGTTTCTTGAGGAGAGAAACATGAAACACTGGATGACTTTTACTATCTCCAGGTAATGCAAGCTTGTAAGCTAGTGTGCCTATTCTTTCGTCCACCTAAAATTATCCTGCATACTTGGGACTGAGTTTCCATACCCTTGAACTTCTCATGGTTAACTGTTTATATGGCTTGAGTTTCAGATACATCCAATCTCCCACTTGAAATTCTCTTTCGATCCTGTGTTTATCAGAGAGCTGCTTCATTCTGTTAGCTGCTATCTGCAAATGGTGTTTAATAACCTCATGCATCTGTTGCCTGTTCTCCAACAAATCATTCACTCCATTAGTAGTAATCAGTCCCTGGTGCCTGATTCCTAAATGAGTTGGTACATAACCATATAATGCCTGAAAAGGACTCATATTCAAAGTAGTGTGATATGATGTATTATACCACCACTCAGCCTGTGCAAGCCACTTACTCCATTTCCAAGGGAATTGTCCTGTCATGCACCTAAGATAAGTCTCTAAACACTGATTAACTCTCTCATATTGTCCATCAGTCTATGGGTGATAAGTTGTACTCATATTCAACTGAACACCAATAGCTTTAAACAACTCCTTCCAAAACTGACTAGTGAACAGTTGTCTCTATCTGACACAATGCTTTGTGGCAACCCATGGATTTTATAGACATTCTCCAGGAACAACTCTGGAAGGATGGATGATGTAACTGGATGTGATAGAGCAATAAAACGGCTATACTTGTTGTATATATCCACAATGACCCAAATGGTATATTTTCCTTCAGATCTTGGAAGCTTTTCAATAAAATCCATTGTAATATGTTGCCAGGCTCCATCTGGTACTGGCAATGGTTGCAGTAGCCCAGGCAATCTCACATGCTCAGGTTTATTGAGCTGACAAACCTGCATGCCAACACAAACTCCCTCACTATAGTTCTCATGCCAGGCCACATAAAAACCATGCTCATTCTACTATAAGTAGCCATAACACCACAATGCCCACCAATAGAGCTTTCATGCATGTGTTTGACCATCAACCCCCTTAATTCAGTTTCACTCCCCCACATAAATTCTGCCCTTATACCTCCACATTTCTCCATCAACCTGAAACAAGGACATATTAGCAGGTGCAAATGCCAATTCACTCACAACTTCAGCTAGTTTCTCATCACCCTGATAACTGAGTTGTAATTCTTCTATCCATTTAGGTTGACATACATACATTAACAAAGCATAAGTGACCCCCTGAGATGCAATATCATTGATATGTTCTCTCCTGGACAAACCATCAGCTACTCTATTGCTAGATCCCTGCTTGTATTCAATTGTGTAATTGAATCCCAGCAATTTAGTCAAGTATTTATGTTGAATGGGAGTAGAAATCTTTTGATTTACCAGAAATTTGAGGCTCTTTTGATCAGTTCTGATCACAAATGGTTTATGGAGCAGATAGGATCTCCATCTTTCAACTACTAGTACATTAGCTAAAAACTCTTTTTCATAGACTGACAAACCCAAATGTCTAGTACTCAGAGCTTTATTGATAAATGTGAAAGAACGTAAGAACCCGGACTTGTACTAAACTGCACTCACACCACAGTATATACCAATGTTGATATAACTGTTAATGTAACAGTGACTCAAACAGAAAAACAATACACAGCGGAAATAAACTAAAGAACACAGAGATGTTTTTCTTAGCTGGTATAATATACCAGCCGAGTCAAAGGCAAATATCCACTATATTGATTAAGTGAATTTATCAAAGCAATATTCAAGTTTCCACATATCGAAACCTTGAATTATGAAACCAAACTAAGTAGAATAGTGCTACCTATTCTATAGTTCCAGATCTAGTCAAACCTAGATGATCGAGAAACACTCTCTATCAAACTACAACTGCAAAGTCTAGTAAACATAAAGTAACTGCGATAATGTCTTGCAAAATGATCACTCTTGTCTTGTTCCTTTGAAGTCGTCCTTGACCTTGTATATATAGCATCGTTCTTCAACCAAGGACAGATCTTCCAGATTTTACTTGCCATGCTTATCAAATCTTCAAGCGTCCAGTCCAAGATATTGTCTTTAAAGAATCCAATCTTTGATCTCTTTCCTTAAATACACCAAGTTAAGCAAAACTCCTTTGTTTCTTCCAAATCTCCGAAATCTTCAACCTGTTAACACAAGAAACCACAACTGTCAAACTAGGTTAAAGATTAGTGAATAAGGCAATATTACCAGAATACCCTGTAACAAAACAAAAGGAGTTATTAAGTTAACTGTTGATGTAACACTGTACAAAAACAGTGAACTTTCAAAATTCTATGGGATGATCTTGTTGAAGTAAAACATCTCCCAATCCCTCATAGCAAGCATCAGTCTCAACTACAAACACCATGTCAAAATCAGGTAGTTGTAACACTACACATGGCTTGTTTGAGTTGTTCAAATGCAGTTGTAGCTTTTGCAGACCACTGGAACTTCCCTTTCTTGGTTAATTGATGCAACGGCTTTGCTTTAACTCCATATGTTGAGAAAATTTCCTGAAATATCTTGTCATACCCAAGAAACCTCTCAAAGCCTTCAATGTAGTGGGAATGTGCCATCCCATAATAGTCTGTATATTTTTAGGATCTGGTGCCACAACCTTTGAGCTGATAATATGACCTAAGTAGTCCACCTCAATCTGACCAAATGCACACTTAGATCTCTTAGCAAATAGAGAATGCTTCTGTAACAGCTCAAAGACCTTCCCCAAATGCACCAAATGAGAGCTCATGTCAGTACTATAGATGAGAATATCATCAAAATATACTAACACAAATATCTTCAAGTATTCTCTGAATACATCATTCATCAATGATTGAAATGTTGCTAGAGCATTGGTGAGCCCAAATGGCATCACCTTAAATTCATACAAGCCATAATCAACCACAAAAGATGTTTTCTCAATATCATTTGGTGTTACCCTGATTTGATGATAACCTGCTCTCAAATCTATTTTTGAAAACACTTTAGCTTTCCCCAGCTCATCCAGAAGATAATCAATAAGAGGTATAGGATAACTATCCTTGATAGTGCTGGTGTTAAACTTCTTATAATCAACACACATCCTCCAGCTTACATCCTTCTTCTTCTTCACCAACAAAACAGGACTTGAATAAGGGCTATGGCTAGTTTGATAAACCCACTCTGCAATAATTCATTCACAATCTTCTCTATCTCTTTCTTCTACAAGTAGGGATATCTATATGGCCTCTGTTTGAAGGATTTAGTATATGGTAATAGAGTAATGCTATGGTCATTAGCTTTATGTGGTGGTAATGTTTTTGGTTCATCAAACAGGTGAGCAAATTCTTATAATAGTGGTTGCAATTCTTCAAGCTCATTACATGCAACTTTATCAGATACTTGCATCACATAGAAACATCCCAACACGGATTTAGCTCCCTTATTCAACACCTTCTGAAGTTTGCTACCAGACATAAATTTGACATCTGCCTTTGCATTGATGCCTTGTAACAATACTTCCTGACCATTGTGCACAAATGATACTGTCTAATTAAAAAAATCAAACATCATTCTTCCCATGCCCATTTTCTTCATCAAATCCACTCCCAAAACCATATCATAGCCTCCAAGTTCCAATAATCTAATACTTGCAGTAAATGCATGATTAGCCATCTCCCACTGGAAATCTGTGCATTTAGAGTTACACTCTAGTTTCCCACCACCAGCTATTGTAATAACATTTGAATTAGTGATCTCCACATCACAATTCATCCTCTTAGCAGCTGCTTCATCCAAAAAACTATGTGTGCTACCTGAGTCTATTAAAATTGTGATGATGTTGTTTTTCACTCTTACCAACACTTAATAGTCTCAGGTGGTGCCTGACCACCTACAGCATGAAGAGAAATCACATCCATCTATTCTCACATATCAGTAGTCTCAGAACACAAGGATATAGGCTCATCATGCTCATCTAGAACTATGACAAACAACTTTTTGCATTGATGACCATAAGTGTCAGTTGAAGCATAATCCTCTCTTCTTCCAATCATCTAACTCCTCTTTAGACAACCTTCTCACAGTAGTACCCTTATCAGTACTACCATTGCCCTTCACCCATTCACTAGTAAACTTTCAAGGCTTCTGTAGAGCCACCATTGGTTTGCTCATACTCTTTCCCTTATTCACAGACTCCAACAGAACTTCTTGTTTTCTAGCCATCATTACTACTTGATCTAGAGTGGTAGGTGATAACATTTCAACCATATATTTCACCTCATACATCAACCCACTCAGAAAACTGTTGATGAAATAAGTCTCATCTAATGATCGATTATAAACCGACATTAATGACTTCAACTCCTCAAATTTATACACATATTCATCTACAGTTGCAATTTGCTTGAGTTTATTGAATTTTCCAATATAACTATCTCCCTTCACAGATGTAAAACGATTCAGCAATAACAACACAAATTGTTACCATCCCATCACCTCCTTGCCTCTACATTATCCAAATACCAATGTTTAGCACTACCATCCATATTCATACCATCTAACACAACTCTCTCACATTCATTTATAGGATTAATCATAAAGCATTTTCGGCATTTTCGTAACCAAACTCTAGGTTTATCTCCGTTAAATTTAGGAAAATCAACTCGTGGTGCACGCCACTATTCAATAGCTCGTTGAGAAGAATTACCTTGATGATGTGCTGGATTTTCCTGTATAACACGAACACCAGGCTCCGATTGATTGATCGCACTTGCATCGAGTAATTTTTTGAGCATATCCTCCACTAGTCGTTGATTTTCCGTCATTTTTTCCTTTGAATCTGCCAATCGATGTTGAGATGCTATGATCGTCTCCACGTCCTCTTCCAACTTCGAAATTCGATCACTATGATTCATCTTCGCCATTTATTCAATCGATACAGTATCAGAGTTCACAGCTTGGCTTTGATGCAAAAAATGTCACGGTCAATCTCTCAATCACATGAGAATTGAACCCAAACAAACAAAGTAACAGGAAAACGGTTACCTCAAGTCGAAAAGATGATTCACAGAGGAATCGAGAGCCAATTTCAATATATTTTCAGTAATGAGTTACAACTTGAGGTCAATTGCCCTTTTATAGCTAAAATAGGGAAAATACATCTAATAGAAGAAACAAAGCATTCAAGAGCCCATAGATTACGAGACACGTGTTATAATCTCCTTCAGTCGACAGTTACGCGCTCTCCTTTCTAATAACAGCCGCTCCAAGCACTTAGAACCCAAAACAGGCTTAAAGCGTGGGCTTCTCCATAACATGTCTAAATGTGGTCCAGCAACTTCAAGATTCAAAACCATCACTATCAGCTGTTGGAGGTATTATAGAAGAGGTCAAGAATTTTGCTTTGTCTCATTCTTCCTGTGTTAGTTTTGTGAAGAGAGAAGGAAATAAATTGGCTCATGCCTTAAAGCCAACATATAGAGTCAGGAAGTTTTGGGTACTCTGTTTTACCTTCAGATTGTGAGGATGTAATTTAACTGATGCTTTTATCAGGTTATTCCAGTGATTATAAAATCTACCATTTCACTCAAAAAAAAAAAAAAAAAGATTGATAATGTCTTTTATGTATTTTCTATTTTGGAAGATGATTTTTGGTGAAATCAAATTGTGTAGGTTTTAAATAACTTATAGAGATACGATCTCTAAATCTAGATAACTTATTTAGAGACGGACTATTTTGTTAATTAAAATATGTAATGTGTTTTTTGTTAATAACATGGATGTTTTTTTATGTTGTCTTTCGATAAGTTTCTAGATACTGTCTCTCATGACATTTACTCTTGAGTTCTAAATAACATTCTTGAGCATGTCCTTGAGTGAAGACACTAGGATTATTATTGAATAAAAGAGTGAGTCTCCCGAGGGACCAACCTTATAAAGGGATTTAAAGAAACCGAGAAACATTATGATCATAGACAGAAACATTAGAAATTGATACCAAGAACATCCATATTATATACACATAAAAATGTTCAATTATAAAACATTATATTTAAAAATACACAAAGTCTATAAGAGACGTCTCTAAATAACTTATCTAGAAAAGGTCTATGTTATCAATAAAACCATCCGTGTTATTAATCAAAACATTTATGTTTTTAACGAAATAAGTATTGTTTTAATATGAAAAAAAACTCCACTGTTGAGAACATAGGTGTTTTGATTAATAATATTGATAATTTTCTTGACAATATAGGTCCGTCTCTAGATAAATTATCTAGAGACCGTCTCTCAGGAGACTTACTCTTAAAAATATCAGTTCATACTCCATACCCCTCAAGATCCTTATAAGAGTTTGTGCCAAGTAAAAACAGGTTTTACTACATTCATATACAAATCCATCATACAAACATAAAAATAATACTCCTCCGTTCCGCAGAACTTCATCAATTAGGATTGACGTATAGTTTTACGTGAAAAATCAAAATGAGTGATAAATATGAAATGTGGTAAAAAGGTATAGTAGTTTAAATGTGTAAAAAGTTGGTGAAAATGTATAAGGGTAAATTCCTATTTTTTATTATTTATTGAATGTGGATACCTTCTATTTTATTAATGTATAAAGTTTTATGATACATTTAAAAATGACTAATGCATCAATACATGTGCTACTAGGAGCGTATTGGATTGTGTAGGTCTGTTATTCAAGAGATTTAGGCAATGAAAAATCATGTGCTACTATTGACTACCCCCTGAGTTTTAGTGTCAATTTGATGCTTCTATAAGTGTTATAAAACCAATTTTATGTCCTTGTTCAGCTACACGTCGTTCAACAACAGAGCGGAACATGATGTTTATACTTGATATACATACATTATATAGTTGTTATGTAACTTACAGATGTACAAATCATAACTTGATAAAATGTTTCATTCCCCACCATTTCCTTCGACGATTATCGCCATTAGGATGCCCTAGATTGTGTACCTTGACCTTTGTTTCCCTTAACCTAGCCTTGTAATCCTTTTTCCATGACTCAAACCTTTCTTTAAGTCTTCGCAGTTCTTCCGCAGGATTTCCCGGAGGTGGTGAATTCCTTGGGTTGAAATCTACAATTGCCAGTGCCGCTTCATTAAAATTCTGTTTCCTTTGCTCAAACTCCTTCACAAGTGGGCTTAGTGTATTTACACCACTATTTGTATCCCAGCCTGATGCCGAATCTATACCGTTCTCTTTGAATCGGACAGGGGTGCTACTACCATCTGGAGTCTTTGGTCCCAATGACATATCCTCTGAATCATATAAACTAGGTGAGTGCGTACCATTGTGTCTTCCAGGTTGAACTGTGGCATAATCAGTAGCAAAACTGTTCTCTGCTAAAGCCAACTTCATCTGCAGTAAAGAAAAAGTACAAACTGATTTAAAATTGTTCTGTATATTTGCCAAAAGTTGTGACATTGATTCAATATTTCAAGGGTTAGCAAATATATTTCAACTTTATAAATTGGAAAAATTACATGAAGTCCCTATGTAATACTAAATTACACAGATACTCCGTTAAAAATTCACGTTTAGACCCCCTGCCGTTGAAGTCAACAAAGTCAACAGTAAATGTTAATTAAATGGCCATACTAGTAGCCCTCTGATTTGGAAAATTTAAATGGAAAAAAAGAAAACGAAAAAGAAAACAGAAAAAAAAAAACAGAGAGAGTCCAAGTAAAAGGCCTGATCTATACAATAGGAAAAGCCATACTAGACTAGACTAGTGTAAGCTATATGGTCATGTTAAACACTTGTATATATGGTCTTTCTCTTTCCTAATATTTAGGAAAATCAGGGCCTTTTTCAAGAATTATACAATTTCCAAATGATTACCAAATGGTGAAAAATAATATTTTCCCCTATTTTTTTCCTTTCTCCCATTTTCCCTCAAAACCAAATGAAGCCTAATTATTTTTAAAAACATTGCAGGATAGTAGGGTCATTTCATGCTTATTAAATGTTAATTGTGTTGACTTTTAACGGCAGGGGGTCTTACCGTCTTAAAAGTCAATTTCTAACGGAGCCCTGGTTTATATGTAATTTAGCATATAACTAGGGGGCGTTATGTAATTTTCCCTTAAAATTTTTACAAATATGTACTCTAACTTTAATTTGTCTACAAATGTATCTGAAGTTATATTTTACTCTGTACAGATATATCTTGACTTCATAAATTTTGACATATATATGCAAACTTAGGTTTGACTTGGGTTTTTTTTTTTTTTTTTAGATACAATATTACAATTACAATACTAGTCTTTGACAAATTTTATCATCAATAAATCTCTAATCACAAATACAATCATTCTCTATACAAAGAAATTAATCACCCATTTCGGGGATCGAACCTGTGACCTCTTGGGTGCGGGGTGTCTCAGCTTGCCACTCGGCTACAAACGCTTTGATAGACTTGTGTTTTTTAAACACAAGAAAGGATTTCTTTTTCCATAACTATAAATTGTGGGTTTTGAACACAATTTATGATTTCAGTTTTTTTTTCCAAAACATGTTATTCAATCAATATTTCAAATTTGAGGGTGCTGCTTACATGTGTAGCTTCTAGCCAATAATATTTGATCTGTTATAAAGAAAGAACTAGAAGCTGTACATATCATATATGACAAGATATATTATTACATTTCATACTGTAAACTAGTTGTCTTCAACGTTTATGGAAGCTTATGCCTTATTAGTAACCTAGTTTTAGGCTTTTAGCTTTACAGGCATTATTTATTCTGTCACAATGGAAACAAACAGAAGAAGCTAGACCTAACTAGAGAGAACACATCACTAAACCAACCGGGGAACATCTTAACAGAATAAATCAGACTCTATTCTCACATCAACCATTAGGGCATGCAAAGAGCGTAAAGCAGAATCATCCTGAATTTCCTACCGCATAATTCTACTTTGTAAATTCAAAAGTGGAATTAAGCACCACTTAATTTGTTCTGTTGTAATCATCAGCATGTGTGAAAGCTTATAGCTAGTTACTTCCTAAGGTTCAGAAACAGCAATATATGCAAAAGAAGATAATGTACTCACTTGTAAAGATGTCATCTGCTTTTGCCACATCTCCTCCATGGATTTCATCTTGGCTTCATATCCAGCGCATCGTGCCTCAAATTGTTGCACTTGCTCTCTCAAGGTCTCATTTTCTTTTTCCTTATCTCCCATTGTTGCTTCAGCTACCAATACCCGTTTCTGAAGTTCCTCGGCAACTGAAGGTAATATTTGTGGTGTCAGATCCTGCGCACCAATAAAAGAGTGATTTACTTTGAATATCAGGAATAGGCATGTATATCAAGTGTCAGAGACAAGAGCAAAGGATGGAACATTAAGATCATTAGAATCAACACCCCCCCCCCCCCCCCCCCCCCCAAAAACCCAAAATCAATTTCCAAAACTAATTAAATTGCCTCCTCCAATGTATCAAGCACCTATTCCCAGCGTACAATTAGCTTCTTTCTTACTGTATCCGTCCTGGCCAAAGATCTCCATTTACTTTTTTTTTTGCTCACAAATTACTCCTAAATCATATCGGAAAAAAAAAATTAGGATATAATTAAAAAATAATTTTTAAATAAAATTTCATCTAATTTTTATCTAACACTATGATTTAGCAGTAATTTGCAGCCGAAAATCGGTCAACAAAACCAAATGAGAAGCTTTGACCGGGACAGCAGAAGTACGATACTGTAGCATCACTATTGGGATTACATAATATGATTGTGCCCAAGTATATGGTGTGGCAGCATTTTTTGTTCATTCGTGATGCTTAATGAATTTTGCTCGTGGTACATTCCTGAGAATATGAATGTAGATAATTCATCCTGGGACAGAGATGGTTAGTTAACCAGAGATTAGACAGGCCTTTGCTTTCATTCATAACCCCATTTTATGTGTTACGACATATTCCAAGGACATCAAGAGCTAGATGACAGAGACCACTTAAATCCCCAATTTCTGTTAGACGGATTCTGAAGAAATCGAGAGCTAGATGACAGACAGTCAGACACCATTCAATGATTGAAAATCAGACTGATACATTTGATCTGACACTTGCTTGGTAATAAGTTTGCAATCAAGATCATGGCTTTCAAAACACTGTACCTTGACTTCAGAAATTCTCCTCCCTGGTTTCTGTTTGCCAACATTTGACTGATTAGAAATCAAGATGAGCGAAAAATGCATTCTGGCCAGCCATCCACGAATTACTGCATGGAAAATATATATAGATATGTATACATGTAGAGATCCAGAAACCTCATTTGCTATTCACTGCTAAGCAAAAAGAGAAGCTTTACCAGACTGTATTTGCACAACTGCCATAAGCTGCCTATCAAGCTTCTGGGAAGCACCGTACTTTTCACGTTGTAAACCACAATACTCCTTCCTGGCAAGTTCACCACGAACATCTGCATATTTGTGTTTGCAGCATAAATATGAATAGCATGTAATTATATAAGAGACTAGTAATAAGTAGACAACACAAAGAATTGATATTACTTCAAAACTTTTGTCAAGAAACTAGAGATAAACCAGTTCTAGCTGGTCAAGGAAGAGATTGATGAATGTAACACAATCAAAAAAATTATAAGTGAGATTGATTTATGCTCAAATTGGGAAGAAATTAGTTCTAATTACAAAATGAGCTGCAATTGACATACATGATTGCAATGTTACAACACCTCCGTGTAGTTCATTGAAACATCGACGTGGACGCTGACCGTGGATGTACTTCTGGACCAAAGTACCTCGCAGCATTTTCTTCCTGACATCTTCAAGGGCATCAATCTATAGTCAAACCAAATCATTAAATTAGGCGTACACACATGGGGAGAGGTTTCACTGAAATCTGTAAATTGTGTAATTCTAGTTTCAAAATAGACAAACAAACAAACTAGTTTTAAAACTGGGACAGGCTTTAGGAACCATATGATGAATTACTTTTGTCAAACATATTTCCAGTTTAGTTTTCTCGGTGAATTATCTTCATTAATCCTTTGATCATCATATATTTGACATCTAACCCACCAAGCCTTTCCCTGTTTGATCCCTGCACTCCTCTGAAAGGACCTAAATCAATGGACTCCACTAGGTGAAAGAATTAACAGGCAAATGTGGCAATGTAGAATTTTTTGAGCAGTTTCTTGCATTTCTCCTGTAGAACTACACTCACAAACATCACTCTATTTTCTAAAGCTAACATATGACCAATGAAGGGTACACATCTCATTCACACAATTTTTCTTATTAGAAACACAGGTAATCCGGTAACCTGGGCCTCCAATGAAATTAGTAATGGATATAGAAATGTAGACTGAATATAAAAGCATACCTGCCCTGCTCGGAAGTATAGTTTTGCATAAGCCACTCGGTACATTGAAGGAGGGATACCAAACTGCTGCAGAATTGCAACTGATGTACTTAAGGGATCTTGGCACATATTATTTTCTGGAAGTAGGAATCCATACCTGAACGCCACGCAGCATATGTAAACGTCTTCAATTAAAGTAAACATAAATGGGAGATGGTGAGTTTTCACCTCCTTGTGAATTCTACATGTGTCATTCTGGAGGGGTATCCACATCTCGTGATCTTAGCAACTTCTAGAACACTACCACATCTCAGTTGTTCTAAAACTGCTTCATTTCCGAATATGCCTGGAAGCTGCTTTCTATTTGGATTTATACAACGGATAAAATGTGGTTTAGTACTTTCAAGCTGCTGCATTAATTTGAACAGCTGCCCCTGCAATGCAGAAAGTAATCCGAAAGATCATTCAACAAATTAGGTTTGATACAAAGTTTAGGTAATATGGTATTAATGCAATGATGACCACATCCAGAGAGCAATTTACAAACTTCAATAAATCCTGTGTGTGTAATAGAGCAGTTATCTTCTTTGCTTTGATACAAAGTTTAGGTGTCCGCAAGAGCACTGCAGGAAAGGAGCATATTAAAAGGCAGAACTCAGAAGGATCAGCAAGACCACCTTGAAATGTGTGGCAACACTTTGGTTTCCACTAGCCAACATATTCAACTGCATCAATGAACCAGCTGGTTTCTTCGAGTGACTGAGCAGTTCAGATGCAAAAAACTGAGGAAGTGGGCTGCTACATGAGGAAAGCAGTTGAATACTTCCACTATGCAGTGAATCTCTGTTTCTATCCAGGAATCCGCTTGTATCATAAAGAACCTAAAATGAACATCTAATATCAGTGATAATGTTTCATAAGCTTACACGCCTACACCGATCAATAGGATTAGAAGTTCAGGACAAAAGCAGTGCGACTTCTGTACTTCTATAATAGTCTATCATCCTTGTAAATCAAGTCATGAATAAAGAAACTGTTGTATATAAACTATGAATTTCATCATTACGAAAATTGTCAACAATTCCACATACGTACATAATATTGAGTTCTTGGAAGAACAGTCGAACAGCAACAAAGAGAATAAAAAAAGATATGTTAATTGCCTGTACACACTAACTTAAATGATATTAATGCTCTGCAAAGTCAGCAACATTAGAAACCCAGGAAATTAATTTTCTGGAAAAGGTCATAATAATGACCTGTTTACACATATACTCTCAGAATATTGGCACATTATCAGCGCTTAATTTGTGTTCTTTCAAAATAGAGGGGGCAATATACAGATGAAACAAAGCGAACAATTTCTACTCAGATTCTAAATAATTCCACCAAAAGTTAAGTTGTTCTAACAGGAGCATATTTTGAAATTCAGAAATTAATTAATTAATTAATCTTTAAAAAAAGCCACAAGTCAAGCTAACCTCTCCAGCACCATGGAAAACTCTGAACGCACAACCTCTTTCTCCTCTAAAGCAATCATTAGCCTTAAAATGCTGCTTAAGCTTACTGGCATAAGTTAAATCTGTCGCCTCAGGGATACTGGATTCTTCATCAAGTAAAGATATAAGCCCAGTAGGGTTCTGCACAAGCAAATCAGAGGGAAACATAATCATACATATGCTTAAAAGTAAAAATAAAAACAACCATAATGGTTTTATTTTCTTGCATACGCATGAAATTATCTGTTAGCCTATACAGAAGTTTTAAGCTTGAACATGAAACTAGATGCACATTAAAGGAACATCAAGGGTCCCCAATGAAAAGTCCTCTCTGGAAGTATTGCTTGCCCACAACACACCCATAGAATATGATAGTACGTGGAATTCATGAAAAAGACTAAAAACAACTCCAAACAGAAAAAAAACATAGGAATCCCAGTCGTCCACCATGAAAAAAGTATATTTGTAGAAGAAGCATACATCAAAACTTAGAAATAAAAGACAGTTTAGAGCAATACCTTCTCAAAAAGATCCAGACAATCTAGGTTATCTCTGAAATCTACTTTTGTCCAATCAATGCCATCTAACTTGTACTCCTGAAGTAGAGAAATTACACAATCATTATGTGTGTCATTTCGTTTACAAAGTACGAAAAAACACAGATTATGGAAAGTTCAATGTAGTGAAATAGGAATGTGGATCCCAAAAATCTGCATGAAGTTTAAAGCAAGGGAAAAACTTCTGGAAGTATGAGATTCACAAAAGAATCCGATCAACATTTATGAAATATAGAAAGCAGAATAAAGCATGCAGGGTCTTTTCCAAGCTCAAAGGAACAACTTAAAGGAGCTTACCTCTTGCTCAAGTTTGAAGAGATGCTTATTGAAATGTTGCTGAAGCTTTTCATTAGTATAATTTATACAAAACTGTTCGAAGCCATTTCTCTGGAGAGAAAAAGAAAGCAGAAAGAAAGAAAAGAATAAGGCTGAGACATAGTTGTATGTTAAATATCAATGTTAACACCAAAATTACCTTAACTGACTCAAAACCATATATATCCAGAATGCTTATGGATTTTCCAGATAGTGATTCGCCCATCTCAAGTGATAAATTGATCTTTCCAACAAGCCAGTCAAACAAGCTCATGTATATAAACTTAGCCAGTGTGTTTCTTGCATCAATCGCCTATTTTAGAGGGGGGGAAACGTTAACTCAGACATGCATCGCATAAGCCGTGTGGAGCATAATAAAGTGAACAATCGTGCATTTTTCCATTTGCATAGTACCATCACATTAAGCATAAAAAATGAAGTACGGAACAGATAGAACCTGCTGTAAACTAAGTCCTTCAGTGACCTCATCCTTTCCAGCTTGAACTCTACATGTTGACAGAGCAAGAATTAGGTCCTGAGTCTTGCAGCTCATTAGCGCAGCAGCATTGGTGACAGCTGTATAAGAACCATGATATATGTAAGTCAAGGCAATAGGAAACAAGAATGCATGTATAATTAATGTAATGGAAAAACATCATCAAGAGTTTATATATGATAGTATGATTATGGGAAGTACGAGACAAATAAAATTGATTTTACTCTCATCTTACATTGAACTTTTATTTAGCATGTTCAGTTATCAAAATCTAACAGAAACTTTGCCTAAGAAGTGAAAGAGAGGAAATTATAATCGTACACAGCACCTAAGAAGAAAAGGCAGCGGGTGCCAAGACAGGACAAATGAAGGCAAAGGATGCGGACAAATTTCAACCATATCTTTTGTCCATATATGAAAAGGAAGGGAAAAAAAGGGGGAAGGGGGGGGGGGGGGGTCCAGTGTCCTGCCTTGCCAATATCATTTCATTTAGGGAAATTTACACTCCATGAACAATTGTGAAATTGCACATAAACCAGGCCTCCGTTAATTTTCATCATTTAGACCCCTCATCATTAACATGACATTACATTTCCCCTCTCAGAGTTAATTATGTGCTGGCATCATCAAAAAAAATGTATGTACTTCCCCTTTTGCCCCATATGAAATGAATTATACCCTCAGGCATCTGAAAGTAATTCTTTTTAAAGTTAGATTTTGATTTCTCACCACTTCTGTCCTACAAAATGGCATTCGCAAATAATAAACTGCATGTAGAAGCTTTTAGAAAAATGTTATTGAATGATTTGTTAGGATAGTCCAGGTTGCCTTCCTTTTCGGACTTGAGATGAACGTACTTCTTAGAGTTCTCTCACATTTTATAAACTCATTGTGCATGAGTTTTGAACCTTGACAGAAAGAGGCAATGCAGAATTATTCAGAGAATATCAGCAAGAGCAATCGCAAGATCATGGCAGGTGATGATTATACCAGTTAATTGGTTATTCAGATATAGAAACATGAGCACCCGACTCAGAGATATGAACCCGTACCCGACGCCGTACTCCAGTCCAGGTATTATCACCCAATGCAACTGATAGATGGTACTTTCGAAAAGGGAGAAATAACATGCAAACTACAAGTCCTGAGAGGACAAGAGGCTGAAGCAAATAGATAAATACCTTCATCAGCGATAACCTCAATGTGGTTTTCAGTGTCAGTTACACAAAACGTAATGTTTCCAAGCCACAACACTGCAGCAAGCATCTCAAATATATGCTCCTGATCTTCTTTACATATTCCAATGGTACTCAAAGCTCCCTGGAGAGAAAAGCACATTGAATCAGTACCACATTCTAACAGCAGCAAGGACTAGAACAAGAATAAGTGTTCCAATAAAAGTTAATAAAATTTTACTAATTTCATACTATTTAGTAGTTACAGTACAACTTTCTAGCTTGAAATTCAGACCTCTTCAGATGCAAAGGGAATAGGTTAGTCAAATTTAAAGGTGAAAGATCAATTAAACTGGGGAGGGGATTTAATGCATAACATTCATTCGGCTGCAGTACATTACCATAAGAGCAGAAAATTTCTGACCATCATCGACTTCATCGATCACAAGGCAATTGCTCTGATTGAGATAGTTGTAGTCAGAAGCATTTTTTAATCTCAACCTATCTGGAAAGTGAAACCAAAAGACATGCTGAGCAACAGAAATTACTGAATTTTCAAGTATCCAATGATGTACAGAGTCTCATATTTGCATGAAAAACTATTGGATTCTTCTGGAGGATAAAATATATGCAACATCACAATAACTGCTCAATTCTCATCAAACAACCTATATTCTAACTGTCACGTCATTAAAAAATCCCAGTAACTGTAAATAAAAATTGGCACTCACACTTCTTACAAGTCATATCATATGTTGAAATACAGAATAGTAATAATAAACCTCACCCTCCAGGCAACTTCTGGAAATATGTACTAGTGAACCCTATCATAAAGTTCACAACAATTTCTCAATTAAAACAGTTCACCACACGCACACGCTTCTCGCCAAAACAAGAAAGTTGATCCCATTAAATTAAATGGAATACACTGAGAAACTGCCACATTAAGCACCACACGCCAAAAATCACTCTGTGTCCCCCAAGGCCCCTGAGTATAATCAATATACAAAAGAAAAGGGAGAACGGGGAAGTAAGAAAGAAAACGGAGATAAGAATAACAGGAGAAGCTAAAAAATAACCTCGAAGACCAGAAGAAGCCCCAGCACAGAGTTGGTAGAAGATGTGGTATGATCTTTCTCCATTTATAAGGTGAACAACTCTCGACTGGTCCAAAAAGATACAAAGTTTGAAATGTTAGTCCACACTGAAGACAATATAAACAATATAAAAATCTCGGATAGGCAAACTAACCCTTTCAAGTAAGACTATAACAGGATGCAGGAACCGCAGATTTGATATGCAAAAAAAAATTGTGGAAAGAAGTCAGACTAGACCATAAATTAAATACATGTGGCTAGATACTTTTACAGAGTTCAATATGGTGATGCAAGAATGCTTACATGTCTGAATGATAGCACCACAGATTTGCCCAGTAGCATTGAAGTGGATTTCTATTAACTTTCCCTATACAAGTATACAGATCTCCATCAAGGCAGATACTGACATGTTGATTGTTAAAGATAAAACATGTAATTCTCAAAGTTGAATGCATAAATTGATTGATGGAACTCACAAATCGACTAGAGTTGTCATTCCTGGATGTTTTAGCATTACCAAATGCCTCCAGTACATAGTTTGATTGCAATAGCTCATTCTCTAATCCATGTCTTTCTCCACCAAATGCAGCTAAATACTGCATTGCAATTTTAGCTGTTTCAGTCTTTCCAGCACCACTCTCCCCGCTACAATCATAACAAAAGTCATTTATTTCTTAAACATTTTTTTTTTTTGAAAGGTAATAAGAAATTTTATTAGAGGGATAAATACACGGGATGTGTATTACAGCAACTTAGACATAAAGGACACTAAGCTACTACAATCAAGCAAAGGGTTACTTGCAGCTCCATTAAAGCTGCAAAGTAACAACCCCAAAAAACTGTTGAGAAAATTCCTATCCGAGTTAGAAACATCTGTTGTTTCTCTCAATCCAAATGCACCAAATAACACAGCCTGGAATGAGATTCCACAAAATATTCTTATCTTTATCCTTTAAAATCCTTCTCCAAGCCCTTAGGAGATCTATCACCTTGACCCTAAACATATTAACATCTGCCAAATCCTATCAGTGTATTAAATTACCTCCCCCCCCCCCCCCCCACCCCCCCAAAAAAAATATATATAAAAGGGTTAATTAAATTGAGTGGACAGCGTTGCAAAGAAGTGCACATATAGTAAGATGTAGAAACTAGAAAAAGGAGATATAACAAGCTCCATACCTTATTATGATGGACTGGTTTACTCCATCTGCATAATAAGGAAAAGAGAATAGCACGAAATGAGAAGAAGCACGCAACAGGTTACTTCATACGATTTACGAATATATGATGATTGATGTTTACTCGGTATAGTTTTAGGTATTGTATTCACCTGTCATCATTGCATCATATGCTGTATTGACAACATTATAAACGTGAGGCCTGTCAAAGAGCTTCTGCCTATAAGCTGTAACCAAGTCCTTTCCATATAGCTGGAGATCTTTGAGAGGATTGACTGCTATCAAAAGAGGGCCAGCCTTGCTCTAGGTAAAATAAGCACACAAATAGTTGAGCACCATAGTGACAAATAGTTCATTGAGCATTATTTAATGGTTTTTTAAGTCCATACGTATATTATGTCTTGTGAGTATCTGTGCTCGAGATTGTGAAGAATTGATGGCTCGTTCAGGTAACAAAGTTGTATGAGATCATCCACTCCCCCAAGACACTCTGGGTTTGCAGGTAGAAGATCGTACATCTGAACTTTCACAACCTGCAGTCATATCACAGGTTAAGTGTTAGCAAGTAACTAAAGTTCCTCTTCACCATGATACTGAAAACGGAAGAGAACACAGAAACTAACTTTTCCATTTGATAGCAGAACTGCAGCTTTTTCCCCTGAAGTTGACTGTATTTGTCCTGATTCCCATTTACAATTGCGTCGCCAGCACCAAACACGTAGTTTCTGAGAACATCAACTTTTACACATGAGAGGCTGATCATCAGGGGTGTGTGTGTGATGGAACAAGTAACCTAGTAACTACTCTAGTTAACGGAGACACCGGTACATTTCATAGCTGTAATCTTGATCTCAACAATTGAAGTAATAGCCAAAAATACCCAGGATGAAGATTCATTTTACACTAATATTATGCATGATATACGGAGATTTGGGGGGGGGGGGGGGGGGGGGGGCGAGAATTGATATATTGCCACCCTCAGCCAAAAGAGATCGTGATCTCAAGCTATTATGGTCCATCTTTAAGCATAATATGTCACCTAAAACTAAAAGGCACAGGGAACGGCAGGGGGGGAGCTAGAATTGATATTATTGCCACCCTCGGCCAAAAGAGAACTTGATCATCCATCTTAAGACTGAGATAATAACCAAATAAGGATAGTTGCACTGTTGCAAAATTCCAGAGCTTCATCAAGTATTTTCGTATAAGTTTCACATCAGCCGCAACTTTAATGTGCATTAAGATCTTTCCTGTTAGACATTATTATTATTAAGCATAACATATATTTTCATGTATGTCATCATGAGAGCAATTAAGAAGCCTAATCTAAAGCATACAAAGATTCAGCAGATTAAGCAAATAAATTTAACAGACGACAAGCGAGCAACCAGTTCTAGATATTAAACATCAGTTACATGGTGCATTTCCTTTGAAAAAAGTTCGATTATTCTTGAAATGAAAGCTTCAGCTTTCCACATACATACTTTAAACATTTATCCAATTCAATCATGTATCATCCTTCCCCAAAACGAATCCACAAAAACCAAACATCAATACGTACCTTCTCAATGAAATAAGCCAACCTGTCATCCCAACCAGACCCCTTACTAACTCGTAAAGTCGAATTCTCTTTCTCCTCAGCTGACTTCTCCACCAAATTTCCCGGTTCCACTTCTCGAACCTTTTTAGCCCCAAACCTGCAACTCCCTCTCAACCGATCCATTTCATCCTCCTTCACCTCTCCATTAGACGAAACCTTCAATTCCTCGCCCTCAAAGCTCGAAGGCAGAGCCCGTTTTACGCCAGGAAGACGTGCTCGAGCTGTCGCCCTGGGCCTCAACGGTAGCGCAGGAGGCACGTCTTTGGGCTTATCGCTTTCGTCTCTTCGCTGCAATAACTCCAGCATCTCGTCTAACGAGCTCCGAACCACCGAATTCGGCCATACTGATACCATTTCCTAAACCTAAACCCTCACCTTACGAGCCTAATCAGCTCAACCGGTCGTCAATTCGATCAGATTCCAAAAATATTTCCAACAAACATTGTTGAGAAATACCTAATCGGGATCAAAACCATCAATTCAATGCTCTCACGGAATCAAATCAGCAGCAGGTTCAGCTTGGGGCACGTGTAGAAAGAAGGTCAAGGTTTTGGTCATTGATAAGGAGATTAAGAAGGAAACAATCACATGGATGATTACCAGAAATTAAGGTTTTTTTTAATCTGTGCTTTAATGGAGATTTTACAGAGGTTCGTTATGAGCTAAAGGAGAAAATGAAGGGAAATGGTAACCGTTGAGATCTGATAAGGAAATTAAGGATAACTTCATCTTTTAAATTTTAAATTATCAAGTAAATTTTGTTTATTACTCCCTCCGTCCCGGCAGAACTTCATATAGTTGCAATTTTTAGTCGTTCCACAGAACTTCATACATTACCAAAAAAGGAAGCTATCTCACACCCAACAAAAAATAAACAATCTCAACTTTACACTCAAATTATACATTTTACCACTAAAAGTACACTTTTTCCCACATTTTCTATATTTCATCATTACTTTAACTTTTTGCATAAAACTGCACGCTAACCCTAATGTATGAAGTTCTCCGGGACGGAGGGAGTAGATTATAGTCCCAAGACCTACCTTTTATTTTCATCCATTACCATATATATTTTTCGCCAAATAATTGTAATGAAGGTTCTATACATGAGGTACTAATTATTTAACTTTTCATATTTTAAAAAAATGTTACATTCAATTCTTCTTTTTTCTTTCACGGTCTGTACTCACTCGACTACAATAGAGGCTTATGATTCAATCACCCATGGCATATTGTTTCACAACAAACATGTATAACCATGGATACGAATTTTGAAAAAAAAAAAACAGGTTCAATGCATATTTTAAAACCCTTTTAAACTTTGGAAATTAATATATGAGGGTTTATAGTAACAACCGAACGAAACTATTATAGAAGTGTTAAGAACTGTTCTTCAACCTAAAACTCATTCGATTCGGCCTCGATTCGATTCATTTAGTTATATTTTATACTACAATTCAGTTCAGTTCAGTTTAGTTCAGTTCAGTAAATTTCAGTTGAAAAGAACAGAGTCTTACACTAATATTCCCCATCTCATGCATAACTTCATAAATATTGTCATCTTTAGTTATCCCTCGAAACTCCATACAATATTAAAAGATGAAGGTATCTCACACTCAATAAATACTAAAAAATTCCAATTGTATCATATTAAAATTACATTTTTTCACTGTTTTAATATTTTATTATTATTTTATCTAAAATTACGCGTTAACTTTAATGTATGAAGTTCTAACGACGGAGGGGTTACAATTTGACCGCGCTAGTAACAAATACTCGAACTGTTTATATAAATTATCCAACCATTAATATCTAGAGCAATTATGAAAGTAGTCTAAACCAAAGCTATAGTATATCCAAACATGGTGCGATAGTGACGTGGAATTAATGGAGCGGCATTTAATGATGGAAGTGGGGCCCGAAAGAAAAGAATGTCTCCTGTTTGGCACGAAGATTAGTTGAAATGTCTTAATTTGGACAAATGGTGGGGTCATGTTGAGATTAATTTATGTGGAGGTAATGAAGAAGTCAAGTGAATGAATGAAAATTGATTTATCTCGTTATGTTTTGTTTGGTTTAATTTGGGATTTAATGAGGCCTTTACGAAAAGGATTTGTTCAAGGAACGTCATGCGCCAATTGTCAAGCATGTTGTACACCATGTTGTCGTTAGTCACTCCACTCCGACTCCACTGCGGTTTTACATTACAGTATATATTTGGGCTGAGACCCGATTTGACCCGACCTGAAAATGGACCGGTAGATAAAGGGTCACAGTCTGTATTTTGAAACTCGGACCCGGACGTTGACCCGGCCTACCTACTGTAAGAGGTTCAACCGGGTCAACTCGGTTCAACTCGGGTCAACCTATAAAAAATATTTTTAAAAATAAAATATAATGTATGCCTTAAAAATTCAACATATACATTTTTTACCTAAAAAAAAGATAGAAAACATTGCATAAACGACATATGCCTCAATTCCAAACACAAAGTCACCATAACTCCATAACATTGAGTTCAAAATAACAAATAACATTAAAGCACGGGAGAAGAATGAGCCGCAAAAAAGGAAAAGGAAGTAGACTGAAAAGGAAAAGGAACTGAGCGATTAGGGCTTTTGTTGTGATTGGGGTTTTTTGATTTTTTTTTTTTTTTTTTTTTTTTTTTAGAAACCCGGGTGTGACCGGGTGGAACCGGGTTTTTACCGGTTCCGCCGGGTTTTTACCAAAACCCGATTTTTTCCGGTTTTGGGGAGTTTTCGGCCCGCAACCCCCTCCGAGTTGCGGTTGAACCGGGTCGACCCGCCGAGTTTCATAACATAGGTCACAGTTTATCGACTCCAGACCCGAACCGTATTGAAACGGGTCCAGCCCGGACCGACCCGGTAAAATCCGGGCTGGACCCATGTTGAGTGTTGATTAAAAAAAAAGAATGGACTAATTTAATAATTAGTTATTGCACATTACACAACAAAACTCATAAACAAATAATTAATCTGCATGAAGTTAAACAACACCATTAAATTGATTCCACCCAAGCAACACTATCTAGTACCTAGTCACTAACACATGCACATCATTTTTCATTTCAAATTTCAAGAACTACTACACTAGCAGTCTAACACACTCACTTGGGTAAATTGGAATTTAAAAAATATTATATTCTTTTCACATTGTCTAAGTTTAAGTTTAAGTTTAAGTTAGTAAGTAGTAATAACACATGCAAATAGACTTAGTTTCGGTGTGGGAGAGATTGGATGTACCAAGCCTTGTCCGGGCCGTTCCGGGTTGGACCGAATTTTTTCGGGTTTTGACCCGACCCGACCCGACCCGAAACCCGAATTTTGGTAAAACATAGACCCGAGACCGGACGGCAGGCGGTCCAGTCCGTCGTCGGTAAAATTCAGGTCCGGTCCACTGATGCTCAACCCTAGTATATATATAAGTGGACAACTATTGAAGTTGCAATTGAGTACTTAATTTAAGTTAAATTAGATTCATTTGTAATAAGTTTGTAAATTAGACTTTAATTGCAAAAAATAATCTGTTTAATCCATTTAAATTACAAGCCCTAAGTACAACCCTAACAAAATCAATCAATCATTCAAATAAATTCAACATGTATTCACCAATTAAATTTCAAGCCCTAATTCACATAACCAAATCAATTCATCGTAAAAGACAAGGATAGCCAATCCTTCTTCTCCATCGTCTTCAATTGAATTAAAACGGATCAATTCGCACTAACCTAAACCTTAATTCAACTCGAAAAAAGGGCAATCCATTATCATAAACAACAATATTACTTACATTCATATATTTTACAGTAATTTATAAATAAATATCACAATAACACATGTATCGTCTATTCTTTTATTATTCAAACTTCAAAGAGTTGTTATAAATTAAAGCCCCGCAATGCCTTGACATACTGGACGGAGCCATTTCATTTTTCCTTCCATCGAACATCTACTTCTCTAGCATCCACTTTGAAACTTGTTTCGAGTTTAAGTTTTGATTTGAAAGCTTGTAAATTTAACTTTATGAGCATCCCCTAACTCCTTTCAATTTATGAGAATTATTAATAGATTTATTTTATCGATTAAAAAGGACAGAACAAAAGTTGTTTTGTAATAAACAATTGATTGTCTCAATTGAGTATTAACTTGTACTCCCTCTATTTCAAAAAAAAGTGTTACAACTTTCCGTTTCCGATGTTTCACTAAAAGTGTTACAATTTTTATTTATGAAAACTAATTAAATAATAAAACTCCCTACCTTTCACTTTTATTACAATATGTCACTCATTTAATCTCTAATAATCATGGGGTCCACTTGTACTTTCTACTTTTTCTTAAAATTAGTGCAAATCCAAATTGTAACACTTTCTCCGAAATGGAGAGAGTATAAGGTAAACTACTTATAGGTATAGTTACAATAAATACTGAATACAAGAACAGGAAAAGATTAATTATATATCAATTCTAATCATTAATTGATTAATTAGAATATGTTAATTCATTAGTTTTACAACCCCCTCCCCACCCCCGCGATGCATAGTATGAGGACCAACGCGAGGTTTGGAACGAAAAAATTCTAATAACGGCCGAGGGTAGGCTTTTGTGAAGATATCTGCTACCTGAAGGGTGAGAAGGCACGAAACGAGTAGATAGTGTGCCATCATAAACCAACTCACGAACAAAGTGATAATCAATATTAATATGTTTGGTGCGCTTATGAGCAATGGGATTTTGACTGGGAAAAACAGCACTATTGTTATTACAAAGTGAGATGGGCACCGTAGAAGGAAGCGCGTGAATCTCACGAAGAAGAGAGGTGACCCAAATAACTTCAGCAGCAGCATTTGCCAAAGCGCGATATTCAGACTCACAACTAGACCGAGCAATCGTTGGTTGTTTCTTAGCACTCCAAGATACAAGATTATCATCTAAGAATATGGAATACCCATATGTAGAACGCCTCGTGTCAATGCAACGAGCCCAATCAACATCTGAGTATCCTAACAAAGAAGGCGTGCTTCTGGTAAAGGTGAGACCAAATGAGAAAGTGTCCTTAACATAGCAAAGAATACATTTAACGTCCTGGAAATGAGCAATAGTAGGCGCTTGTTGAAATTGACTGACCGTGTTAACAGCATATGAGAGATCTGGACGCGTAATAGTTAAGTACTGGAGAGCACCATCTAATGAGCGGTATTGATGAGAGGATAATTTAGAGTCTCATCTTACCTTTTTTATCGTCTTTTGGTTAGTCTTTGTTGGCATACAAAGTGTTTTTGTGCGTTTTTATGCTTTGGTACTTTGTTTGTGTTTTGTAGGATTTTTGTGTTCCGGTGGTGAAAATCGGAGTGAAAACTTGGGTTCTAGATCTTTGAATGTAGAGTAACACGGAGAAAAACTAAAGTGGATTCGGAGTTCGGACGAAGATTTGAGAGCCGTTTCAGCGAAACTTGCGAAAGTGAAACTTTACGGAGCAGTCTAGCCAGTTTGGCCATAACTCTCTCATATGATGTCCGATTGACCTGATCTCGGTGTCCATGCAAAGATAATTCAAAGGGCTACAACTTTAGATTTGATATTTCTCTTTATCGAGAAATCGAAGAAGCCATACAGGGGTTTTCTCATCTTAATAGCCCCCTTCTTGGTTGTTAGAGAATCAAAGTCAATTTGCCTAAGTATTGGAAAATTCTGTCTGTAGGAAAAGTTACTAAGGTTTTAAGCTCGCCGCGGAAAATGGAGATTCCCGCCACGGCGAAATTTCCCGAAGCAAAAAGGACGCTTAACGGCGAGATTTGCGATGGGCGATTTCTGGCCGAATTCTGGACGGATTTTCTTCGTTTTTTCTCCTATAAATAGATTTATTTCACCATAACTTCAAACATAACTTATTCTAAACCCTATTTGGGACGAAGAACCCTAGTTTATCATTAATTGATTGATCTTTGGAGCTTGGTTGTCATCTTGTAAGAATCATCGACATCGAATTCTTGGTAATTTATTGATAACTCTCTATTGCTTATCTACAATTCTTTGTTTTATTCTGTTTATCGAATTGTATGATCTTGCATGCGATTATCACCATGTTTATGCTCTGCGTATTCAATATCATGCCTTCTTTCGTCTTCGATTCCATCATGAGTAGTTAAATCTCTCTAGAACTCGGTAGTTATGTGATGGTTATGCAGATTCGAATCTAGGGTTTATATTCGTTCATATCGGTTCCTCTAGTTTTAAATCTTCGTAAAACCTTCAATTCAATAAGCTAGTTTTAAACCTTCAAAGTTGTTTCGGTTAAGGATCGTGGATTGACGACCCACGATTTCTCTAGTTTTAAATATTCAAATTACAATCGGTTGAATTGAATTGATTGCTTTCTGTACGCCGACCGTGTGACAAATATGAACGATTACCTTAGTATTGAATTAGCATAACCGGATCATCGCTACCGTGTTAGTTCTTCTCTCCATTGATTTTCACCAACTAGTTTTCTTCTGTTTCCTGTGTTAGGTTTAGTTTAGGTAAAAATACAAATTTTCAATTCTTATTTTCTGCAAACATCTATGTATTTGCTCTGCATCACTATAGTGGCTTAGTTAGCTCCTTAGCGAACGATCATGTGGTTTAGCTTTGTCTGTCTATAACAACTGCTTACTACTTGTTTACTAAGTAATAATTTGAGCACATCAGGTATAAAGTTGGATCAGCAAAACTCATTCCAGCACTACTCAAGGTTGCACCTGGAGCTAAAGGAGTGGAAACGGGAGTGGAGTCAAGTACCATTGCCTGAACGAGAATGTCATGTGCATACTAGATTGACTTAAAAATAAGCCAGAATATGTACAAGTGACCTCAAGCCCAGTAAAGTAGCTTAGCCGACCAAGATCCTTAATAGCAAACTCACTATGAATACGGGAAATAAATTTGGCAATTAACTGGGAGTCACTGCTAGTAAGAATGATGTCATCCACGTATACAAGAAAATAGAAAGAGATGAACCTTGATGAAAAAATAATAATGAAGTGTCAGCTTTGCAACAAATGAAGCCAAGTCCCGTGAGAAAGGTACTGATGCGTTGAAACCAGGCGCGAGGGGTTTTCTTTAAACCATAAAGTGCCTTTTTTCAGGCGGCAAACATGTGAAGGGAAGCATGAATCGACATATCCGGGGGTTGTTCCATGTAGACTGTTTCCTTCAAGTGACCATTTAAGAAAGCATTTTTTACGTCTAGTTGATGAAGGGGCCAATTGTTAATAACAACAAGAGAAAGAACAATGCGCACTATGGAAGTATTGCCTACAGGACTGGAGGTATGCGTGTAGTTAAACCCAGGGAGCTGAGAAAAACCCTGAGCCACAAGTCGAGCTTTATAACGTTCAACGGAACCATCGGCAAGATATTTAGTACGAAATACCCAATTAGAGCCGAAAATGCTTGCACCTTAGGATGCGGAACCAAATCCTAAGTTTCATTTAAACGAAGGGGAGCAATCTCCTCGTCCATAGCAGCAATCCAGTTAGGGACTTGATGGCAGGCTTAAAACCACGCCGGTTCAATAGATACATGAAGAGTTGAATGAACTAGAGTCAACAAAAGCAAGATCAACAGGGTGTTTAATTTTGAATATACCATTAATCGCGTGTTCTCATGATGTAAGGAGGAGGTCCAGAAGAATTAGCCTAGCGCCTGGAGGTTTTCCGACTAAGTCGAGTTGGAAGAGGAGCAATAATTGCGGCAGATGACGAACCGGTTGTAGTGGTGAAATGGGTTGTTGTTTGATGTGCACTCAGATATTTCATTTTCCGTTGTAGAACCTGTAATCTCCAAATACAATCAAGATTAAATTTATAAGTCGGAAGTCCTCAAATCCACAGTTTATAGCGGAAAGTTGACTCAGGATATCGTTCTCCACTGACACTTAGCATAGGAACAAGCAAATAACGATTGAATTTAAATGCAGAAAAGTAAACAGTTTGATCTCAGACAGAATAATTAGAATGCAGTAAACCCTAAATTGCTTTGTTGTAAATCAATAATGGACAGGCCTAAAGGTTCCCCAACCTCCCTCTGCCATGCTACTCCCAACTACTTAGAATCAAACAACGTACTTGCCGTCTACAGGTAGCAAAGAAACATGCCAGATCAAGTCGTAGTTAATCTAGACACCCTTACTAAACCAACATTGTGTTGTGTCACTCAACACACTATCTCGTCATATTTTAAGACAAATCACACAAGATAATGTATAATCCGTTACCAAGTCGTAGTTAGTAAGGATATCCCACATAACGAGCCGGACGAATAAAGAACAAGCATGAATTACGTTTTAAAACTAATTCATTAATATATCACGGTATATAAAGAGAAGTAGCAAAAGCAGATTTACGGCGGTTCGCTTTACAAAAGAAAGTTAGCTACTCATAGTAATCTAAGAACTGAAATCGAAATCTAAGAAGAAAGGAAGAAAAAGCTCAGTCACTGATGTTCTTGATGTCTTCGTGCTGCTACTAGGGTTTCCTCCTTCTAGGTGCCTGACGACTAGCGGTTTGGTGTTTCACTTCATCGAGGACTGGTTCTCTCTCCAGGAGAGCTGCTTTGTGAGTTGTGTGTATTCTGAGACCCCTGAGGTCTTATTTATAGGTGAAAATCTCGACCTCAAACAGTCATTCTTCAATAAGGAAGGTTTAGGGAGGCGGACCTCAGCCTGACAGGCCAACAGAACAGCCCAGGAGAAAACAGAAGGCTGACTGCGGTTGCCTGTGGACCGCAATAGGGCCTTTTGCTATCCCCTGGCTACCGCCATCTGCGATCCCTACATATTCGAATCTGCTTTCTTCGTTTTTCAATTTCGGGCTTCGTAACTTCGTTTCTTCGGAAAGTGGTCTTCTACAAAGTTGTTCCATCCTCAATTATCTTCGCATCGGTTGTTCGCATGACATGTTTTGACTCCTCAAACTCCGTGCAACGGTCAATCCGACGTATTTGCTTCCTTGTCCCGATTTGGCACAATTATGCCGTTTTGGTGCCTGAAATCGTGCAAATCCACAAAACCGCGATCATGACCTACATAAAACACGCAAAGTTGGTAATTGACCATAAAATAATACAAACATTGCATCTAGGGCAAAAAACGAGGGTCTAAAAGTATGTTATATCGCACATTTCATTGTCACATCACACCCCCAAACCAGTTTCTTGCTCATCCTTGAGCAAGGCAAAAACGATAATTAAGAAGTGACCATGAAATGAGCAGCAAGAATAAACCACCACATAGACAAGCAGCCAATTTCAGGGTTCCTAACTCTACTGACTCACTTAGTTTCCACTCCAACATCAAGACTCAATAGCAAACAAGTAACAAGTAAGCATCACTCACTACAGCCAGCGGTTACAAGTGTAACCCAATGTCCTTATAGGTGTACTTCAAAATCAATACCTCGCGATAATGTTATGCAATCCTGCTCCCGAAAGTCAAGGCACAAATCAAAGTAGCACTCGTGTTGGCTTGGTAAGTAAATCATGTAGGATAATATATAGAGGAGGGAAAGGCCAAGTATCATTAAAAGATAACAAGGTAGAATAAAGGGTACTCCAGGGGGACTTATCCTTTCGGACACCGAGCTTCTTCCTTCGACTTCGTCTTCTCGTAATGATAAATCTTCAACTTCTCTTCTATCATCGTAGCCACTCCATCGGTTGCTTCACACATAGACTACATGCTCCTTTTTTTTCTCTTTTTTTTCCTTTTTCTTTTGGCATACTATTTTTCGCAGCCGTTTTACTGACCCGTATGCTTTTGGTTGGCCATCATTGGGCTCTTTTAGTCTCTCCATTTTTTGGTAGTGTATGTTTTACTGAATTCCTCACTTTTTGCGTGCTGGTTTGGTATACATGCCATAAAGCCTCACGGACTGTAGCTTTTTAGGGCCACGCCGGTATGTATGTAGTATCTGTAACATGTCCAACACGAAAACGATGATCACAAGGACCACAGATCCACTCCGAGACATTTGTACCCTTGATTTTTTCTGTACTTTTTTATTTTTTCTGGAGCAAGAGCTAGTGATTTTTAGCACCGGAAATAAACAGTAGAGCCAACAAAGTTACCTTTCGATGATGATCATCTTCCACTTCTCCACCAAACCAATTTCTCGAACTGGGGTCAGGATTTTCTTCTCTTCTTTCCCCCAAACCAATTCTCGATCATGATCAAAACATGATTCTCCTCCATTCTTTGGAACTCGTTGCTTTGTTTATTCGTTGAAACTCGGCGGTAGGTTGTTGTCACCGCTTAGTAAAGCAAGTATAGGATATATGGTGGAGTTCATAAGGGCTAAAAAAGCTTTCAGCGGGGTTAGCAAGATGTATAGAAAAGGATTCAGAAAGGTAAGTACCACTAATCATATTCATGCTGCTGACAAATAAAGACTCAAGGGTAGCACATAGGACTTCAATTAGAGTAGCAAGTAAACTCAGTCATCAAAATGGCATGGGTCGAATTCGGTCAGAGCATATATTCAGCAAGCAGCAAAGCATAAAACAAATCCACAGCCCCTCATCTTAGTTATGGCTCACACTCGGTACTCCCCCACAGATCAAAACATTTTTCAACCAGTAAAAGTCCTTAGAAGTAACATATAATCTTAAAATGCAAACTACCAAGTGCGAGTATTTCAAAAGCTTCTACAGACCAAGCAAGTTAGCAGGCAGTGGTCAAATCAAATTCTTCCCCCAAACCTAGCAGAGAGCAGGTAGGAAACTAGGAAAGTAAAGAAGAAAAAGGACAGATACTCCCCTCTCGGTGTTGTGCTTCCACGCTTGTTCATTTAATTCATCCTCCGCATATCATCTTGGTCTCCCAGTTGTGCATCGCTCACGAGCTTCACAAAGAGTTTATTCATCTTGCAATGGGTATCCTCCTTCATTCTTCTATTGTACCTGGGCTCAAAAGTGTGTGAGATAGCATGTTTGGAGTGAAATCAGGACTATGGCTTACATGCAAATATCATGGGGTCTTCCTTCCCCAAACCTGATGTTTGGTATAGAATCGAAAATGAAAAGTAAAAATTGCAAATGCAAGTGCGTAAAGTAAACATGACCATGGGTTGTCTCACAAGAAGCGTTTGTTTTAGGTCTTATAGCTCGACCCCTGTTCAGAGATGACTTAGTTGTCGAGGGTTGGACCCTCGAACTTGTTGGAGCACTTTTTCAACCATTCGTTCGTTGCGTAGTTCGTATCTCCATCCCAACGCCTCACCACTTCTTCTTTGTTCACATCCACGAAGAAAAGCTGCTCCAATTCTTCATAATGCTCATAGTCAAAGTCCACTATGTCTTCTTCCACCAGATCCGACATTATATACCCAAATTCCTCTTCATCTCCTAAATGAAAATCATCAGCGCTCTCCCAGCAACCTCTTTAAACTCTCTTTCCTTCCTCTAGGAGTTCACCCTTAGAATTGAAACGCTTCTTCTGCCCTTCCACGATCAATGAATAGGTCTTCTCCCCCGTGTCGACTACGACTTCCATCTGATGCAGGGCTGGTCGTCCAATAAGTGTTTTAGATCTGATCGCGCTTCCTTCCATATCCATTACCAGGAAGTCTAGTCTCGTCCTTATGCCTCCGATCTCCACAGGTAAACCTCTGACTTCTCCAGCACATTTCTTCGTTGAGTCGTCGGCCAGTTGGATGCTAGTTCCACATTGTTCTATCTCGTCTTCAATCCCTAGATCCCTTACTTTAGCCAATGACATAAGATTTACGCTGGCTCCAAGTCAATCATGCAATTTACCTTTTTGCCCTTCACTCAAATCGTCATGTTGAACTGTCCCGGATCTCCGATTCCTCTCCTCACGATATCTGATCCTTCTCTCCACGCCACTCCAACGTAGGCTTTCTTCCGGTTATGGAAGTCCCTTATAGTTGATGGGTATAGAGTAAACAGGTCTTGCATTGGCACTGGAATTGATTGGCTCTCCAAGTTTCCTTTAGCCTTCTTGACATCATTCATGAGCCTTCCTGGAAAAGGTAAGTCTTTTAGGCGAACTACTTCCCCATCTTCTGCCCGGATGTATCCATTTTCCATTAGGTCATCATCATATCGTCTTCTCCTGGCTGCTAACCTTTCTTGCTCTTTCTTCTCCTCCTTGGCTTCTTTCTCAGACTTCCCACTCTCACCTTCTTTACCTTCTTCTTCTATATCCACTACCTCCACATCCTTCTTCTTTCTTGCTCTTTCTTCACTTCTAGGAATAGAATCTGGGGTTGTTATCCCGCTCCTAGTAGTGATAGCACCAATGCTCTCCACTTGCTGCTCCTTAACTTCCTCCACCTTTTCATCCAACTCCCTAACTGCATACTTCATTTCGATTAGATCGTCCTTGACTGCATCGACTTCACCACTTAACCTTTCTATTGCTTCCTCAGTTGATGTGGCATTTTCTGTGAACATCTTCACTAGGTAGTGTGTTTCCTCCCTTCCCTTTTCCAGTTCCTCCAGCACTGCTTTTCCTCTCTGGTTACGATGTTCTTTGAGGGTCTTATTCTCCTCTTCCAAACCCTTTTTAGCAGTTACAATGTTGTCGACCACATGTTCGCTGCTGATCTTGGAAACTTCATTCTTCCCTTCGATGCTCAGCTCAATAGGTTTCCCTTCTGGCACTTCTTGGCTTACTTCCTTTGATATGCTTCTCTTGTCCAAGTACTCAGGAGTTCCTACGCTCCGTCCCAATGCCCCTTGGTCGATTTCTCCAAGATAATATATAGAGGTTTTCTTCGTTCTTCGATTTCGAGCCTCGTAACCTTGTTATCTTGTAAAGTGTCCTTCTTCAGCATTTCATGTGGATTCAAGATCTTCGCAACGGTAGGTCTCACAACCTCATCGGACTTCTCTAGCTCCAAGTAGAATTGTCATGCTTCCTTACTTTCCTCGGTTTTGCACTTTTGAACATGTCTTCTACAAAGTTATAGCATCCTCAATTACCCTTGCGTTGGTTGGTCGTATGACATGTTTTGACTCCTCGAACTTCGTGCAATGGCGAATCCGGCGTATTTGCTTAACTTTCTCGATTTCGCACAATTATGTTGTTTTCGTGCATGAAATCGTGCAATTCCTCAAAAATGCGATCATGACCTACAAAATACACACGAAGTTGGTAATTGACCATAAAACGATACGAATATTGAATCTAAGGCAAAATAAACAAGGGTCTAAAAGCATGCTATATCGCACATTTCATTGTCACATCAGTCGTCCTCGTGCTAGAGGGAGTCATGTCACTCGATTCTATATTTCAAAGCATTGATCAGTGAAAAGAACATTTACAGGTAAATCAGACGTCAACTTGCTTATTGAAAAAAATATTTTGTAATATGAGGCACCACTAGGACATCCAAAAGTTTAAGATCATGAGAGATTTTATAAGAACCAGTGCGAGAAATATTTTAGAGATTGATGAGCACTTAGAGATTTCGTTTTCCGTTGTAGAACCTGCAATCTCCAAATACAATCAAGATTAAATTTATAAGTCGGAAGTCCTCAATTCCACAGTTTATAGCGAAAAGTTGACTCGGGATGTCGTTCTCCACGGACACTTAGCATAGGAACAAGCAAATTTGAATGCAGAAAAGTAAACAGTTTTCTTATATCAGACAGAATTATCAGTTCGCAGTAAACCCTAAATTGCTTTTGTTGTAAATCAATAGTTGACAAGCGTAAAGGTTCCCCAACTTCCCTCTGTTATGCTCTCCCAACTTCCTAGTTAAAATCCTACGCAGTTACATCTAACGGCAGCAGGGCATAATAATATGGTGCTAAGGCGCAGTTGACACGAGTACCCCTACTCAGTTCAATGAAATTAATGTGTCACTCAGTAGAACATCACACCACAAAGGATGTATAGAGTTGTATAACCACGATTTACGTCAAATAACTATTCCATTAACATATCACGGTATGTAAAGAAGTAGCAAAAGCAGAGTTACGGTGGTTCGCCTTTACAAAAGGAAATTAGCTACTCATAGTAATTGAAGAACAATAATTGAAATCTAAGAAGAAAGGAAGAAGAAGCTTAGTATCTGATGATATTGATGTCTTCGTGCTGCTGCTCCTGGTGTTTCCTCCTTCTGGGTGCCTGACGACCAACGGATTGGGGTTTCACTTCATCGAGGACTGGTTCTCTCCCGTGGAGAGCTGATTTGTGAGCGGTGTGAAATCTGAGACCCCTGAGGTCTTATTTATAGGTGAAATTTCGACCTCCAAACCGCCATTCTTCAATCAGGAAGGTTTAGGAATGCGGACCTCGGTAGCGACAGCTTAGCAGCCCAGAGAAAAGCGGAAGGAGGATCATGCGCTTTGGGGATCGCGATCGCCTCTCTGCGACCCGGTGGCCGCCATCTTATCGCTACATGCGTAAATCTTCGTTCTTCAATTTCGGGCTTCGTAACTCCGTTTCCTCGCAAAAGTGGTCTGCTACAAAGTTGTTCCATCTTCAATTATCTTCGCATTGGTTGGTCACATGACATGTTTTGACTCATCGAACTCCGTGCAACGGTTGATCCGGCATATTTGCTTCATTTTCCCGATTTGGCACAATTATGCTGTTTTGGTGCCTGAAATCGTGCAAATCCTCAAAACCGCGATCATGACCTACAGAAAATACGCAAAGTTGGTAAATGACCATAAAACGACACAAATATTGCATCTAGGGCAAAAAACGAGGGTCTAAAAGTATGCTATATCGCACATTTCATTGTCACATAAGAGATCATCATTACCTACAACAACCTGATTCGAGCCAGTGTATGGTGATGAAGAATCCATAACAGTACTCACATTAGTCACGTGAGTTGTGGCACCAATATCAAGATACCAATCAAAGGTATTTGGTTGAGTCAAGGAGCGAAGCTTGGAAAGCTTCCGCAAGGTTTGCTTGGGCACGAGGAGTTGCCTAATTGTAAGAGAAGTTTCGATTGAAACGCTCAGGACAAATAGAGCTAACATGCCCTTCTTATCGACATAGTTGGCAACGAGGAGGACGACGCTCACGCCCTCCATTACCAGAACCACCACCATTTTGAGGTTGGCGATTTGTACGATAACGGTCTTGGCCTCCATTGAATGTAGGTTGGCTATGAGCGACAAAAGCAGCATTTGCTGGTGTTGATTTTTCAATAGATTTATGAAACATTTTCTAGTGTTCGACCTTAGAAACCAAGTCGCTAAACCGAGGCAGCAGTTCACTAGTCATTTGGGCGGAGAGTGATTTGTATGTAGAAGTTGGAGTAGCCATGAGAGATGCATAGAGTAGAAGAGAAAATGGATTGAGAAGAAAGATTGGGAAAGTAAGAGGGGTTTTTCTCAACCTCGTATTTTGGCTGATACCATGCAATAAAGAATTGATTGCCTCAATTGAGTATTTAGCTTGTATAAGGTCAACTACTTATAGGCACAATTACAACAAGTACTGAATACAAGAATATCAATTCTAATCACTAAGTGATTAATTAGAATCTGCTGGCCCTTTTAGTTTATAAATCAAGTAGTATAAGCTCTTGCATGTACATTTTTAAGGCAACTCACTATGGGCTTTGGCAAGCCTATTTGTCACACTAAGTATCACTATTTATGTCTAAGTGACACAAAATCTGCTACTATGGGATCAAATTTTATGTCATTGGGCCTTGTCAGTCCAAATTTCTTCACATGTTGACAAAAATTCTACAATAAACTCATGTGCCCAATTGGCCCACATGCCCATGTCTTTTCTTTTTTAAATCGCCTGCGGGACGTGTGAGATGCACGCTCCCAGTCAAGTGATGACATGTGGCAGGGGGACTAATTACTTGTTTTTGAATTTTGAACTCGTTTTCGTTTTTCAGTCATAACTGGTATTAAAAAAAATCAAAAAAATCTTTAAAAAATTATAAACAGGTATCTCATTTTTTACTATAAATAGACACTAATTTACATGCATTCAAATAATGTTGATACTTTATATTTTCTTGCAAAAAGTTTCATGTCGATATTTTATGTTTTCTTGCATTAATTGTCATTATATCGTTTCATTTCGCACTATTGTATTTCTCTATGTTATTTGTATAGTTATTGTTATTAAAAAAATAAAAAAATTGAATTTTTAATTAAATTTAATAATAAAATATCATATATACACTAAATAGTAACTAAAAAAATCAAATGAAAAATAAAAAATTTCGGTGACAATAGTTTTTTTCACCATAACAGACTCGTGACAAGAGTCTTGTCACCAGCCTGTGTCACTCAAGGTGACAACCATTTCGGTTGTCACCATAACAACCAGCCTAATGGATTTAAAATCTTGCATTGATCATCTCCTGGCAGGGGCGGCTAAGGCCCAGCGCACCCGCCCCGCCCAAACGTTAGGCCCAGTACTAGCTAGCCCACTATATAAAAAAAAAAATTAATTCTATATTTATGGCAGAGAAGAGACAACTGGGAATTGATTGAACAAATCAACTTTGTCACTTTATTAGTTTTCCATCAGACTTTCATCATTCTCCTCTTTTCTCCAAAATCCCTAATTACTCTCCAACAATCCATTAAATCTTCATCAATCTCCTCCATTTTCGAAGTAAAGACCCATTAAACACATCTTTAGAGTTCTAATTCATACTTCATGACTATAAATAAGATGTTTAGCCCTCATCTTATTCCATATCTATTTTTACCCGAATCAAGTCATCTAATAGAAAGAATTTGGTTTATACTTTCGATTTTGAATGATATACAAGCAAATACTTGGATTGGATTTGGTAACATTGATTTTTTGAGCTTTTGGAGTGGGATTCTGAATCCGAAAAATATCAAGGTAATGTTCTAATTATGTTTTGTTGGTCCAGATAACGGCAAAGTAAAAGACTAGAGGGGGGGGGGGGTGAATAGTCTTTTAAAACTTTTGTCGATAAGCACAGTTTCTCAGATATCTGTGAGGATATCTAATACTTAATTTCAGAGAGCGGAAGACTTTTCTGTGATAAGTGCACGTGCTCAGTAAGATAGGTGTAAATACTTTGGAAGGTAAATAAAGCAAGTAATAAGATGTAGAAAGTAAATAACACAAGTCTTTTTATAGTGGTATCTGAAGGTGGCGTAATCCTTCAACTAATCCACTTCGGCCTTTCACAGACCTAGAATCCACTAAGACAGATAATTAATGTAACCTTACAAGTATCTTCTCTCGATTCCTAAATACACTAGGTTCCCAACCAAGTGTCCCCCCTGAGTTATTCCCCCGCTTTCACAGCCAAGTACTTCCTGTACTCAGAAACCTCTTTCCTGGAGTTGTTCCTTAGTTTTCCAAACTATGTACTTCCTGTACTCCACGCCAATTAAGGTGTTGATTAAGGTAGTTTGTCAGGTGAGCTTCTTTAATAACTTGTTCAGTTATGCAGATAGCTCTGAGAATCAAGTATACTTAATACACTTTGCAATGTATGGTATCTTGTTCTTTACTGACCCAAGTCTATGATAAGTGTTCAAGAGAATGAATCTTAGATATGAAATCTTAGTTCAACTCTTTCACAAATAACAATGCTTGTTAAGGATCAGGACACTTAGAACTTTTGTGCTACTTAGAATCAAGAGCTTTGGTCGCAACAAAAAGCTTGAAGGTAAGTAGTGTGCTTGAGAGAGCTTGTGTGAGAGTATTCAATGTAAGTTCAGTGTTCTAAAGTGTGTTCTCAAGCAGTCTAAGTGTTGATATTTATAGATGAATTTGAGTGCCGTTTGAATAGTATCTGTTAGGCTTAAATCAAATTCAAACTATTTGTTGATACGGATATGTGTCCAATCCGTTAAGGGCGCCATAGAGTGTGTCCTAGAGCGCATCAAGGCTGAGATAGCCATTCAAAGCTAGTCCGACCTTCGAATGGTCCGTCCTAAAGGAAACCATCTCAGGTCAACTAGTACTCACAAGTCAGCACGCCATTTCAGCTAGGTCCGACCAAGCTAGATGGATGACTTCCGAACCTGACAAAAGTTACCTGGTCCTCCCAAGTACCGCAAACTGTCAGTCCTAAGATGCTAAACGGACCGGACGAGAGAATCTCGGACGCCACCAAGACAAGAAGACCAAACGTGTCCGGTAACCATCGAGATGCTTCCGTGGAACTCTAAGGTCCGGACACCTTGAGTTACCCAAGGCAGAGTCAACCAATCATGCGGATCTGTCCGAGGGACTTACACGGACCCGACATGCGGAACAGTACTCTCAGAGGAAAAGGTCCAAACTACCCTCCCAGGCCCATTAACTAGTATTGGATTACTGTTCACCAAGGGGCCATGGGCCAAAGGTAGCATTGGTGTCCAAATATGAGGCATACACTTGGCATCATCTTATGGGCCACTCCATAAGCATGATATAACTATAAATATAACATAAGGTCCAAGACCTTAAGAAAAGTGGAATTCCCTAGGAAATTGGGCTGTCCCCTAAGTCATAAGCACCCTTGATTTCATAACCTTTCCCACTACTATTGCATTGAGAGCTTTCAACTCTCCTTTGAGTATAGTCTCCTTCCGGATTGACTTAGGCAATCCGGGTAACCCATTCTAACCCCCCCCCCCCCCCCACTTAGTCCTTTCAGGTACTCTTGCTCGGACAAGCCTTTGCTCGGACTTCAAGTTGGAGGCGGATCCTAGATTAGGTTACTGGTAGTAGTAGTAGTGTTGGTGTTTGAGGTTTTATCCCTCAACATTTTGGCGCCGTCTGTGGGAAACTTTACAAAAAGATCTGTGTTTGTGTTGTGCTGATGGCTAGAACGAGACGAACAGCTCGGATTGGTACTGCTGGCGTAGGAACTCCATCACCACGCCCGCGAGGACGTCCGCCCACCCAGGGACGAAGGGCCGCTGGGGCTGGAAGGAACGCCGGAAGGGGATATCCAAGCGACGGGCGAACCGCCAGCCCATCCTCGGATGAGGGAAGAGACGCCTCGCTTAGGGGAGGCCAAAGTGTCCCTGTGAATGTCATGCCTATGGACCATGGAGAAGGAGTAGCACGAGTTTCTCGTGCTTCAAGGCCTACCACAGACAACAGCATAATGCCCGATGGTCGCGTTGTCGCCTGGCGACCTCGGACTAAGTGAAACTCAGTTTGATAGATTGCTCACGATTATCCAAGGATGCCTAGGGTCTAACAATGCCCATCCTCAGCAAGCCACTCCGCCAGTGGCTACTCCAGTTCAAGCGGAGCCCGCGTTGTCAAGAAACAGACAGCGTCCGATCCAACAGAGGTTGGGAGATCAGCCGCCCCATGAGGATTTGCGAAACCTTCTAGACCGACGGGCCTCTGCTTCGCAAGTTCGGGGTGAGGGAAGCCCGAATGGGAGGAGAGAGTACCACGAAGGGGGTAACAGGCATCCAGGCGGTCCGCGCCAAGCCCCCATGAGAGACAGAGATCATGTAGCGGAGACCATTCCAGTGGTCCGGCTAGACGAACTCCCCGCGGATGTCGTAGTCCATCCACGGACAGGAGAGGTCATGACAGCGGACAAAATATACGCCCAGCAAAAAGCTTTAGAAACCCAAATTCTGAACCTCGGACGCCTGGTGAAAGACCACGAGCAGATCACTACCAGCGCACCAAATCCTCTGTCTGATGACATCATGAGGGAAAAGGAAAGAAATAGAAACTCGGACCAGGTGATTCCGAACTTGGAATACTATTACGGGGATACTTGTCCCGTGGGTCACCTGACAAGGTACAACAGCAAGATGGATTCCAAGGGGCTGAGTGACAATACTAAAGCTCTTACGTTTTCATCCACCCTCTTCGGAACGGCTATGGATTGGTACACCGCTTTGCCAAACAAGTCAATAAGGTCGTATGCAGATCTATCTTCTAAGTTCTTAGCACGGTTCGGAAAATCAAAAAGAAGAAAACGTACAGTGGAGCACCTAGCCGAAGTTATCCAAAGGGAGCAGGAAGATCTTCGAACTTTTCTAGATCGCTTCAATACGGAAGTACTCCGAGTTGAGCCCCATAGTATTAAAGAACGGGTCCGTCACCTGTACGCTAATACTTACAACTCCGAGCTGCGGAGGAAGCTCTCTAGTCAGGAAGTGAGGAGCGAAAAACACTTGGATGACATCTGTGAGGAGGTGATGTACGGAGAAGAATACCGAAGGAACGTTCCAGTCCGAGCAGGATCGAAGAAGGGGAAGGAACCGCAAAGACAAGAACAACGCCAGGGGAAGTTGACCCGAAGAAAGATCACAGAGACAAGGGCATTTACAGAAAGAGGAGTCCGCCCAGGAGATTCGCGGACTACACGCGCCTCAACAAGCCGAGATCCGACATCTTGGCCACCATTGTTGAGAAAAAGTTGGACATCCAGTGGCCCAAGCCATCCCATAATCGGAGAAACAAAAATGCGAAAGGATACTGCAAATTTCACAAGAGCCGAGGTCATGAGACAGACGACTGTATCCAGCTAAAAACAGAGGTCGAACACCTGGTGAGAGAGGGCAAGTTGAAGGAGCACATATATGCGGACGAGCCCTCCAGGCATGATAGAATGAAGCGGAGAAGGGAGGATAATGCTATTGACCCGCCACCTCGCCCCCTATCTTTGCCACCTCCGCCAGTAGGTTATCCACCACGCACGGAAGGATATCCGTACAGATACGGCGATGAGATGGAGATGGAGAACCCTCCGTACAGCGGAGTGATCAACACTATAGCAGGCGGACCCTCTGGAGGTGATAGTAGGAATGCAAGAGAGCGGACCGCCCAAAATCTTCGGAACAATGATAGGGCGTACAGTGCCCCCGCGATTCGAGGAACAAATGCAATATCCTTCGACGATAGCGAAATCCCCCCTCCTATGGCAGGAGGCGAGGAGATTGACAACCGGGATGTTCCTCTTGTGGTTTCATTGACCATCGCGACTTATCGAGTGAACAAAATTCTGGTGGATACCGGGAGTTCCTCGAATATCATTTCTAAGAGGACCCTAGATCAGATGGAGTTGGGAAGAATCCGCTACGACAGAGTTCACACCTCTATACTAGGGTTTGGAGGAGGAACTGTTCGACCACTAGGAAGTGTTATGTTACACGTTTCACTCGGAACCTTCCCGGCCAGGGTCACACAGTCGGTCCGATTTGTTGTGGTTGACCAGACATTCGACTACAGCGCCATCTTTGGGCGCCCAGGACTCAATCAATTCCGGGCTATTTCATCCACCTTACACAACAGAATGAAATTCCCAACTCCCTTCGGAGTAGGAGAAGAGGTGGGAAACGTCCGAGAAGCTTGGGAGTGTTACATTATGTCCACAAGAAGGGCATCTGCCCCCATTATGGCAGTCACTGTGACCTCCGATCCGAAAGCTGTTCTCCCGCCCAAGCAGGAGAATCCGCAGATAGGAGTAGGAAGCCAGAAGGAGAAGTTCCCTAGAACTGCACGGATCGAGCCTCACGAAACTCTCAAGGAAATCGAGATTGTTGTTGGGAGCCCGGAAAAGAAGACTAGAATCGGAACAGAGATGAGCGCAGAAGTAGAAATGAAACTTATTGCTTGTCTCCGAGACAACAGGGATGTATTTGGTTGGAGCACCGATGATCTGAAAGGAATAGATCCGAGAATCACTGTTCACCGTCTGAACATGGATCCCTCGATCAAATATATCCGACAGAAGAGGAAAGACTTTGGCCCAGTCAAGGACGCAATTATATCCGCTGAAGTTGATCGGCTCCTGAAAGCAGGGCACATTGAAGAAGTTAGGTACTCGGACTAGGTCTGTAATGTGGTACTTGTCGAGAAGACCCCAGGAAAGTGGAGGATGTGTAATGACTTCACAAGGCTCAAAAAGTTTTGTCCGAAGGATCCTTATCCACTACCTTGCATAGACCAGTTGGTAGATTCTACTGCGGGATGTGCGCTCCTAAGCTTCATGGACGCATATCAGGGCTTCTATCAAATCCGTATGGCCAAGGACGACATCAAGAAAACAGCCTTCTTCGCGGCAGGAGGAGTGTACTGCTTCAAGGTGATGCCATTCGGGTTTAAAAATGCGGGAGCTACATACCAACGGTTGGTAAATAAGATGTTCAAGGAGGAGTTGGGAAAAACTATGGAAGTCTACGTGGACGACATGCTTGTTAAAAGTAAGACTGGAGAGGAGCATACTGAGCATCTCAACAATTGCTTTTCCATTCTTCAGAAATATGGAATGAAGTTGAACCCCGAAAAGTGTACGTTTGGGGTGAAAGGAGGAAAGTTTCTAGGGTACATGGTCACAGAAAGAGGGATAAGCGCAAACCCTGAGAAGATCAAGGCAATCCTAGATCTGCCCCATCCGAAGAACCTCAACGAGGTACAAATTTTATCAGCCTAATGTCCTTAAGTCGTTTCATTTCCCGATCCGCAGAAAAGAACCTTCCGTTCTTCAAAATCCTCCGGAAAGGAGAGAGCTTTGAGTGCACCGCGGAATGTTCTGAGGCTTTTGAAAATTTGAAAAAGTACCTCCACTCCCCTCCGCTGCTCTCCAAACCCGTGGAAGGAGAACCACTCTACCTCTACCTAGCAATCACGGAAGAGGCAATGAGTTCCGTACTAGTACGGATTCAAGCTAATGATCATTTGCCAATCTACTATCTTAGTAAAGCCCTTGCAGGGGCGGAGACAAGATATGTGAAGATTGAGAAATTTGCGTATGCTCTGGTTTACACCGCCCGACGGTTGAAACCATATTTAAGTCTCACAAAATAGTGGTACTAACTACGGAACCTTTGAAACAGGTCCTAGGAAAGCCCGATCAGTCAGGACGACTCTCTAGGTGGGCGATCGAGCTGAGTGAGTACGACATTTGCTACCAGGCTCCGTCAGCCAAAAAGGCTCAAGTCCTCGCCGACTTCCTAGCGGGAGGAGGATTCAGAGAAAGTCCCTGACAAGCAGGTGCTCGAATGCCTAGTCACCAAGCATATAGTCCGAAAGCCAGTTCCGCCAAAATTCAATCAGGAAAACCTCGAGGAGGCTCAGTTCATCAATCGGCCCTTCCCTTTGCCAGATGAGGAAACTCGAGTCAACCAAATGTTCCTTCTTGAGGATGTTCCCGGAAACTCCGGTGCCGACAACATCAGAACGGAAATCACGGAAAGGGAGAAACCAAGATCAGAACCTCAGCAGATCACAGGAGATCTCCAAACCCAAAAACATCCTTCCGATATCTGGACATTGGAAGTGGATGGCTCTTCCACTGGAAGAGTAGGAGGAATTGGAATCTACCTTAAGAGCCCAGATGGCGCGGAACTCGACTATGCGATTTCTTTGGAGTTCAAAGTTACCAATAATGAGGCTGAGTATGAAGCACTTTTAGTGGGGCTGCGTCTAGCCAAGGCACTCCAAGCCTGGAAGCTCAAAGCATACACGGACTCACAGCTCGTCGAAGCCCAATTTTCAGGGACTTTTGCCACAAAAGGTCATTCGATGATCAAGTATCTTGAGTTACTCAAGAATGAGGCTAGCCATTTCGAGGAATTCACCTTAGAAAAATTTGATAGAGCTTGGAACGAAAGAGCTGATGCCTTGGCGAAATACGCGTCTGCTACAGCGGCTCTAGACACGAGGAGAGTAATCCTACTCACCATTACTGACTCATCCGTCATGAGTCCCAATTCGGCGGTCATGATAGTTGACACAGGAAGAAACTGGATGCTGACATTTTTAACTATCTCAAGGACGGGTCTTTGCCAGTCGATCCGAAAGAATCAAGGAGCATGCAATGCCGAGCAAATAGATACTTTATACTGGGTGACGATTTGTACAAGAGATCTTTTGCCGGGACTCACCTGAGATGTTTGAACCCACAGGAAGCACAAACCGTGCTGAGAGAGATACACAACGGAAGCTGTGGGAGTCATTCCGGATGAAGGACTCTTGCCCAGAAAATCATACGACAAGGCTACTATTGGCCTACCATTGATAAAGATTCCGCCGACCACGCCCGGAGATGTCATGATTGCCAATATTACGCAAACATCCCACATCGTCCGACGAACCCTATGATTCCGTCAATCATAGCGTGTCCGTTCAATCAGTGGGGTATCGATATTGTCGGACCATTTCCGAGGGGTACCCAACAGAAGAAATTTCTCATTGTGGCGGTGGAATATTTTACCAAGTGGGTAGAAGCGGAGGTCAGCGACTATCACGGAAAGTCGAAAAGGACCTTCATTTGAAGAACATCATTTGCCGCTTTGCCTACCAAGAGTTCTAGTCTCGGATAACGCCGCTTCTCGTGCAAGAGGCTCAAGGAATGGCTTGCCTCCTTCAAAATCGAACAACGTTTCACATCCGTCGGATACCTACAAGCCAATGGTCAGGCTGAATCCACAAACAAGACAATAGTCAAAATCCTGGAGAAGCGTTTGAGAACTTCCCGAGAAAGCTGGGCAGACGACCTGGAAGGCGTGCTATGGGCTCATCGCACCACTGCACGGACTGCGACCAAAGAAACTCCATTCTCCTTGGTATATGGTTCGGAGGCAGTCATACCGTCTGAGATTGCCGTTGAGACTTTGAGGATCCAAGAGTTCGAAGGCAATGCAAACCGAGAAGCTCGGATATTCGACCTAGACATGCTCGAACAGAAAAGGTCTGAGGCACTGGCGAATATCCATAGGTATCAGGCAACTGCTGCCCGAACCTACAACAGGAACGTTCGAGCGGCTAACTTGCAAATTGGAGACCTGGTGCTTCGACGAGCCGACATTTTGAACAATATTGGAAAACTCAAGCCCAAGTGGGAAGGACCCTACAAGATTATCGGCGCAAGAGTGAATGGCAGTTATGAATTAGAAGATGAGAACGGACATCCCCTCAAGCGTCCGTGGAATGCTAGGAACCTTCAGAAGTTCTATGCATAGATATAACTGTGCGGATCTCCTTCAGATCGATTGGTCATCTCAGTTTCAACAATTTACTACACGGAACTCCGCCAGTTCTGTTTTTCGATCCTTTTGCCATTGGCCTTAGAGCCCGCAAGTTGTAATTGAATTTCCGACAAATCAATACAACCTCTATCTTTCGATTTGTGATTTTTCGATCCATGCATATGTGATTTAACGTTCGATTAATGACAAGGAAAGCAAGAGATTTCATTCATACAAAGACGAATTATACATAATCTTGTCTGTACAATTTACAATCTCGGATCGATATCCGAACTTACGGATGCAATATGAAAAAGGCAGAAAGCGTCTCTCGAGATACATCATCTCCCAGCAAAGATCGTTCCCCCGTCGGAAAAGCTTCTTCCATATCGAGCGGCAAGTCTGGTTTCCGCGGAGGCCAGGAATTCGATCTACCTGCAAACAGGAAAATGGTTAAACGTGGTGGAATCCCTCATGATACCACCAAAACGTGGCATTGCAAATCCTGTGCCCGGGGAAAACAAAGTACGGACAGAAAGAGATTTCCGCCTCACCGACTTTAGAGACTCAAACTCTCTTGAAATTCGGAAACCATTTCCAATATAAGAGAGATTTGAACCACTAAAGTGGGGTTGGAAGAAAGCAGAGGAGACGGACAGATATACATTCAAACCGAGATCTATGCTTTTCTATGACTGATCTTCAACAATCTTCCCCTCTAGACCCACGCCACTCTCAAGCTCAGGATGAACGCCGACTTGAGAGTGGACGGGAGTCAAGAGGGGGGAACTATTCAAGAAATCATCTTCTTGCTATTGAATAGATATGGAAATTGGAAGTTGGATTTGCACGACCAAGGCCAAGAGGGATCCGGAGTATTTATAGAAGTAACGAACCAATAGGCGTCCGACACGTCAGAACTTCGACGTTGACAATGGGTTTAAACTATTCATTTGGGTTGAACAGTGTTGGGCCAGACGGGTTTATCCAATCAAGCCTAAACAAGCCCATCAACCACGTCCGAGTTTCTTGGTCATTTTACAAAGATATGTGCATCATTATAATCCGACGAAGCTTGCACAAGAAAAAGATGGCGATCTCATCCGAGGAAAAATAGTTCGAATTTTATAGACAAAATTATCCGAACATTTACATAACAGAAGTACAATCTGAAAAGGTCTAAGGATAAGTACATACTTCCACGGGGCATACCCCGCCTTGTTCCTTTACCAGATTCCGGAAGTCGAGCCTTGGGACTCCGAGCCACCACCTCGTACTGACGAGCTCGCCAGATTCGGATCCTCCTACGGATCAACTTCAGCGTCCGCTCCCTCTCTTCCTTGGCTCGCCTCCTAGCTATTCCCGGACATTGAGGGGGATCTCCCTCAAAATCAAGGATGATTGGGTCATCCGCGGTCCCCTGCACTGTAAATTGAGGATGCATGTGCCCACAAGCACGCAATAATGCTGATATTCCTCGTCGTTAGATTCCGACATCCTGGAAAACTCCAGCTTTTGTGGAAGGTTCTCGATGAAACAAAGGACAGAATGGAGAAGGGTACAGCGGTGAAAAAAAGGAAGAATTACCACACCCTTATTTATAGTCACAACAGGTTCGTAAGATCTCGCCACTTGTCGATCATCTGACGAATGGGGAGATGAAAAGACGTAGTCATAATGACTATTTCACTGTTTCACCTTCCTCCTTCTAGAAGAATTACACATCCCAAGGGGTGAACAGTCCGAGGATCGGAAAGATGATGGTTTAGACTTCTACGTCAGACGCCATCTACTACGATCCGTGTCCTTTACAGATGTGTGTTTTATGATAGTTAAGCATACGAACGATGGACGGAAGCAAATAAAGCAGAAAGCAGGCAATAACTCGAAATTACAGGAAATATTGTTTTACAGACAATTAGTACAGATAAAAAAATAAAGCAGCATTGTTCAAGGCAACGTTCCGTGCCACAAAGAGATGCAGATCCAAGACATTACATAAGTTTCACGGGGCATACCCCCGGATTCTTCACTGAGGATTGGGTTGGCTCGGACCCAATTCTCCACGGCGAGGCGGATCGGCAGTAGACGCGTTGGCGGCAAAAAGCAAGGGCTTCCGCGAGCTCGAACAGGTTGAAATCTTCAGCAAGACCAACTACCCGGGAAGGCATGTAATACCAGTCCTTGAGGAAAGCCCGGTAATTCTCGAACGGGACGAAGCACACCTTTTGTAAGGCATCCGGCACACACTTCGGGAGGAAGGGTCCACCGTTCTTGATCTCCAGTTCACCTTCCTCAGTGACAAGATCCGCAAACTCACAAGCGGCCAACCGATCGTCCGAGACGACATCCACGGGAACTTCCACGCCGTTAGCATCCGCAGAAGGGTTTAACGCTTCCGCCTTCCAATTAAAATCTTGAGGAAGTAACCCCTTGAACTGTAGTTGACCGATGGCAGCGGAGAACCCATTCAGCCGAGATTCGTCGGACTTGTCCGCCATGAAGAACTTGAAAGAATCCGACTTCATGAAATCTCGGCCCGCCTCAAGACGAGCGTATTGGAGGTCTTCCAGCAGGTAATCCTTCATATCTCGGAAGGCTCTCATTGATTTCTGGGTAAAACCCTCCTGCCAATCCAAGTCCGCCTTGATTGCCTCCCAGCTGGTCTTCAGCTTATGGAACTTCACCTCATGTTCCTTTAGCTGCATCTCCAACTGCTTCACTTTTTCGGCCTCATCCGCGGAACTGGCCATGGCCTTGAACAACTCATGCTCAATGGTAGCCCGCTCACTAGCTTTCCACTGCATGGCTCGGATGAAGCATCCAAGCTGCAAAGAATCCATATAGACATAAGTTGTATGCTTGTCATAAGGACATAATGAAAAAACCATTAGAAGATCACGAACCTGCTGATATAGCACATTGAGGCCACCGACCCGCTCAACCTCGGGAAGTCCGCAGGCACGCTCATACTCCTTGTCGAGAGCGGCCTGGTCAGTCGGTAGAAGGGCCCAATCACGCTCTTGTTTGCTTGGGATGTCTCCGTGGGAGCTCACCTCTTCCGCCCAGACGTTATGGCATCCCGCATAAACACTTCTTGCTGAGGCGTGGATCCAGCAGGGGTTGGTGGCCTGGAGGCAGTGGCGCTCCGAGTAACAGGGGCTTTGCCCTTGTCAGGCACCCCCATGACTTGCGGGTCTTCTCCCGCCTTGTTCCGCCTCTCCTCCTCTGCGGCGAACACTGCCGCATTTTTGGGATCTCCCATAGGAAGACCAGCGGACGTGTTGATAATCTTGGTCCTCTGACCAGCGGCGACCTCCAGAGATTGTTGCTCTCTCTGCTGCCTCTTCTTTTCAAATGATGTCGACATGATATAGTCGAACCAGTGAGCTACATAGCAATGTAAACATTTCAGAACACGGACGAATAACAGAAAAACAACAGGAATATCGGAGATGAGAAAATTCATAACGAGACATTCAAAACACGGAGCTGCACAAATCATAAGTTAGACTCCTTACTGAAATATGTCTTTCCTCCGACTTCCACGGCATCGGTCAATCCGCACAGATATGGCAGCGGCTGACAAATTAGTCCGTGGAACGGGTAGGTAGGCGGATTATTCTTCTTGTGGATCTCCGCCACCCAAGGAGCAACGTTCTTCGGAAGCGGGCGCCAATCAGGGATACTCTCCCTTAGGAACTTTGTGGGTAGCCCCCATCATTCCCTCTGTCTCTCGGACATCCCTGGCTTTAAAGCCATCCGTACAAAAATGTACATATCCCACCATTTCGACCCCAACGACGAGATGGAGTCCGAAATGAAGTTATAGGGTTTCCTATTCATAAAGGTGTGAAAAAGGGGATTCCCCGGACTAAAAGAAACATGGAAGAGCTGCCTAAAGTTCTCGAAATTCACTGTCTACCCCTTCTTCTTACAAAAAATTACAAAGCAAATAAGGTTACCCAGGGACTTGGGGATAACCTGACTCGGACCTATACCAATATGGTTTAGAATGTTCTTCAGTTCTGTGGCAATGGGGATCTTCCATCCGCAGGAGAAGGCCACCTCGTGCACACACATATATCCAGCGGGAGGGTTATAGAATGCATGCCCGGGATCAGGTATCATTATTTCTACGGACTCGAGATCTCCCATTTTCGCCTCCATTCCGGAATCTCCTCAGGTTTAACCCTCGATGGACAGGTAGGAAGAAGCCCGTCCGCGTTTAGCTCTCCAAATTCATCTGCTATCACCACTGCGGACGCAGGACGAGGAAATTTGATCCTCGCCGCCTTGGCACCACGGCCTTCAACTAACAGAAGGCTGGAATGAGCGGAAGCGACAGAGTGCAATACAACCCGACGACCGGCACCTCTCCGGGGACGAACATCGGGAGAACTTTCCTCTTCTTCCTCCCCATCTTCACCTTCTTCCTCTCCGCCTTCTTCCTCCTCTTTACCATCATCAGGTCTCCCAGATGTACCAGGGTTGGACGGACATGTCTCCACCACAACACGGTCCTCCACTCCAGCCTCAAACATCTCCAAATCATCAGCTTCATGCCCGCTGTCGCCCTCACATTCAATCTGAGGCTCATTCGGATCTACAGGCTCTCCCACACCGCCTATAGTCCGAGATTAGACTAACGATCTCGCCTCATTAACATCTTCTTCAACCACTGGTCCGTCCGTCGGAGGATCGACTACATCATGGGTTCCATGCCTGGCGTCAGAATCTCTAGAAGATAAGACATCCACGAGATAATCTTCTACGGACACGCTCACGCTCGCGGATTCACCGCCCGAATCTACTCCATCATGGTAATCCCGCGCCTCGTGAACGTTTTGACTATCGCTCCCGGACATCCTAGGGCAGAAGGAAACGGATCAGAAACGATTATTGTTATTGTCCGAGAGTTCATTTATATGTCTTATTAAGTCCAGAGGTCCAGAAGGACAGGGGGTCCAAACCCTCAGTTGTTCTATACACAGAAGGACAGGGGCCCCAAAGACCTGGCACGCAAAGCCGTGCCAATGGCACCACGATCTGCCCCTTATGGAACGGCAATAAAAGAGACAATTTACGGGCGTACGCCATAACCCATATCAATTTATCATCAAGTAAGCATGCATTGTCAAGAAGGGTTGTGTCGGACAGGATGTACCAAACAAAAGTACAAGGCATCAGTGAGGAAAATTGACATATTATGAGCATGAAGGAGAAACACATCGACTAGCATCTCGACCAAATGCATCGCAAGAGCCTATTACTAAAGACAAGCGCAATTACGGAGGCAACAAGGGAAGGATACACTAGACATGCAGGGGGCGTGTAGCAAGTACAAGCAACTTTAACAAAAAATGAGGGGTACTTACTTGGTAATATTCAATCTGGAAAGTTCAGCGGACTCTAGAGTTGGGATTGTGCTCTGAGGTTATAGATCTCAGCTGGATAGCCCAAAGTCTTACAAGTTCCGGTTGATCGGATCGATCTGGCGTTGTTTGAATTGCTTGAAGATTGCTCAGAGTTTCAATTTAGCTAAAGTGTGAAAGTGACCGATCGCCTAACTATTTATAGGGGCAAATTGGGAAGGCCAAGCGTCACATCACTTAGGTTTAAATCGCGACCGTCGATCTGTTTAATCCAACGGTCATGCCCATTCACGAATAAATGGCTTACAGCACATTGCGTCTGATGCTCGATAGAGGAGTCACATCACTTGATCTCAACCGTTGAGGCTTTCCAATCCAACGGTCGCATCATTTCCCTCGGAATCTTACCCCAGGAGCCGGACAGGCAACTTGTTGGACCCCTTTGATTTACTGTTCGGAGGTCCATCAGGACCATTACACATATTTGGCCCAATGGATAACCTCCTACTTGATCTTTCTCGGAAGACTTCACGATCCTAACCGCATTTCGGACCTACATATCTCGGAGACAAATACCTTTTCCATCTACAGTCCCAGTTATGTAATAACTCGACCGAGACGAAAGGGGGGAAAGAGATATATTGGACTCTTGAGAACACGGACGACGGATCCCGACAAAAAGGATTTTTTCCTTTTTTCTTTTAGTTAACGATTCGGACACGCTCCACAAACACGATTGTTCCCTCATAGTTACCAATTATCTTCTACTAAGATACTTGAAAACTGGGGGGGACATATGTTGATACGGATATGTGTCCAATCCGTTAAGGGCGCCATAGAGTGTGTCCTAGAGCGCATCAAGGCTGAGATAGCCATTCAAAGCTAGTCCGACCTTCGAATGGTCCGTCCTAAAGGAAACCATCTCAGGTCAACTAGTACTCACAAGTCAGCACGCCATTTCAGCTAGGTCCGACCAAGCTAGATGGATGACTACCGAACCTGAAAAAAGTTACCTGGTCCTCCCAAGTACCGCAAACTGTCAGTCCTAAGATGCTAAACGGACCGGACGAGAATCTGACGCCACCAAGACAAGAAGACCAAACGTATTCGTGAACCACTGAGATGCTTCCGTGGAACTCTAAGGTCCGGACACCTTGAGTTACCCAAGGCAGAGTCAACCAATCATGCGGATCTGTCCAAGGGACTTACACGGACCCGACATGCGGAACAGTAATCTCAGAGGAAAAGGTCCAAACTACCCTCCCAGACCCATTAACTAGTATTGGATTACTGTTCACCAAGGGGCCATGGGCCAAAGGTAGCATTGGTGTCCAAATCTGAGGCATACACTTGGCATCATCTTATGGGCCACTCCATAAGCATGATATAACTATAAATATAACACAAGGTCCAAGACCTTAAGAAAAGTGGAATTCCCTAGGAAATTGGGTTGTCCCCTAAGTCATAAGCACCCTTGATTTCATAACCTTTCCCACTACTATTGCATTGAGAGCTTTCAACTCTCCTTTGAGTATAGTCTCCTTCCGGATTGACTTAGGCAATCCGGGTAACCGATTTTAACCCCCCCCCCCCCCTTAGTCCTTTCAGGTACTCTTGCTCGGACAAGCCTTTGCTCGGACTTCAAGTTGGAGGCGGATCCTAGATTAGGTTACTGGTAGTAGTAGTGTTGGTGTTTGAGGTTTTATCCCTCAACACTATTGATATCTGAGTATAGTACTGTAGTACATTTGTCTTCTTCTTCAGAAGCTACCGTTTTTGTTCAGACATTTCTGTCCGCGCATTCAATGCATTGTACTATACTTTGTCCTGTAGTGCCAACGGAACTATGCATGGTATCAGAGATCTTTATACTATCATATTTCTCTGATGTTGTGCACGTCCTTTTCAAGAGATTATCACAGCTCCAAATACCACTTGTTGAAACAACTTGTTATAATACATTTCTTTTCAGAAACATAGTTTATGTCCAAGGTATCCGAGTGTAGATATCTGTGGGAACTTTCCTTATCTTAGAAACCTTTTATATCTCAGATATCTTTTGCAACACTGCTTATTTAAAAACGCTTGTGTCTTCAAGATATCTGGCCATAGGTGTCTGAAAACCCTTGTCTTCAGCAATCTTGTGCAGTCTTCAAATCTTCAAATCCGTTGAACTTTTCCTGCAGGATGCCTTCTTCTTGGTCTTCTTTAGAGGAATAAAAATTACATTCAGAGACCTAACATCCTATACAAGATTTGCTAGACTATCATACTTAGTGAGTTTCCTCTTTTACAGTGTTCAAGTGAACCAAGAGTACTAACCATCTTTCTGAGCTAAGATAAGTCATTAGGTTGCTGATCAAAATCTAAGCAGATATTCCTAACAAATTTCCCCCATTTTGATCAGTCAACGATGACTATCTGACCTATTACAAATCTGGATGAGGAAACAATCCACCACTTAATCATTTCTTATGATCTTTCAATTCATATAATTAGGTGCAGAAAGTAAACATCAACCAAATCACAAGGTGTGATCTTTGCTGACAAGTTATCTTTTATAGATTGATATCTGAGAGTAGGTTCATCAGATATGTTACAATGAAAGTTCAAATAACTTTTACAAGATAAAACAACAATAAGGTACAGTCAGCAAGATACAAAAAAAAATACATAGTAAATTAGGACAACAGGAGTAACCAAGCTCCAAGTAGACATCCTAATAAACTAGTCTTCAAATCTTCAGCAGCTCCAAGGATCAATTTGCATACTCCCTATCTCCAAATCTTTTGATGTCATCTGAGTAGTCATAGAGCAAGGTTCTGACCAACATCTCAGTGTCTCTAGCATAACCACATACTTCTTTGTATGATTTGGTGGGATTCTTCTTGGCAAAGTGTTTGACCCATAAATACTTTCCCCATTTCCAGGCATGCTCAATTCTGATATCTAATAGCTTGAAGTAATCATATATGATCCTCAGATATCTGATGTCACCCTTGTATTGATATTCAATCATGTAGAATGACTCAAAGGGTTCCACAGCAAGTATTGGCCTTGTGCCTGTTCCAGCGAGGTTTGGGACTTTATGCACATCATCAGGTTTTCCATAAGGACATTCATCATTAAGGTCCTTCCTCATGGCTTCAATTCTTTTGACAACTTCAAAATCCAACCAAGCTTTGACATGATTGGTGTTGATCAAGATTGACTTATCTTTTCTCCATGCCATAAGTTGTTGATGGATGGGTACTGGAAATCCTTTTTCATTTACAAGCAAGTGCTTGAGTTCTAGTATCCAGTATCCATTCCTCTGATGAATACACCTGTAGGAGGAGGAGTTGTTGACAGTCTTCACATACTCAATTCTGGCTTCTTCTGGCCTGAGTGGAAGTTGACCTTTTCTTCTTTCAGCTCTCAATCTATTCCTCCTTTGCCTTGAGTTTTCCCTTGGATTGCTTGAAGAACCACCCTGGATTGACTTGGTATTTCCAGAGGGTGTTTTAGCTGCCAAAGGCTTTGTAGCTATGGGCCCAGTTAGGCTATCAATTTTTCTTTTTCTGTGAAGAGGAGCTTCATCTTCATCAGTCTCTTCATCATCATCATCAAGATTAATTCTTGTGAGAGTTTTGCAGCCTTCTTCATTGCCCAGGGATTTGATTTGGCCTTCTTCTTCAGAAGACTCATCAATCCCTGTTACTTGTCTTCTCCTTGGAGCCTTGGTACTCCTTGGAGGTTTCTGTGCCATGGCCCTTGTTACCATTGAAGTTCCTTCAGTTGGTTTCTGGGAAGTAGCTACTATTTGCAAAGCAGCTTGACTTGAGGAGGGCTCATTGATTCTGAGTGGTGGCTGGGAAGTTTTGTTGTTTCTTCTTCCTCTCTGAGCAGCACCATCTCCAAATTTCTTCTTATATCCTTCTCCTTCTTCCCATTCCCCCTGACTTTGAGGTCCAGATTTGTACAATCCTTCCCCCTTAGTCATTGTTGGCTGACTAAGTCTCATAAAGGATTCTGAGAGAGAGTCAAAATGTCCTTGTAAGTAATTATAGGCAGTGACCAACTTCTGAAGTTCAGATTTGAGCTCCTGATTTTGTTTGATAAGTCCATTTTCCTTATCAGTGAGCTCTGCCAATGGGCCTTGAATGGCATCTGCTTTTCCAGCAGCATAGCTAGCCTCTTCAAAGGCTTTTGCAGCCAAGTTTTGGTCATCATCTCTAACCATGCCTAGGTCTTTCTGAGCAATGACCAGACTGGTTGTGCTCTGAATGATGAGCTCAGTGAATGTCTTCATTTCTGCAGGGATTGATGCAATGGCGGCTTTATCTTGGGAAAACAACTCCTTTTTCAATTTAGCCAGTACTTGATATATGTTCAAGTATTCATTGGAGTTGACATTTGGCAGCTTGCTGAATATTTCAGGGGCAATCAGCTTTCTTTTCAAATGAGAAATTAACCGCTAAGTGTTCATTGTGGTGTTCTGTCAATTTCTTCTCTTCTTCATCATCTGAGTCATCAGCCCAGTGATCTTCATCCTCTTGGACATTTTCAAGATTTTCTAGTCCAGCGACCATCTCATAGATGGGCTTCTTTCCTTTCAGAGAGGAGGATGGCATATCTTTTGATGGTGATGCAGCCTTAGCATCATGCTTTACTTCAGATACTTCTTCAGTATCTAGCTCCTTAGCAATGGCATTTACAACATCCTGGAGCTCTTTGACCTCAGAGTAAACTACCATTTCTTGTAAGTATTGATCTTGAAGCTGATTAAGCTTATCTTTGGATTTAGCTAGCTCTTCTTCCAGTTGAAGATGGAGCTGTTGTTCTTCTTCCAACAGTTATTTGAGTTGAGCAACTCTGGTTTTGTGTATTCAATATCTTCTGAGTTGTTTCCTCAGAGTGCTCAACTACTTGATCAGTAGTGTCCTTTTGTTGTTGGGAAGATGGATGGGTAGATTTCTGGGGAGATGGAGGAGGGGATTTTTATGATGTTCTCTCAGTGTGTTTTTCAGCAACTGAGGCACTCTTTCTTCGGGTAATCCCTCCTGTCCCTGGTGCAGGGGCATCATCATCATCCTTCTTATCATCCTCATCCCTGTGATGGTCAGAAGGAGAATCTTCATAGTTATTCTCATAAGTCTCCTTCTCTTCTTCATCTTCAGAGACCAGATTGATCACTTCTGGAATAGTGATCATTTGCCCATTTACCTCCTCTTGTTCAGAGGGTATGCATTGTAAGGTCTGGGGCAAAGTAGGCTTGAATGCCATCTGCATTCTGGTCTGACCATCTGCCTTCTCAAAAGCTTCTATGAGCTTGTGTGCAACTTCTTTGATAAAGTCCTTATGCATTAGAGTAGCAAAAGAGTACCACTCTGTTGGGAACATAGCATGGACATAATTATCCAAGTCAAAAGCTCTGACTCTTCTTAATTGGTGATCAGTCACCTTTGTTAATTCAGTCAGATCTGAGCTTCTGCCACTTTTTGAAACACTTGAGATGTTTCTTTAGTGTGTGGTTCTTGAAGAATGTAAGCAGGTCTTCTGTTGAGAATGCAGAAGCCGTTTGCACACTTGTTTGAGCTTGAAAGAAAGAGTTTTGAGTTAGATTCAAAACTTGTGTAGATATCTGAGTATTTGTGTAGTTAGGTTTCTGAGTTATTAATAAATACATCAGGCTCAGAGACTTGTACTACTGAGGTAGGGAGCTCCTCAGATATCTTGTTGTGAGGTGAGGACTTGGAAGTCTGGTCCTCATCAACCTTTCTTTCTACTTGAACCTGAGATTAGAAACATAACACTTAGGAAATTTTAGTGACAAATCAGATATCTGAGAGGTCAATTACCTTCGTTGGAGGCTCAGATACTTGTCTCTCAGAGACTTGTGCAGTCTCTAGAATCTTTTCTTGTGATGAAGGCCTTGATGCCTCATCAATTTCCGTATGTTGTGAGGATTGAGTGGGCAACTCCTCAACAACTTCTACTTCTTTTTGAACCTGTTAAGTAGAATGTGTTAGTTTGAGAAAAATGATCAGAGATTTGTTCTTTGAAGAATATAGATATCTGAATGAAATACCTTCTCTGCAGAAGGTTCAGATACTTGTTCTTCAGAGACCTTGGAAGTCTCTAGATTCCTCTCTGAAGAGATAGACTTTTCAGTCTCTTCATTTTTCTTCTCAGTTGGAGCCTATTAGAAACAAACACTTATTAGACAAGTGTATAAAGCACATATCTGAGTTATATCTCAAGGAACTATTTTCTACCTGTGAGACAGGCTCCTGTTCCTTAAGTGGTGAGGCTATGGAAGCCTCCTTTTCAGATTCTGAAATAAGCTTTGCAGCTTCCTCTTGTTGTTGTGTTTCTAAATCAGCCTGTAACAAATAAATTTCACTAAATAACAAGATTTATCAAACAAAAATATCACAAGTAAAGAGTTAAACCATTCAGCTACCTGAGCAATGTCAGGCTGATTGGCCTCTGGAACTTGTGAAGTTTCTATGCGTTGGTCTTGTTGTTCTTGGACCACTTCTTTGTTGGAAGTTTGAGGTACTTCAGACCTTTCCTGAGTATGCAACTCAGTTGCCTCCCTTGGTTGATCATTCTGAGTAGATGCCTCAGTTTGATCCCTCTCATCGAGTTGGGGAACCTGCACTTTTGCAGGTTTTTCTTCAGCAAGAAAAGATGCTGGTGTCTGTAACTCAAGTACCATTTCAGCAGTATCCACATCTGGCTGTTGTGCTTGAGACAGACTTTTGAGTGCTGAGGCAATGGCAGTATCCTCCAACACTAGTGTATCACTCATCAAAGCATCTTCAATATGCTTCAGTCTTTCCAGTTCTGATGGTGTAATTTGTCCAGTGACCTTGGACGAAGTTGCTTCTTCAGCAACCTTTGAAACAAGTGCTTGATCAACAACTTGTGGTGTAGGTTCTTCTTCAGATACCTCTAGACTAGTTACTTTTTCAGTAACCTTAGCCCTTTTTGATTGCTTTAGGACTTGAGAGATGACTAATTCATCATCTTCATCGTCAGAGCTCTCATCAGCATTAGGAACTGATTGGTCCATAATCCCTGCGGTTTTTGCAGATAGGGCTTGTATCTATCACTACTTTCTTTAGCAACATTGATAAGTTCATCAGCAAGGCTTTCGGCAGTAGTTTTGACATTTCTGAAAGCACTTTCTCTTGCTGATTCTACTTGTTCAGTAGTCGATACCTCTTTTGCAGCATTGATGAGTTCATCTGCATTGATGAGTTCATCAGTAGTGGCTGCAGGTATCTGGGAATCGACAACCACAATGGGTGTGTCTTCTGATTTGCCAGCAGACTTCTTTCGTGAAGTTCTGGGCTTTTTGGTCGCAACTTTTCCCTCAGATACCTCTTCAGTCTTTCGCTTCTTGGAACCTTTATGAGATCCAGTAACCTTTTTCATCAAGTTCGTATACTCATATTTGTAAAGTAGGTTACTGTTGGCTATGTCAGCCTTCTCTCTAAGCTCAATGCCAAGCTTCTCCAGCAAGTAGCATATCTTTAGACCATAGCTCACTGTGGCCTTTGGCTCAGCAAGTCCCTTAGCGATTTTAGGCTCAAAGCCTTGAATCTTCTTCACAAACTTCATAAAGGCGTACTTTCCCCAATTGAAAGGGTTTTCCATCCTTTTGTCTTGTTGTTGCAACAAGAACATCATCATCCATCGTTCTTGGCTTATCTGGTCAGCACCTCCTTGTAGACCATAAAGCATCTGTGAAGAATGCATGCCAACACATCCCAGTGAACCAGCAGATGTCTGGTTCTGATGTCAGCAAGCTTGAAATCAGTGGGTGTATCTTGTTTGTCAGTGTCACACACACCACTGTACAGCTGTTTTACACATTCAAGGAGATCTTCATCCTTGGTGTCTATTTCAAAATCCTTTTCATGATTTTGAAGATCAAACAACTTGCAGAAAGTTGTTAAGTCCAAAATGATATCCTTTCCTTAGACCTTAGTCTTTACAGACACTATTGCAGTGCCTTCAGAAACACAGGATATAATCCTGGAGTTGTTATAGAGCTCTAATACATCCAGTGAAGAAACTCCACTAGGAAGAGCAGATAGAAAACCCTTGATTTGTGCCTTTTCAAGCATGTCAAGAATTAGCTTCCTATCGGCTTGGTTTTCAACAGCAGCCGTGTGGTACTCCTCAATCATGGCACCACCCCAAATCATCCTGTGATTTGAAGTCCAATGATTGGGATTAAAGTCTCCTACCAATCGATTGTTCACTATAACCAACTCTGGTGCTTGCTTTTCAGCAGTACCAGTGGTAGAAAGTTGGGATTTCTGGGTAGACGAACGTTTAGGAGCCATCTCTTTATATAGTGCAAGTGTTTGAAAGTCTGAAAGAGATTTGGGTGAGAGATTAGTGATTCTTTGCAGAAAAACTAACACAGATTTGCAGAGGTTGAAGAATGCTTTTTGCTATTCTTGTGCAAGTCTGAATGTTGGATTAGGCGAAAGTAATTTCTTTTGCCAAAATCCTATATATATATATAGCAATGTAATTCTAGCAAACATATACATACAAATTGGTTTTGTATGTACGTATCTGTGAATTGCAGTAAGGCGTGGGTAAAAGTTTGTTCGGCATTAAATGCATAGTGGGCCACGTCTGAATTTCAACAGTTCACTTCTTACAGAGAATTAATCTCCGCCGTTAAGATCAATCGCCCATTTTATCAAGGGTCACCATTGCTTCTTCAGCAATGATCACAATCAACAATTGTAATTGTGCCCATTTAATGAATTTTGGCTATTAGTTATCTGAGTCACGTTTCTGTGTGAATGAAAATACTGTTTGTATCTGAGACTATCTTATACTTGTTGTCTTTTCAAAGTTTTTCACAAAGATAGAAATAATACAAATTTCAAGATAGTAGTTGACTGAAGATAGTTGTACTATTCTCTTTTGTGTCCCCCCTCACTGAGTGATCTAGATATCTGAGTACCCGTCTCAGAAATCTTTAAATAGCCATTTTACCCTTTAGCCTTTGGTTTCTGGATACCCGTTCCAGATTCCTCTTCTCTGGATACCCGTTCCAGATTCCTTTTCTCTCTCCTTTGATATCTTCTTCAGATATCTGAACTTTTTCAGTTCTTTGGTAGCTCCATTAGTCCAAGACTATGTCTTAAGGCTAAGAATCTACTTTCTTGTAGTGGCTTAGTAAAGATATCTGCAAGTTGGTCTTCAGTGCCAATCTTGAGTATCTCTATATTGCCTTTTTCAACATGGTCTCTGATGGAGTGGTGTCTAACATCAATGTGCTTTGTTCTTGCATGAAACTTTGGATTCTGAGTTATGGCAATAGCACTTGTGTTGTCACAGAAAATGGGAGTTTTCTCTTCATTGAGTCCATAGTCTCTGAGTTATTGTTGTATCCAGAATATCTGTGAAGCATAACACCCAACAGCAATATATTCAGCCTCTATGGTAGATGTGGCAATTGAATTTTATTTCTTGCTGAACCAAGATATTAATCTAGCACCAAGAAATTGACAAGTTCCTGAGGTGCTTTTTCTATCAAGCAATGATCCAGCATAGTCGGCATCTAAATAGCCAACCAAACTCAATCCACTATCTTTTTGGATACCACAATCCAACTTTTACAGTACCTTTTACATACCTCAATATTTTCATATCAATGTTGTAGTGTGATTGCATTGGAGTGTGAAATCTAGCACACACTCCAACTGCATATTGAATATCAGGTCTACTTGCAGTGAGGTATAGTAGAGACCCAATCAATTTCCTATACTTGTGTTCTTCAACACTCTGGTCAGATTCAGTATAGGTCATTTTGGTTCAAATGCTCATAGGTATCTTAGCATTCTTTTCAGAAGGCTTTAGATTAAACTTGTTGAGCATGTCCTTTGCATACTTTGTTTGACTAATGAATATTCCATCATTGAGTTGCTTGACTTGCAGCCCTAGGAAGTAATTCAATTCTCCCATCATGCTCATCTCAAATTTACATTTCATGAGTTCAGCAAAGTCTTCACAAAGTTGCTTGTCTTTAGATCCAAATATAATGTCATCAACATATACTTGAACTAAAAGTAGTTTCCCATCATGGTTCAATGTGAAGAGTGTTTTATCAACATCTCCTTTCTTGAAACCACTTTTTAGTAGGTATTTGGCCAATGTATCATACCATGCTCTTGGAGCTTATTTCAGCCCATACAGAGCTTTCTGAAGCTTATGGACCATCCTACTTTCTGAGGAAACTTCAAAACCTGGTGGTTGCTCAACATAGACTTCCTCAGCAAGTTCACCATTTAGGAATGCACTCTTGACATCCATTTGATAAACTGTAAAGTCATTATGAGCTACAAAGGCTAGAAAGAGTCTTATTGCATCCAATCTTGCAACTGGTGCATAAGATTCATCAAAATCTAGCCCTTCAGTCTGGTGAATCCTTTGGCAACCAACCTAGCTTTGTTTCTGGTTATTTCACCAGACTCATTTATTTTGTTTCTGAAAACCCACTTGGTTCCGATTACAGATATTCCGTCAAAAAATGGAACCAGTTTCCAGACTTTGTTTCTCTCAAATTGATCCAACTCTTCTTGCATTGCAGAGATCCAATCTTGATCCTTTAATGCTTCTTCTATAGTTTTAGGTTCAATATTTGAGATGAAACATTTATAGAGACAATTTACATTTTCAGCGATTGCTCTTCTAGTTCTAACTCCTTGGTCTATGGGACCAATCACATCCTTTGTAGGATGATTTCTTATCCATTTCATAATGGGTTTTGAACTAGTAGGATCAATATCATTTTGATTTGAATGTGAATCAATATGATCTTGATGGGATATTTGTGCAGTATCTGCGATATCTGACACATGAGAAATGCCATGGATATTTGACACTCTTTCGGTGTTAGGGATATCTGGATCTTGCATTTCAGCAATCTCATTTTCAGATACCTTTTCATGATGAAGGTTCTCAGTAACCTGTTCCATTTCTGGAATTCTCATAGGAAATTCTTCATCATGTCTTAGAGTCATCTGGTTGTTACTAAGCATAGGTTGCTTTTCATCGTCAGACTCATCCTCTAATTGAATGATAGAATTGTTTCCTTTTGAGGATCCTTTTTCAGAATCTTTAATCATCAGTTCTTTGAACCTATCTGAGAGATCATCACTCAAGAGTACTTTCTTGTTTCCTTCATAGAATACTACATGAACAGATTCCTCAATCTTTTGCGTTCTTTTGTTGTAGATTCTATAGGATTTTTTTAGAGAATACCCAAGAAATACTCCTTCATCTGCCTTTGGTTGAAATGTTCTCAAGTACTCTTTTCCATTATTAAGAACGAAACATCTGCAACCAAACACCCTTAGATGTTTGATACTAGGGGGTCTACCAATGAAAAGCTCGTAAGGAGTTTTGTCATGGTGTTTGTTAATCAAACATCTATTTTGAGTATAGCAGGCTGTGTTTACAGCTTCAACCCAATAGATTTCACTTATTTTCAGTGTCAGCGAGCATTGTTCTTGCCGCTTCTTTTAGGGTCCTATTATTCCTTTCAGCAACACCATTTTGTTGTGGTGTTCTTACGGAAGATAGTTGATGCTGTATACCTTTGCAGGTACAAAACTCTTTTATGTACTGGTTCACAAACTCTCTGTTCTGATTACAGATACCTTGTCATTTTTTATGACTTCGAGCTTATGCAGCAAGTTAGGTATCTCAACCCTTGCATCAGATTTGTGTTTGAGAAAGACAACCAAAGTGAATCTTGAGTAATCATCAACAACAACCAAACCATACTTCTTTCCTACATAACTAGTTACAGAGGATTCAAAAAGATCCATATGTAACATTTGCAGTGGCCTTTCACTGGAATGTCTAGTTTTAGACTTGAAAGATGTTTTGGATTGTTTTTCCATTTGGCAAGCTGAGCATATACCATCTTTTCTATATGCCATTTTGGGTAAACCAACCACCAACTCTTTCTTGGCTAGCTTGTTCAGAGTTTTGAAATTCAAGTGACTCATTCTTTTATGCCATGGCCAATTTTCTTCAGTGTGGCCAGATTGACTCACCATGAGACATTCTTCAGTTGTGGCGGATGCCCAATCAGCAACATAAAGATTTCCTTTACGCCTTGCAACCAAGACTGTCTGCTTTGACTCATTGTCAATCACTTTGCATAGTTTTGACTTGATCTTGACAGTGTACCCTTTGTCTACTAGTTGACTCATGCTTAGGAGATTATATTTAAATCCCTTTACATGTAGTACTTCAGAGATTGTAAGGGCTCCAGACTTCAGATTGCCAAATCCTATGGTTGGATTTTCATCTCCTCTAGCAAACCTGATAATTGGTCCATCATTGCACTTTTTGTAGTCAATCAGATTTGCTTTGTCTCCTGTCATGTGCTTCCCACATCCACTATCAAAATACCACTTTGGATTAGTCTTTAGAGTGTTCTGCACAAAACAGGAAACAGGAGATTAGGTTCTCATACCAACAATGGAACCATCTGGACTAAAGAATCTTCTAGTAGGAATCCATTTTTGAATGAATTTCTTAGGAACATTCTTTTGTCTAACAGAAACATAAGGAGGAATTCTAGTTAAATGATTAGTATCATTGTTACTAAGAACTATTTTCTTCCTTGGTGTGTTCCTTAGTTCTCCATTTGGTGCTTTCAGATAACTGTCAGGTTTCTGAGTCTGCTTCTCAGCAAACTTAGCTTTCCTAGCCAGATTTCTTCTAGCCCTGGCATTCAGATTTTTAGTGTCTTGATTCATCTTCCACTTCTGATAATTGCTGTGAGCAATTCTAGCCTTTAAACATCGTTCTTGCTCTTGTTTGTACTCACGAGCAAGTTGTTTCCCAATGGCTTTATAGCCAATACCATTCCGAGCACCTGGTGCTATCTGAGATCTTTTCTGATCAGCAACTTTGCTAGTCTCTGGGTAATCTATTTTCTTTCCAGAAAATATGACATAGGAGAATTTGTCAGCTCCTGCAATTTTTCCTTTCTGGGAGACATAGCACTGTGGGTGATTAACACTTTTCAGTGTTATGTTTCTTTTCAGAAACTTTCCCAACAGTTTTCCTTGGGACTTGTTTTTCCCACAAAGGTTTGGTCGCAACTGCCTTTCCTTTGTTAAAAACCTTAGCTTTCTGACCGATACTGTAGGTTGTTTGGGAACCACCTTGCTGAGCACTGACAAATGTTCGTCTTTCATCACTCTTATTCAGAGTGGTAGAACTGTATGTGTGTGTGTCCAGCCCAAGTCCTCTCTTTTCTGAAGGATCTCTTAAATAAGATTGTACTTCAGTAAGAGTGTCACTAGCTTTGGCATAAGATTGAAAATATAGTTCTTTCTTTTTGAGTTCTTCATTCTCAGAAAAAAGATCTTCACATTTCTTTTGAAGATTGGCCAATGCTTCTTCATGTGACTTTTTAGTCTCAAATATCTGAGCTTTGAGAAATGCAATTTCGGCATCCTTTTCCTCAGATATCTTGAGTAATTTTGAATTTTCCTTTTCTAGAGAATTCTTTTCTTCTTCAAAGATTTCGGCCCTAGCTCGGACCATTAGAAACTCTCTTTCGTAGAGATGAAGCTCTCTTCTGAGATGTTCCAGATCTTTGATTCCTTCCTCATTACTTTCATATGTATAACAAGAAGTATGTGTTACCTCATCAGCCATTAGACAAGGTTCAATGTTGGAGATATCTGAAAAGATTTCTTCAGCCACTCCACACACTTCTTTCTTCTTTTGACCAAAGTCGATCACTTCATGAGAAACACCACACATTTCTGGAGAAGGCAGTGTGGAATCATCTGAGTCTTCATCCTCAGAATCAAACTCAATGTCTAGAGCATCCAGTTGGAGTTGAATATTTTTTCTTTCTCCAGTGAGCATAGCTCTCTGACTTCTCTTGAAGTTTCTTCTATCTTTCTTGTCACCTGTCTTTAGTTTGTTGAAGGCAGGACAATCCTTCTTGAAATGACCAGGTTTCTGACAATAGAAACAGATATCGTTTCCGATTTCTGCTTCCTCAGTACTAGATGCTTTTTGAGCCGGTTTGTTCAGCGAGCTTTGCAAATTTTTGTACTGGTGATAGTTTGAGCCTAGATGCTTTTTCAGCTTCTCTTTGGCTTTTCTTCTCTCTATTTCCCGACTGACATATTTTTTCATTTTCTTTACAGCAAGAGCATCCTCAGTCACCTCCTTGCCTTCCTTCTTTTCAGAAGTTCCTTGAACAACTAGTGCAACATTCTGCAACTTTTCAGTTGTTTGTTCTCTTTGAGTTGTCTCATAGTCAACAGTGGCAAGGTGAGAGAAAAGTTCCACTGGAGTGATATCTGGCATTCCTTGGTTAAAGTAGAAAAACTTTGTGTGCTCCCAGTTATGATTTAGACTTCTCACAATAGTCTTAATCTTTTACATTTGGTATATCTATTACTTTCACCAAGTGCAGCCATGTCACTCATAAGTGTTGTAAATCGGAAATCTAGTTCTCCAAGAGTCTCTGTGGGACCTTGTTTAAAGTTTTGGAATTTGAGCTTCAAAACTTCGAACTTATTTTCCTTCGTTTTCTAAGTGCCGGCACAGATTTCTTCAATCAGTTGCCAGGCCACTTTCGCCGTTTTTGCACCCCATAGTTTACACTGTATGTGCTCTGGAGTAGAACGTATGATGATATTGTGAGCCTGACCATCCAGTCTATTTCTCTTGGCATCTTCTGGTGTCCAGAGCTCTCTGGGCTTTGGTTCGTAAATAAGTTGACTGGCAGGTCTCCCAATTGGTCGACGTCTGCATGAAGACCCATCGCTTTGTTCTCTGTCTCTACCATTAAAAACCTCTATGACTTGCTTGAGTTGTTGAATGACTATTGGGCCATTCATTATCACGTCGATCATTTCATCACTGATGGCTTCTAGGTGGAGCATCATGTTGTTCTTCCATTTCTCATAATTCTCTGGCTTGAGAATTTGGGCGTCACTTAAAGACATCCTGCAGTAAACACACTAAACAAACAAATCGAGTGAAGGTGAAAAGCAGCTAGTGGGCACTTATCTGGGATCTAGGTTCAGTGCAGAAGGCTTGGGAACCTCCTGCTCTGATACCACTTGTTGGTCCAGATAACGGCAAAGTAAAAGACTAGAGGGGGGGTGAATAGTCTTTTAAAACTTTTGTCGATAAGCACAGTTTCTTAGATATCTGTGAGGATATCTGATACTTAATTTCAGAGAGTGGAAGACTTTTATGTGATAAGTGCACGTGCTCAGCAAGATAGGTGTAAATACTTTGCAAGGTAAATAAAGCAAGTAATATGATGCAGAAAGTAAATAACACAAGTCTTTTTATAGTGGTATCTGAAGGTGGCGTAATCCTTCAACTAATCCACTTCGGCCTTTCACAGACCTAGAATCCACTAAGATAGATAATTGAGGTAAGCTTACAAGTATCTTCTCTCGATTCCTAAATACACTAGGTTTCCAACCAAGTGTTCCCCTGAGTTATTCCCCGGCTTTCACAGCCAAGTACTTCCTGTACTCAGAAACCTCTTTCCTGGAGTTGTTCCTTAGTTTCCCAAATTAAGTACTTCCTGTACTCCACGCCAATTAAGGTGTTGATTAAGGTAGTTTGTCAGGTGAGCTTCTTTAATAACTTGTTCAGTTATGCAGATAGCTCTGAGAATCAAGTATACTTAATACACTTTGCAATGTATGGTATCTTGTTCTTTACTGACCCAAGTCTATGATAAGTGTTCAAGAGAATGAATCTCATATATGAAATCTTAGTTCAACTCTTTCACAAATAACAATGCTTGTTAAGGATCAGGACCCTTAGAACTTTTGTGCTACTTAGAATCAAGAGCTTTGGTCGCAACAGAAAGCTTGAAGGTAAGTAGTGTGCTTGAGAGAGCTTGTGTGAGAGTATTCAATGTAAGTTCAGTGTTCTAAGGTGTGTTCTCAAGCAGTCTAAGTGTTGATATTTATAGATGAATTTGAGTGTCGTTTGAATAGTATCTTTTAGGCTTAAATCAAATTCAAACTATTGATATCTGAGTATAGTACTGTAGTACGTTTGTCTTCTTCTTCAGAAGCTACCATTTTTGTTCAGACATTTCTATCCGCGCATTCAATTCAATGCATTGTACTATACTTTGTTCTGTAGTGCCAACGGAACTATGCATGGTATCAGAGATCTTTATACTATCATATATTTCTCTGATGTTGTGCACGTCCTTTTCAAGAGATTATCACAGCTCCAGATACCACTTGTTGAAACAACTTGTTATAATACATTTCTTTCAGAAACATAGTTTATGTCCATGGTATCTGAGTGTAGATATCTGTGGGCACTTTCCTTGTCTCATAAACCTTTTATATCTCAGATATCTTTTGCAACACTGCTTATTTAAAAACGCTTGTGTCTTCAAGATATCTGGTCATAGGTATCTGAAAACCCTCGTCTTCAGCAATCTTGTGCAGTCTTCAAATCTTCAAACCCGTTGAACTTTTCTTGCTGGATGCCTTCTTCTTGGTCTTCTTTAGAGGAATAAAAATTACATTCAGAGACCTAACATCCTATATAAGATTTGCTAAACTATCATACTTAGTGAGTTTCCTCTTTTACAGTGTTTAAGTGAACCAAGAGTACTAACCACCTTTCTGAGATAAGATAAGTCATTAGGTTGCTGATCAAAATCTAAACAGATATTCCTAACATGTTTTATTTTTCCCTTTGAATTTGAGTCGTGGCATTAATATAAATCAGAATTAGAAGATAATTAAATGATTAATTATTATTTTGATTTTTTTTTTGTACATAAAGCAAATCTGGATTTCTTTCTAGATTGTTGGCGTTGTGTGTTCTGATTTATGGGCTTCTGGTGCTGGTCACTAAGACACTAATGTTCAGCTGTTCTTGTTTTGTTTATGATGTCTGCTACTGTTCAGGCTTCCGCTCAGGCAAAATGGGAAGTTTTCTTTAATATTTGATTTAGTCCTGAGCCTTTAATGTTAATTATTTTTATTGTGTTATTGTGTTATATTATGAAGTTTTTACCTCAAAATGAGAACATATGAATCTGGTTGTGAAGAACATAAATGGATTAATTCAATCTCAAAGAGGTGGTTTAGACAAATTTGTGGTTAAAGATTCATGTAAATCTTGGGATAACCAAAATACTGTTATTGAATATGATGTGAATGATGATGTTGATCGTAATGCGTTATTTGATGAAGAAAATGTGAATCTTGAATCTGATGTGCCTGTAGAAACTGTTTGTGATGTGCCTCTAGAAAATGTTATCGAACCTGGCATTAATCATCATGACAGTGTTAGAATATCTAAAAACATCGATGAACATAATGATATGAATATCAATTGTAATATATATGATCCTCGATATTGGGATGGCCTCGAAGAGAGAATGATTCGTGATTTAGCACTTAATGGTCCAAAAAGAGATTTAACAATTGAGAAAGGCTCTAACGATCAATTTAATAGGCACTTCTCGTCTATCCATTATACTAGAGTTTTGCCTAATAGAGAAAAATGTGATAGGGATTGGCTTGTCTACTCGAAAGAACTAGATAAAGTATTTTGCTTTTGTTGTAAAGTATTTAGAAAAGGTCATGGCGTGGGTGAATTAGGAAAGGGGGACTTTAATGATTGGTCTCATCTCAGTGCTAAACTAAGAGAGCATGAAGTAGGTGCGGAGCATGTTAAAAATATGACAACTTGGTATCAATTACGTTTAGGATTAACTAGGAAAAAAAATATCGATGAAGAAGCACAAGAGCAATATGAGAAAGAGAAAGAACATTGGAGAAATGTTTTATCAAAATTATTTCAATCGTTAAATTTCTTGCGAAGCATGATCTGGCGTTTCGTGGTAAAAATGAGAGACTACACGAGAACAGTAATGGGAATTTTTTAGGTCTAGTTGAAATGTTAGCGGAGTTCGATCCAATCATTCAAGAACATGTTAGACGCATAGAAAGCAAAGAACTCCACTTTCAATACCTTGGTCACAAATTCAAAACGAGTTTATACTTTTGCTCGCCATGACAATTAAATCTGAAATTATAAAAAAAATAAAGCAAACAAAGTATTTTTATGTGTTACTTGATTGTACTCCTGATTCTAGTCATCATGAGCAAATGCCTATGATATTAAGATACGTGTCTTTATCTTCAAATGGTGTTCACGTTGAGGAATCCTTTTTAGGGTTTTTAATTATGTGTAAATGATACAAGTGGACTATGACTTTTTGATGTTCTTGTGGCAACTAAAGTTGCTCAAATTATAGTTTTATTGATCTTGATTTAAGCGGGTACAATTCTCTATTTTAATCCTGTTATTCTACTTTCTAGTATTCTAAAGCGGCGAACTTGGATCTTCAAATTCTTCGTTTTAGGATTTGTGACTTCAAAGTCGGAAAAACGTCGATTCGAGGGCTTCTTGGCCTGATCTCGGATCGAATCGTGAGCTTGTGAGTGCTTAAATCGAAAGATGACGAACGTTTTGGGGATTGGATGAACTCCACGAAGAACGCTTCTAAATTGTCGCAGGATTTGACCTTTGATCTTCTTTAGAGGAAGTTTGACCGTCATGAAACGTTTCTCCAATGGCGTTTCGGCTTGATCTTGGATCTAACGCGACTTTTTGGCGAAGAACTTGAAGAATGTTGATCGGGCTTCGTCAGGGCTTTTGGATTTGATCTTCCTTTGGCAGCGGTTGATCTTCCAATAACGTTTCTCCAAGTGCGCATGGGATTCTTCTTGGATCAAACGGTGACTTCTCTTCGAATTCCGGCTGAACTTCTTGATTGCTTGCTTGAACTTCAAGGCGGATCTTGAGAGGAGGATGAGAGGATTTGTTCTGGCTTTGGATCTGGAACTTGTGATCTTCACCTTTTGACTTCTGGCCTTCTGATTTTGGTGGAGAATAAGCTCCTTATGTAGGGGTGGAGAAAAGAGAAGGATTAAATCCTATTGGTTGAGCCAAGTTTTGATTCTATCTTCTTTTCTTTACTTGCAATTATTTAATAACTGCATCACCTTTATGACATGGCAAAATCCTATTGGTGGAATTGTGTCCTCTTTTCCATGTCATAATTTTAATTAAAAGAATGCATTTTGACATCATTCTTCTAATTTGGCGGCATTTGATTGGCTTAGAATTTTCTGAATTTTCACATAATTTTGTAATGTGAAATACTCAAAGATGCTCCATATTTTCCACGTGGCGTGATTTGATAGGTCATAAATAGTGCTTATTAAAATCAATTAAATTACCATATCAGTTTGGAATAAAAATTATTAAAATTCCAATTAAATACAGTAAATTAGATTAAATGATTTTAATAATTTATTCGACATATTTTGCGTGTCTATAGTTCTACAACATGAGTTAGAGGTTCTTGATTTAGACATTGATGATATAAGAGGACAAGGCCATGATAATGGTTCTAACATGAAAGGGAAATATCAAGGAGTACAAAGTAAACTTTTAAAAACAAATCCTAGAGCATTTTATACTCCATGTCATAGCCTAAATTAACTTGATATTGTGTGACATGGCCAATACTTGTGTCAAGGCTAAAAGTTTTTTGGAGTTATACAATGTATATATACCATATTTTCAAGGATCAACAAAGAGGTGAAAATTTTTAAAGGATAATGTGAAATGGTTGACTCCGAAACCTTTGTCGTGTACTCGTTGGGAAAGTCACGTTGATAGTGTGAAAGCCATAAGATTTCAAATAAAAGACATTAAAAATGCTATAACTGAAATTTATGAAGTTGATCTTGACCCTAAGATAAAAAGTGAAGCTAATTCTTTCGTAACTCATGAACTTGATAAATTTGAATTTTTGTTGCCTCTAGTTATTAATTTGGTTTGATGTATTATCCCGTGTGAATGTTGTTAGCAAACAATTGCAAGCTAAGGATATGCAGATTGATGTTGCAATAAGAGATATAAATATTTTGATTGCATTTTTTAAGGATTATAGAGAAAATGGTTTTCCTAAAGCCTTGGAAACGCCGAAGGAATTATCTATATAATTGAATGTTGATCCTAATTTTTTTCAAAGACGTGAAATTCGAAGAAAGATGCAATTTGATGAGAACCAAAATGATGATGTATCACATCTATCTGAAGCGGAATCATTTAGAGTTGATTATTTCTTATACATTATTGATCAAGCAATTTCTTCATTTAAAACAAGGTTTGAACAATATCAAGAATATAAAAATCTATTTGAATTCATGTTTACATCTGAAAACTTACCTTCTTTGGATGATCCAACTTTTAGAACTTATTGTATTAATCTTTGAAATGCACTTGAGAAAAATGGTCAATATGATATTGATGGAAATTCTTTGTTCACAGAATTAAAACTTGTTAGAGAGTTCGTGCCTAATGGGAAGATGGTGCTATCGAAATTTTGAGTTACATAAAAGATGTTGGTTGTTTTCCTAATGCATTGATTGCTTATAGGATTTTGTTGACAATCCCCGTTACAGTTGCATCTGCAGAAAGAAGTTTTCCGAAGTTGAAATTGGTGAAATCATATTTATGCTCTACAATGTCACAAGAACGACTCAATGGCCTACCGATGATAGCAATTGAAAATGATATGGCGGAGAAAGTTAATTATGAGGACTTAATTGATGATTTTGCTTCAAAGAACGCTAGAAGAATCGCACTTTTCAAGTAATTTTCTTTTGGTTATTTGTAATAAAGAAACCCTTGTAATTGTGTATTAGACGAAAATTTCAATGAATACAAATATTTTTTTCCTATTTTATTATTACTTGGAGCCTCGATTAAAATTTCGCACAGGCCCCCCTAAATCTCCAAGACGCTCCTGTCTCCTGCCCATCTTGCCAAAAACCTTGCATGGGATAGCAATGGGTTGGTGGTTTCACCTTAAGCCTAGCTCGATGAAGTCATACTCACAACTCAAGAATCACTTTTGTCAAGACTTTACTAATTTTAAAAGAAAAAAGAGGCCCGCCAATGACCTGGATTATATAATCTAGAAGCCTTGAGAATCATTGACAGACTTCCTCGGTCGTTTCAAGGAGGTTGTAACGCCCCAAAGTTTCAGGTCAAGTCCAAGGAGCTTAAATGGATTGAGAACGCTACTCATACCAACAAGGTGCACCTTTCTTTTCGGGAACCCACCTATAAGAACTCCAGGGTTAAGCGTGCTTGCTCTGGAGTAATATTAGGATGGGTGACCAACTGGAAAGTCTCCCGGTTCTCGCACGAGTGAGGACAAAGTGCGCGAGAAAGGACATGTGTTGGTATAGTGGGGCCAACATATCACCCGGAGAGCTGCCCATGAGTAACCGCGCCGGCCCAAAGGGTCGGGGCTCGGCCCATTAGTGGTCCAGGTCGTTACAAATGGTATCAGAGCCGTGCTAACCCAAAACCCACAAGGGGTGGAGGGTTGGTCAGACCATGGTGCGGCGGGGACGTCGCACAATTCAAGAGGGGGTGAATGTAACGCTCCAAAGTTTCAAGTCAAGTCCAAAGAGCTTAAAGAGATTGAGAACGCTACTCATACTAACAAGGTGCACCTTTCGTTTTGGGAATCCACCTATAAGAACTCAAGGGTTAAGCGTGCTTGCTCTGGAGCAATTTTATGATGGGTGACCAATTGGGAAGTCTCCCGGTTTGCGCATGAGTGAGGACAAAGTGCGCAGGAAAGGACATGTGTTGGTACAGTGGGGCCAGCATATCACCCGGAGAGTTGCCCATGAGTAACCGCGCCGGCCCAAAGGGTCGGGGCTCGGCCGATTAGTGGTCCGGGTCATTACAGAGGTAGTGTCGAATGTGGAGGATCACACCATTGATGTCCAAATAGCACACCTCTATTCAAACACTTCTGATAGAAATTTTGCGGATGCCCTATCACTCTCCAATGTGAAGGACAAGGCAACTCTAGATAAAATCTGCGAGCAATACACATAGGCAGAGGATTTTAGGAAGCACTAGCCCCTTTGAGCCCAAGTTCATAGTCAGAAGCTAGCATAGTCCGAAAGAAATCTCCCTCAGAATCAAGAACAAAACAAAAGAAAAGAAAGACGTAGTTCGAGGAGATACCCCGTTTAGAATGGAGTCTGCCTTGGGAGTAATCGATATAAGAAGCGTTGTTCTCATGATAGTGAGCACACCTTTCATCCAATATTCAACTAGTATGGTACTTCCCATCATATCCGAAGAGAAGTGAATGAATGAACTAACTAATTATCTAGCAAAAGGAATCTTACTTTCCAACCTATGGGAAGCGAGTGCATTCAAAAGTGATCCTACATGTTCTTCATGATTGTAGAAGATTTGTACAAGAGATCTTTCGATGGTCCGCACATGAGATGCCTCGGACCAACATAAGCCGAACTCATCTTAACAGAGATTCACCGAGGCAGAAGTGATCCTTCACCGCTTTCTATCTCTCTAGATTTCGAATATAGACCAAAAGAAGAAGAAGAAAGACGACAACAAACATTTTTATCCATTTTACTCGGTAACATCTATAAAAGTTTTATTAACTCTTATCTAAGCTCTAAGACAGTCTCGCTCTCATTATACTTTAAATTTGACGAATTCTTACTTTCGCTTTCAAATTCGAATTATGTGACATGAGTCACTGGGGTATAAGGAAATGACATGAGGGGTAGAATAGTGAAACAAGAAAAACGTAAAGCCCCAAACCATAAACCCTAGAAACCAAATTGTTTTATAAATAGCCCCAAACCTAAACCCTCTTTCGTCGCCACCCATAAACCCTAAAAATAACAAGCTCACTCTCTATTCCCAATCCAGCAGCAACCAGTCAACAAACATGGTGGCTAGAACCCCAATTAGAGGAGGTTCGCGTCCTCTCCTCTTACTAGACTCTGATTTCTGCTTGCTTACTGACTAACATATCTTATTCGGTTGTCAATTTCTCTTCAGGCCGTGGAGGCGGTGGTGGATTCAGAGGCGGCCGAGGTGGCGATTTCAGCGGAGGTAGAGGAAGAAGCGGCGGGAGAGGTGGTGGATTCGGCGGAAGAAGCGGCGGAAGAGGTGGCGATAGGGGTAGAGGCGGCGGCAGGGGTAGAGGAGGCGGCCGTGGTGGTAGAGGTGGAGGGATGAAGGGTGGAAGTAAGGCTGTGGTTGAGCCACATAGACATGAAGGTGTGTTTATTGCTAAGGGAAAGGAAGATGCTCTTTGTACTAAGAACATGGTTCCTGGTGAAGCTGTTTATAATGAGAAGAGAGTTTCTGTTCAGGTTTGTTTTTCTCTTTTATTTGTCTTTGCTTTTGTTGGTTAAAGATTTGGTTTTGTATCGTTTTGTTGGAAATGTTACTGTTTTTGATGCTTGGATTTGAGTTCTGTATTCTGGTTTGTTTCACAAGTTTAACCCATTGTTTGATCTCTTAAAGTTTTAATCTTGTGCAAGAGAGGCAATCATTTGTATCTATACTTTGCTTGAACGTATATGAACGAACTCTTGAGGTGGTCAAGTATTGATCTTGTGAACCAAGTAGTATTTATATCAATAATTTGCACTATTAGTGGCTTTATGTATTTCATTTTTACCTAAATATAATGTATCTTTTATTTTAGTGTTTAAACACCATTGATTACTTTGTTCGTAGTAGTATGGTCTATGTTTGGATATGATTTTGTGTAATTATGTCCAATTCCTTTCATGTGGCTTCTGTATTGAAGCTTGTTGCAAAATCTCTTGTTCCCCTATGCTTTCCTGGTATAACTTTATTAAGAGGTTGTCTGTGTAATAATTGTTTTGTAGAATGAGGATTCAACCAAGACTGAGTACAGGGTATGGAATCCTTTCCGTTCCAAGTTGGCTGCTGCTATTCTCGGTGGAGTAGATAACATTTGGATTGTAAGTTTTCTTTCTGCTGTTGGGTTGCATTGCAATGTGATTATTAAGTTCAATATGCCAATTGCTGATTCATTATTTTGATTTAGAAACCTGGAGCTAAAGTCCTTTACCTTGGAGCTGCTTCAGGCACAACCGTTTCCCATGTTTCAGATCTTGTTGGCCCGGTGAGTGGTTCTTTCTGTTCAGTACTCTCTGGTTTTATAGTTTATGGTGAGTTCTAATCAAATTTTTGATATGTTGTTGGCTGGCAGGATGGTGTTGTTTACGCTGTTGAGTTCTCTCACAGAAGTGGGAGAGATTTGGTGAACATGGCCAAGAAGCGTACTAATGTTATTCCCATCATTGAGGATGCTAGACATCCTGCTAGATACAGGATGCTTGTTGGTATGGTGGATGTCATATTTTCTGATGTTGCTCAACCTGATCAGGTTTGCTTTCTGTGGAACTCAGCATACAATGTTCTCTTCAGGAGAACCAACAATTTTAATGAGAATTGACAATGCAATGCTAAATAGATATGAATATCGCAATATCTAAAATACAGATAAATGTTTTACTGCTAAAGCAGAGCTACCTTTCCTTTTCTTTTTAAATTGAAGAAAAGTGTGGAGATATGTTTCAGTGATGTATATGTACTTATATTATGCTTATTTAAAACGATTATGCCCTTCAATTGGCTTTATTTTCTTACATCAAAGTATTTGATGGGTTGAACTTCATATTTGGTGCTTCATGGCACTAGGAAGTCATTGAAACTAATCAACCTTAATGGTTGAAATATGTTTTTAATGTTATACTGGCAGAAATATCGTTTCTTTGTTTTGAGTTTTATACTGTTCCAAATTTAAAAGGATGGTGTTTTCTGCTCTGATGTTGGATTTTCTTTCCATTTAATTTAGCCAATTAAGCATATGATGATATACTCGGATTCCCCTTCTTACATCTTGAATGATGCGAATTGAGTTTCTGATGTCTTGTGGCAATTTTCAAAAATTCCTTTGATTCTCTGATTATGCCTTCTTTTTTTCTTTTTCTTTTTTTATTTTTATTTTCTTTCATTTCTGAGTTGGTGACCTTGCGAAGTGAAGTTTCAATGCATTTATTTACTTGACTCATTAATTTGAACAGTGCTACATACTGTATGTATTCTGATCATTGGTGGTGCAATACGATACACATGAATTTTTTTTACATATGATATAAAAGTATGTTATACCACGGGCCCGTTAACGATATTATGGAAATGTTCTGTATACACTCATTTGAATTTTTTTTACATATGATGTAAAAGTATGTTATACCTCTGGGTTCATTAACAATATTATGGAAATGTTCTGTATGACTTATACTTTCTCTTGCAGGCAAGAATCTTGGCCCTCAATGCATCATTCTTCTTGAAAGCTGGTGGTCACTTTGTCATATCAATCAAGGTTAATAACTGGATTATGATATATTATGATAGGTCCAATTTAATTTTGTGGAGTTGGAATGGATTGGTGTTTCCTTGATGTTAGTAAACCACATCTTACGAAAATTATTCTAAGCCTAAGTGACAATACCTAATAATTTGAATTGTAGTACTCATTATGGTTATGAATAACCTTTTCTTTTCCTCAATTGCTGTCTTAAAGTTTTGACTATGGATTCACTTCCAACTTCCTAACTTGTTTAAAATGGGCAGGCAAACTGCATAGACTCCACGGTACCAGCGGAGGCTGTATTTGCCCAGGAAGTGAAGAAGTTGCAGGAAGATCACTTCAAACCCTCTGAGCAGGTCACTCTTGAACCATTTGAGAGAGACCATGCTTGTGTTGTTGGTGGTTATCGCATGCCAAAGAAGGCAAAAACTGCTGCATAGGAACTTCTCTACTGTCATTTATTATGTTTAATGTTGTAGTGTTTGGTTTCAAGTTTTCAATGACACATTTTCTTTTGTAATGGTACTTCTATGGTTGGTTTCTTTATTAATATTTTTTTTTGACAAGTAAAGACTTGCATTAGGCTTAATAGCCATTGTCAATTCCCAAAATTGGGATTACAGAGGTTGGAGGGGTAAGCCAAAACTTCCCATCACCATCCCACCTATCTACTTTCTTCATTTCAAGCTCCCAAGGATTTCTCAACAAAACCTTGCATCTCTCCACCCTTGCTTCCAATTCCGGCGGTGGTGAATCCTTCTCTGTTATCCAATTGAAGACTCCGAATCCATTTCAACTTGGATCTTTTGGATTCGTCGATCCCATGCAATTTCCAGTCCTTTCAACAGACTGCACAACTCGGCCTCATTCACTGTTGGCTGCAAAAGATGACCAGCAAATCCCCAAATCCATCGACCTGCATCATCTCTTAAAACTCCGCCAATTGCTCAATCATTTTGTGAAGGTTTACAGCTGCCATCCACATTCAATTTCATCCAAGTACTTGGAGGTTTTGCCCATTTCAAGCTTTACTGAAAATTGCTTTGTGGATTCGTTCTCATATCCAACTCGCAACTTTGTTGTTTAATAAGAAAGATGATTGTCTTATGATTCTCAGGTTTTCCTCGGAAGATCAGTGAATTCCGTGACTTCCATAGAGCCCAGATCGTTGCAGTAAAGATGGCCGTCCAAGGTACATCCAATTTCAGTTTGAACTCAAAATTTTCCTGCAAATTGTATTTGAACCAGACCTCATCACTGAGCAAATCAAAGCGTTGGAATTCGCTCTCCAGCAATATTTCCTTCCATATAAGTATAGCTATTTTACAATGTCGAAGTATATGTAAAACATCCTCCTCTTCTTCTTGACGTTGAGGGCAAAGTGGGTCTGTAGCCATTTGACGTTTAAAATGAAGAGTATTTGTGATAAGTCTGTCTTGAGTAGCTAGCCATAGAAAATGTTCCATTTTATTCGAAAGCTTGCTTTTCAAGATGAAGTTCCAATCAACTCTTGTCACCATTGCTTCCTGTGTTTGTTTATGAAGAATGTGGTACGCAGACTGGCAGGTAAACTTACCTGAAGCAGTCCCATTCCACAGTAGGCGATCTTGTTCCTCTGAGAGCTGTATCTGAGAGTTTCGTATCTCATTTGCTAAATCCTGTGGTACTGCTGTACGTAGTACTGTAAAGTCCCATTGTCCAACTATTTGAAGCACTTGACTGAGAGAGATATCATAATCCCTCTTGTCGATCCAGGTAACTTTCGAGTACAAACCAGTATCATTAAACCAAGTATCAAGCCAAAACTTTATCGTATTCCCATCCCCAATCTGCCATCGAAACTCAGAGTTTAGTTTCTGGGCGCATTTAGTGATGCCTTTCCACATTGGACTATCACCTGGTTTAGCTGAGTGATGTAGTATGCTTGAATACTTGAGAGATACTAATTCCATCCAGATGGATTTTTCTTTAACATCAATCTTCCAAACAAGCTTTGATAACATTGCTTCATTGTTAACTCTTGCTTCTCTAATGCCCAAGCCACCTGCCTTCTTAGTTTGAACCACCTTCTTCCATCCCACAAGATGTGTTTTCCTCTGATTCACATCATTCGGCTAGAGGAAATCTCGGTTCAGCTTATCTAATCGATCGCAGATATGTTCTGGGATCCAACCAGCCTGCATATCATGAAGGGGTACAGCAGTAGTCACTGATTGGATGAGAGTAGCTCTTCCAGCTATCGATAAAAATTTCTTCTTCCATCCCGCAATCTAGCCGTCACCTTATCAATAAGCTTCCCACAGTCAGCCCTTAATACTCTTCCATGTCGTAGATAGACTCCCAAATACTTTCCAAGATTTGCTGTCTGGCTAAATCCAAGAATATCAGTTATCGCTCTTTTCAAACTAGCACCACCAGTTTTTGAGAAAAAGACTTTCGATTTTGCCAGATTTAAGTTGAGGCTGGAGTGCTAGATTTAAGTTGAGGCTGGAGTGCGAGCAGAATACATCAATCACACGTTTAATGACCCTGGCATTTGCTATCGTCGCTTTGCTCATGATTATCAAATCATCGGCGAAAAGGATATGGGAAAATGAAGGCCCAGTCCTACACGGCTTAATTGGACACCATTTCTTCGCAGCCACCTTTTCATTAACCATGTACGATAGTCTATCAGTACACAATACAAAGAGATATGGAGACAAAGGATCGCCATGGCGTAGTCCACAAGTATGTGTAATTGACTCGAGAGATTCACCATTCCATAAGATTTGAGATTTAGCATTCTTAACACATAACATTATGAGTCGTATCAGATTCCGTGGAAAGTTGAAAGCACCTAAAGTGTCTTCCAGGAAGGACCAGCTGACTCGATCATAGGCCTTTTCCGCTTCCAGTTTTATTTTTCTTTCTCGCTCGCAACGTATGTAAGATTTCTTGCATAACAAACACGTTGTCTTGGGTGCTACGCCCACTAATAAAACTAGACTGGCATCATGAAATTAACTCCGGCATTAGAGTTTTTAGTCTCATCGTGATGCACTTGGTAATGAATTTATAGAGTACATTACACAAAGAAATAGGATGGAATTCAGAAATAGTACTTGGATTCGATACCTTCGGAATAAGACACACAAATGCTTTGCACATCCCAGTATCAAAATGTCCCAGCAGGAAGGCTTGCTGTACAAACTGAATCACCGAGGGGCCAACTGTGTTCCAACAGTTTTGGTAAAAGAAGCCTTGCAATCCATCGGGGCCTGGCGCTTTTGTTGGATGCGTAGCCCAGACCGCATCTTTGATCTCCTTCGCAGTTAATTGGGCTGCAAGGATCTCATGTTCAGCCTCAGTTAGACGGGCCTGAAATGGGGACAGTCCAAGAGCAGCAGACGGTCTCCTGTTCATTATCGATTTAGGCGCAAAAATATTCTCAAAATGCGTTCTGCCATGTATCTTTAGCAGCTCTTGATTTTGCATCCATTCCCCATCAACTCTAAGCATAATAATCTTATTAATTCTACTTCTAGCCAAAGTAGATTGATCGAAAATTTTCGTGTTGGATTCACCATCCATAATCCATTTAACACGTGACTTTTGAAACCAAAACAACTCCTCTTGTTTTAGCACCGCATTATATTCCCGAACTGAGACTTTTCCAAATTAACCAAGAAAGAGCTATGCCTTTGGCTTAATGCTCTCTGTATGCCATCCAGTCGGCCCTTCAGTTTTCGTTTTCCGGTTCCAAGGAATGAGAACATCTGGAACTTTAGCAATTGCAGCCACTGCTTGGGGACTATTCTTCCATATATCATCAATGAGCAGTTTACACTCATCATTCACAAGCCATGCCTTCTCAAAATGGAACGGTCGAGATTTCTTATGTTCCTCTACTCCATAACAGCAAGTCAAAACGGGATGGTGATCCAAGAATGTTTTCGGATTATGGACTCCCTGAATAATTCAATCGGCAAATTGAGGATGCGCACCCAAGTAATAGCCGTTTCAACTCGATCATTGTCAGCCTGGAATTTTGGTATCCACGGACACTCAGTCAGTATCATTTCCTGCTTCTTGTCTTGGACACCCTTGAGGCAGTAACAATTGTACCCCAAGTCGGGTAACTCTGCATCTCATTCAAGCCCCACATAAGATCTAGCTTTGTAACTAGTGATGGATAGTACCACGGTTTACCCATGATCTTAATGAGTATTGCATCTTTCCATTGGCTTTCAATACTAGTTTGAAAGGATTAATTGTTCAATAACCACCTGCTTAAAAGGTATATATTTCAGCAGTTGCATTCAATACCTTAATCATGCTGCTTTCTTCCGGGATGCGATCTTTAGTGATCCGAACATCTTTGTGTTTCGGGCCGCCATACAATCTGATTAAATTTTCATTATATAATTTTATTAAATTATTTACTGTTATAGTTTAAGAGTAATTTGGAGTCAAAGTCGAAGACAGTTGACCGCAGAATAATAAAATTGAAAGATTTCTTTGGAAGAGTGAGAGCATTTGATTAGAAAGTAGGAAAGATACATTTTTAACTTGTTAGTTTTGGATATCCTGGTGCACTAATAGTCTTTTACCATAAACCAAATTACTCCTTCCGTCCCTTAATCAAACCGTACATTTAGAATTGGACATAGAAATTAAGATAAGTGCACTTCCATTGTGAGGCTATTTAGGGCTTTAAACTGTAAAAGCTTAAAAGACTGTTCCAATTTAATGAACTACTACTAACTAGTAGCCCATGATATTTAGACACTGACCTTCAAGAAACCTCATCACTACTCACATATTTGTTGCCCAATCATACCTATTTTTTTGTCTTCTACCATCGTGGTGGGTATAAGATTCTAAAATTAACGAAGATTCTATAAAGGTTTTTCAAATAAAAAATGTTAAAATTTCCTTGGTGTGGAGTTAAAAATTAGTACTAAGTAGTAGTAGAAAATAATTTAGCTGGGTTATAAAAATAGTGTTTGAAATATAGTGAAAATTTTATATGGTTTGCAGAATTGATATATAGGGGTGTAATAAAGAAGTGAATGCGTTAGAGTTTTTTAAAGGTTATTTGGTTTGTTTCAATGTTGTTATTATTTTTTAAAAAATAAAGAGAGATAAAGAGTATGATATAATAAAGTATATATTTTTTTTAGTGAAATTGGAATTGAGTTAAATGAGTTGATGTATGCAAAAAATGAGAAGTTATTGCTGAATACCCTGCTGAGACGTTGTGACCAATTTTCAAGAAGACAAGTTACTGAAGCCTTGAGTGACTGTATAAGTCTGCTGAGAAAGAAGACTTTTTTTCAAGATGTAGAAAATTCTCAGGGACATATATGACAGAGTTGTATAAGCTAATTCATAATATTCGTCAAAACCTGTTAATTAGATTCGTTAGTCTAAGATTTTCTATCTGATAAGCAGATAATTTCTCTAGTTCAAAACTTTGAAAAACGAATTGGTCAAGATCGCATTTAAGTTTTTTGGACAAATAACACGTGACAATCGTACTAATGCTATGGCCATAACCTGTGTATGTGCATCCTGATCATCTAGCTACCATGTTCATATTTCTCCATTAATAGTTTACATCACTTCGTTATGCTTTTGTTAGTTTACATTTAGTATAATTTTCAACAATTAAACTGTTATTTGTTCTGCAAACATTTTCGTTTTTTACTCTAAAACGCTTGGTTGCTTAGTTAACTCCTTGTAAGAATGTATCTATGGTTAAAAATTGTGTACTTTTCACTGTTTTGATTACTGTGTTTTTAAAGTAAATAATTTGAGCATATCACCTCCATGATCGACAAGAACAAAATTAGGCAAAACACTAGGCTTCTTAAAATAAATTTGTAGAATCATCAAAAGGCATCACACTCAAGCTAGATGCTCTTATCCATAACGTACTGACACGCCTTTTCCGACGAACTTCTCTTCGGTGTGACTCGTTCACCGTTGCATCAATGACAAGAGGAGTAAAAGCAGTCGAGACACAATGTGACGAAGTGTTGTGGAGCTCAACCGCATCACTATGTGATTGAGTTGACTTCCTCTATGGATTGATGTTACAGAGAGAAAATTGAGCTTGTGGATCTGATTTCGTTGACTTCCGCCATGGACCTAATGCTAAAGAGGGAAAGCTGCAGGTTCCCAGCTTGGATGAAACAAAAAATAAATGGTAATTAGAGAAAGATTAAGAAAAAGGGTTTTAAAGAATTTTATACAGATCCCCAAAACTACCCGCCCCGAAGTCAAAATCTAAGTACACACAAAAATCATATTTGCAAAAAAATGCGATATATAGCGAATTACATAAGGATGTTTTGGAATCTCTCGACTTTTATAAGAGTTTGTATCGACATGACGAAACTTGTTTTATGCTTTTACAATTGAAACTGGTTATTTTAAACTTAAACGCAACTGAGACACGTGTTCGAAATCTGACCAAGTAGTAGCACAAGTACTTATTGTTTTGGTACTTCTCTACTCAACATTCGATTGGACTCCAAGGAAAACAAAATCAGAAGTGAGAAGAATATCTACACTCTATGCTTGTTCATTCAATCATTCACAGAGAAAGTTGCTAAAATGAAGTTGGGTTTGCTGAGCACCACTTGCAGCAGCAATTGCAGACAAATCCCAATTTCTTGTTTCAGGCATCTCCCCTCAAAAATTCATGGTAAGTCCCAAAATCCAATCTTTGAGCAATTGTGTTGCCATTCTTGATTCCTTTTTTGATATTTTTTCTGTTTTCTTTAGGTAATCATAATGAGGATCAAGAAAGAGTACTAAAGATTGCCCCCATTTATAATGGAAAGTTAGATAAGTCCCTTTCCAGGACTTGTGTTTTGATGAGTTCTGTTGCAGGTATGCAAGATTTTCTTCTTGTGCTAATGCTTGAGATTTGTTGATTTCTTTTTTTTGCAATTCAATGTGTCAAAATGTTTGTAGTTGATTATTGCAATTTTCTGATGTTCAGCTGCTGCTTTGGTTGCAACACCAATGGCAAATGCTGTAACCATGGATAATTTGGCGGTGAGAAACCATTTTTTCTGTTTATTGTCCATTAAAGAAAGTAAAGAGTGTTCATATCGAAATGTTTGGTGTCGAAGATTATGGTGTTTATTAGCAATCAATTTTTACATACTTAGAGAGTGTTTGGTGGAGAGTTAAAACAGTGAGCTATGGAAAAGTTTAGGCGTTTTTAACTTCTTGGTTGTGGTTTAAAAGAGAGAGGGGATGGGGTTAGCTTGCTGTTTACTGCCACATTTGTCCCTGCAACCAGCTCAAATTATGCACCGATGCTTCTCTTAGCTTCAGACGTAAACAAATTGTCCTTTGGTGATCTCAAGATTTTCTTCGATTGCCTGTGGTGTAACTCCTCTAATCTGGACTCACCATTTATGTACATCACATGAAATGATATTGTTTTCAGAACTGACCTAATATATCATATGTGGATCTTTTTATCAGATTAATATAAACGTTTCAAAACATGCCACTGCTAATACATGTATTTCTATTTTGATCAGGAAACATGCAATTCTTTATACACTCTTGCTGATGGGAGCAGTGGGGATTGGCTTGCTGGCATCCTATTTTCTTCGAGTCAAGAAGCCAATGTAGCTGTACAGGACCAGTTGTCAGCTCTTAGTTTTACTAGGTCTTCATCCTCTCAAATATATACGTTATCTTTTGAATTTATTGCTGCTACTCTAAGATCGTCACACTGGGTAATTTTATATACGTGTCTGGCAGTTTGGCTGTTATTTTTGGTGCTGGACTTGTCACAAGCCTTTCACCGTGTACACTGAGTGTTTTGCCACTTACCCTTGGTTATATTGGTAAGAACTTTGCGTTGATCAACATTAATTTTTTGTTCTGTTGTAGTTTATTTTGCTGTCTCATTCTTTCTAGGTTTTGGACTGCAGGGGCATTTGGCTCTGGAAAAAGTAAAGCAGAGGTATACATCTTATTGAACTGAAGTTGAATCTACGAACCTTTAGAATATTAGGGTTGGTGTGAGACAGTTGATCAAAACATCGAATTATAGTGACAACAATGATTAATCTTTGGAGATAGGGACCGTAAGCCATTACTGACTGAGTAAATCAAGACTAGAGCTGAATAAAAGAAAGTCATATATCACTTTTAACCTATTTACCCATACCAGGGACTAAGTACCCGAGTCGGTTGTGTGTCCAGGTGTCGGACTCGGCTATTTCATAATAAAAACTTATTTTGGCCAAATGAAATGTCCAATACTCCAATTGCCATACCCATGTTGGAGATGCAAGTGCATGTATGGTTATTATATGTATTTAATGAAGTCAAAGAAGCACAACAGTTCGTGTGCGATGACAATTATTGCAAAAGGATGCAATTAATAATTCTTTTCTGGTTTTTCTAAAGGTGATTGGGAATTCAATTTCATTTGCAATGGGACTGGCAAGTTCATTAGCACTACTTGGCATTGCAGCCTCATTTGCTGGAAAGGCATATGGTCAGGTTGGGCAGGGACTGCCTGTGGCTGCTTCATTTCTAGCTGTTGTCATGGGTTTGAATCTCTTGCAGGTAATGTGTATGCTTGGTGCCACTGCTATTTTGGAAATGTACAACGGTTAATCAAGGATTCTTATTACTTTCTTTCTCAATAATTTCATTATGTTTGATGGTATTCATGTACCTTTATAGTTAGTACTAGTATCAATGCGACATTGTAGCGGCTGATAAGCAATCAGAATATCATAAATTGCTGCTTCAGTCGTTTGATAGTATCACTACCATAAATTTGGCAAGCTATGCACATATTCACATCATGATAAGATTGAACTAATTGTGACTATGGATTTAAGTCCAAAAATATAATTTATCAACCCCCAAACATATCATCTAGAATCGTTTAAGGTGGTTGCTTATGGTTATGGGTGTAGTGTGCTATAGTAATACTTTTCAAGGTCTGCTTGTACATTTTTTCTTTTATTTTAATCATAACATTTTCATGTTGTCTCGTGATGCAGGTAATTGAATTGCAGCTTCCCTCATTCTTTGACAACTTCGATCCTCGTGCAGCTGCTGCTAATTTCCCATCAAGTAAATACTACCTTAATTCTATACTCAGTTGCTCAAAAGATTGCAAAGATAACTTTTTGCAGCTGCCTTGATCTACCGAAGATGGCCCTAATAACTTGTTCTTGTGATTTATCAGGTGTCCAAGCATATTTGGCCGGGCTTACATTTGCATTAGCTGCATCGCCGTGCAGTACTCCTGTTCTTGCTACTTTACTTGGATATGTTGCTTCCACAAAGGTACTTCTCTGACCTTTTTTCAGCATTTTATCCTTTCTTCGTTTTTTTTTCCATAAAAAGTTATGTTATCATTCATTATCAGCAAATGACGTGTTTGTTACTTCAGGTAATGTGGCAAGTAATTTCTTCAGATAAATACAAACGTTTTCTGATCACGTGTCATGCATAAACTCATCTAATAACATAATGTCTTATTGTATACTATAGGACCCCTTGGTAGGGGGTGGCCTGTTATTGACATACACCACTGGCTACGTCGCTCCTCTTCTTCTTGCCGCTTCCTTTGCTGGAGCACTGCAGGTAGGAAGCTGATTTCCTTTCTCATTCCTTTGTATGAATTGATGAACCCCGGTTCCATTGTCCAATCCTTTTTCTATACCTAGTCTGACTATTCCATCACTCAATAAATGGATATTCGCAGAGCCTGCTTTCATTCCGCAAGTATTCAGCATGGATCAATCCAATGAGGTACTAAGTTCATGAAAACTTCATAATCTTGTCTTCTATCTGATAAACTTCATAATCTTGCGTTCTCCTACACACACGTTTATCAACTGCCCGCCTTGTGCAATACTCGAAATGTGTTTGTGTGTAATGGATGAATTCGGTTTCCTTTCAGCGGTGCACTTCTCCTCGGTGGGGGTGTATATACCATGCTGGACAGGCTATTTCCTGCAACAATGGCGATGTAAAAACATCCATCAGATACCCAGCAGGATCTCGAGTAATGCTACTGCGATCAGACTTGGAATTAATTTACTGTCTCTAGGATGCTGTGCTTCTGTGAATAACAGACGAACACAGTATTAAAAAAAAGAATACAGCATAAACAGGTTGTACAAATTGAACTGCGGTGTATAATGTTTTATGAGTGAACATTTTATGTTATTTTTTTATGTGCATGCATACTATCGATGTTAGTAAAGACCTTAATGTTTTTATTTAACTATAAATATAATATTTGTCGGTCCTTTTTAGTCCTTCCATGAAGATGGTCGTGTTACATTCTCTACCAGATGCTCAATTTTCAATGATTACCTTATTATGAAGAATTACATCCAAGATTTAACATATTAAGTTTATGTTTGAGCAAGTCTCCAAATACAAACATAGTCAATTTATACCAAAAAAATTACACAAATTGATTTGTGAAATCCTTAAAAAAGTCCCAATTTTCCTTAATATAAAGAAAGTCCATGTTACTCATATTAAGTGTTTGGCATGCTCAGGTATCTTGTGAGACTTCCTCAACTGATTTTATTTTTGCGGGTTGACCCGACCTGATCAGTTCAATCTGTTTAGGTTTATTTTTTTAGCATTACAATAGTTCATCATGACTTTCATATATACATCTAATAGTAGTATTGATATTTTAAATCAAATTCCTATGTTTAGCATATACTGGCATAAACTCATTATGGCAATGTATTTATCAAACAAAAAACACACTATTTAGAAAGGCAGAGATTTCAATTCCATTTATCAAGCAAATAAATGTCACTACATATAAAACAATAAAAAATATTCAAATTCACTAACTACAGGCTACAATCATCTATGCTAAAAAAGATCTATATCCTCAATAACTCTATTCTCACCCTTGACTTGTTCGTCGGCCCTTCATCTATATATTCATCTTTGTTATCAACATCACCTATTTGACATTTAACATATACAATTGCAACATAATCATATGCTATTATTGATAATAAAATTTAAACATTCATAATCAAAACCATCAACAATCATCACCTATTTGATATTCAATATTAACAATTGCACCTTTATGTTGAACTATGAGAAATAGTAAAATTCATTTTTCATGAGAATTGAAAATTCATAAAGTATTGAGATCACGTATCTGGAGACGGACATATATTGTTAACAAAATAATTGATTTATTAATAAAACCGTCTATATTGTCAACATTATTTTTCTTTCAAATAAAAAAAAATGTATTTTCTTACAAGACTAACTTTTTAAAAAGGAATAATTACAAATTAGTGTAAATTTCAAAAACTTCTTACACTTTAGTTATACATAAAAAATTTACTACAAATTGGTGATAAACTTCCTACAAATTAGTGATTTTATTATTTTTAATAATTTTGAAATTAAATACACTATCATGGATAAAACCAATCCCTTATTTATAGAAAACTAAATCAAAACACTAATTTAAACACACCATTATCAACACGTTCACATGCTTGACGCTAGTTGAAACAAACAAGTATCTTCTAATTTATACAAGCATCTGCTAATTGATACAAGGGTGAATTTCATCCAGTACCCCTAAAAAATGTTCTAATTACACTTGGGTACCAGTTAGATCAACAATAACATATAAGTCATGTTAGATAAAAATCAATTACATCTAAGTCCTCGAATTTGACTTTTGACGAATTAAAACCTGGAAAAAACATTTATACCCCTGCTCAAATATCAGGTTTTATTTCTGGCCAAACAACCTTAGCTTATCGACTCACGTGCAAGGCACGTGAGGACTTGGATGTAATTGATATTTTTGGATCAGGTACTTCAATGTAATTGATATATGACCGTTATTTTTTTTAAAAAAAAGTAGCCGTTGGGAGTTATTTTGAGTCTATTTAAACCCCAAGACAGTCCATTTCCATCCATTCTTTATTTTTCTTCACTAATTAAACTCACAATAATTTGAAAATGGATAAAATGGATGATATTCGTCCAATTTGCAATAATTCGAAGTGTCGGAAGCGGGCTATTCTCTCCGTTAAGAAGTGTGAACCGCATGAAGGAAGATTTTATTGGAGATATCCAACACATGGATTGTCTGAATGGTGTCTTGTTAAAAAAACATGCAAACACAACAAGGAGATATCATGCAAGCCAAATTGCTATATGAATTTATTCCTCCACTACATCAACATACTTCAAGACGACAAAATATGGAACAACAAGCTACAAGTGTGCAAAGTAGCAATGAAGATGATGTAATGGTCAAAAAAAAAAAAAAAAAAACAGAGAGAGAAGAAGAGAGCTACAACTGCCATGGATACTCAAGAAGACAAATACATGAGAATTAGGCAACTCATTTGCCTAAACTTGTTCTTGTTTGCTGTATACCTGATTGTGCAAATAAGTAATGCACTCAAGTAGAATAAGTATTAAATGTAGTAGAAGAACTTGTATTGAACTAGTTTCCAATGTATGTTTCAATACAAATTGCAATTTCAATAGCACCAAACAAAATGTGGCATAAACGTCAATGTTACCACCAAAACATACTTCGATACATGAGGCAAAAAGTATCACCAAAACATAAGGAACTACTCAAATAACAACCTATAGTCCAAACCATCTTCCTAATTCTCTTCCCCTCCCAGTTGCACTGCTCCTTCCTCTCCCCCTTCCATTGTTGTTCTGCCAAGGTATGGCATTGCGTGGCATGCTGCTTGCGCCAATGGCCCTTCCTCTTCCTCTTCTCTAGCCCCTGCCCCTGCCTCTACCTCTTGTTGTTGAAGTTCCTTCCTCCCTAGCTCTTTCCCTTCCTCTAATTTCAGTTGTAGCCTATTTTTACACAACAATTTGAACTCATCAATCAATTCAACTCAACAATGACAAACAATCATAGTAATCACACTAATCACCAATAATTCACACTATTCATAAACAATCAATGGTACATTACAATCAATAATACCACTTACATTTGGTTGTTCATTCACATTTGCAGTTGAATTTTGTTCAAGTTGAGTTGAAGATCCATTTTGTGCATTCTCAGTTGCAACAACACCCAATATAATCCGACGAAAAATTATGCTCGCCCACACTATTACGTTCATGAATTACAAAAAAATAAATAAATAAATAAATAAATTAGAAGAAGAATTTTTGAAACGCAAAGAAGAAATCATACCTTACTGTTGCCGTCCAAGCTTCACAAATAGTACGATAAGGAAATTCGGCTCCACAATGGTCGATTACACCGGTACCGGTGAGAATTTTGGTTGACAATTGAGCTTTGTTTTGTTCGTTAATGGCAGAGGAGTTGAGGAAGACGAAGAGGTTTTGGCGGGTGGAGGGAGTTGTGGAGAATTGGAATTATTAAAACCTAATAAGGTATAAAGACAAGATACTGTAGCTAAGGCCATGCATGGTTGTTTGGAGAATAATGAAATATGGCTTAAAAGCTGGTCAACGAAAATTAGGCAAAATGTACTTAGATGTAATTGTTGAAGTAAGTGGTGTCTGGATGAGTGATGGTGCTCTAACAGGGGGTATACGCAATTATCCCTTGATACAAGCATCATCATCACAATAATCAATCTTCTAGCTTCCTACATACTCCATTATCAGGTTTTTTTTTCTGTTCATATTTTCTTATTGACATCATACCTCATTAACTTAATTCTACTGACATGTGTTCAATTAGTGGGTTGCATTTAGTTATTTTTGTTTTTCCTCATTCAAGTTTGGATGCTTTCTTAATATGATTTTTGATGTTTGTTGTAACTATTGAAAAATGATATTTGATACTTTTGATGTATCAATGGTGTATGTGTAACTAATATAATGCTTGTTTCTTTTTGGATACTTGTAATTTAATGCTAAATGCTGCTTGCAGTACTATTATGATGTTTGTTTCGTATTTGATGCTTGTAATGTAATGCTAAAAGAATACTAAAATGATGCTTGTTTCGTATTAGATGATGCTTGTAATATAATGATAAATGATGCTTGCAATTAAATGCTTGGGAAATGAGGGCACCGTTTATTTTGATGGTGCTTGGCTAATATTATAAAACCAAATCTAAACAGATTCTGATAGATGATTAGATGATTGAAGATTAATTTTGATTATTAAATATACTATATATTTAGTATTTAGTTAGAGGACATCTTTGGATTTAAATATATAGACACTAAATTGTAGTTTAGATACTATGTATCACTAATTAGTATGAAAGATTTGGGGAGACTACCAATTTGTAATTGTCTCTTTTTAAAAAACACAAAGTCTCATGAGATACGGTCTCTAGATAACTTATATAGAGACGATATACGTTATCAATAAAACCATGCATGTTATTAATTAAAATGTCTATGTTGAAAACAAAATAAGTTTTGTTGTAATATATGAAAAAAAACCAATGTTGAAAACATATGTTTTTTTATTAATAACATCGATAATTTTCTTAACAATATATGTTCGTCTCTAAATAAATTATCTAGAGACTATCTCTCAGAAGATTTACTCTTTTATTTATAAAAAATTAAAAATTTTCTTGACAACACGGGTCGTTACTAGATAAATTATTTATAGATGGTCTCTCATGAAAACCGCACTTGGAAATTTGGCACAATATTTACTATTTATAAGTGTTGTGAAATTAAAATAGAATAAATCAAATTCCGAAAACAGAAAACAAGCCTGGTGAGATAAGTTGCCGTTGAGAAAATCTCTTTAATTACCTTAATTGATGATTTGAGAATCTAAAGAAAATCTTCTCTGTTTCTATAATTTTGATTCTTACCATAAACAATCTCAATTCCTTCTGCTTTAAGAATATAACTTGGCGCCAATCCTAACAGTAGTAGACTAGGCTTCTATCAATTCTATAAATACTAGTACTAGTTCCTTCTCATCAATTCTTCTGATACTCTTAATTACCAATTTCGTTCATACATAAGTTGATTAATTTGGCTTCTATCAATCAGTGTTCTGTTTCGTACGTCAGAAATTGAAAGATGAATATGCTGCAGCAGCCGTACAGTTTGAAGGATTTTAAAGATATTTCACTTCCTAATTCTTCCACCAATCTCGATTGGCTAGTTGCCGTTTGTTGCCGTGCATCTGAGTTGGAGGAGGAGGAGAAGAAGAAGCAGCAGCTTTCTGCATCTACCAACAATGTCGTCGTCGATCATTCCGTTCCGATTATCAAGAAAAGAAGAAGCCCTCCTTCTGCCGACTATGCCAATGCTGCGCCTGCCAAGAAGCCAAGGCTACAATCGGTTTCCGAGTTTCCAAGTTCAATCAACCTGCAGGAAGAAAACAAGAAGAAATTAAGTCTCAAATTTGTGTCCAAGAAAAGATCTCCAGTTGTACCTGATCAATCGCAGGCCCGTCCTCCAGCGACACGTGAAGCGTTCTTGAGCAAGATAAGGGAAGTATCTGTTGGTGAAATAACATCTTGGGATCAGATGAACATGGTTATAAAGAAGAAACTGCACAAAACTGATGTGGCATCCAACAATAACCGTCTATCCATTCCGCTCAACAGCATTGAATGCAAGATCGAGGACTTCTTGAACCCGGAGGAGAAGGTTTTTCTTGATGGTCGCAATGAAAGGAATAAATGTAACACTATCAACGTCAATATTATTGAGCCATCACTCGATCAATACCATGTCAACTTGGTTATGTGGCCGATGTCTAATAACGTCCGAACTTACAATCTCACCAAGACATGGATGGAGGTCGTCAACAGAAACGGACTCAAGGTTGACATGGTTGTGGAAGTGTGGGCTTTTCGAGTTCAGCAACAGCTGTGGTTTGCTCTTCTCCGGCTGCCTTCTTCAACCGACAACGCGATTGTTGCTTAAATTATGTCAAGAGCAATGATTTCTTGTTTGTCAAAAACCTTGTTGATAGATTGATTTATAAAATGATCTTTTTTGGTTCTGCTTTATCGGAAATTATTCACGAATCAATATTCTTTCAGATTTTGTATGCAAGTTTTGCCTTCTATTGTTTAAGCGATTGTTGCTTATAGATTAATTATGTTCAACAACACGATTCTCAGGCTGTATGTTTAGTTTTAACAATAATTTTACACTTCTCTTGTTTCTCCACTTCAGTTTCAGCTTATTTAACATAATTGTTCAAAAGATAATTTGCATTACCAGAGAACGTATTGATAATATATACTTCTATTACACTTATACCACTTGGCTTTTCTTTCCCTTGTTCATGATGTGTGATACTTCTATTACATAAATCTAGTTTTTAGGTGAGAAATCGAATCAATAAACGTAACATAAAAATTGTTATAAGAAGTGTAATTTTATTTGTAAAATGCATGCAATTTATGTATGTAACGTATAAAGAATTAATAACTTTTGCGAGAGACTGTCTCTCGAATGGATCAAATCAAACATCATATATTTAGACACAAACATCGCATATCTAGTTACAAACATCACATGTTAAGAAAGAAATGCATGTAATGCAAGCATAGTACATGTTTATTATACATACACTTGAATATATGATGTTTGTACGTAAATACGTGATGTTAAATTAGTCTTTTCGAGAGACAGTCTCTCCCAAAAATTTGTAATATATAAAATGTATTATTTTGTATTATTATGCAGGACTGTATTAATAAAAGTATAAAATTCTACTGGACGGTTAGGAAGAATAATTCATATTTACATATTTAATCACTAAGGCACAAGCTACATTTCAATGAACATAAATGCTTTGGCTATATTTACTTAAATATCCATAAAATTGAAGCTATATCAAACATGTATGAAATATGTAAAGCAATCAAATTCGTAAAATACTTGCATCACTAAGGGATTTGATGGATGTTTTTAAGTATAAATATAATGTTTAAAAAAATATTAATAATTTTTTATGAATTTTATATATTTTTTATATGTATACATAACATCATTAAATCTTTACTATTTCTACATATAAATGTGATCTTTATCGGCCCTTAATCCTTACTAAATAAATACGATAAGTAAAAAAATTGCTAGATAGCATATGAATGGATGTATAAGTATTCCATATCTTGATGTTACACTCTTACAAATTAATTAGCTCTGTTTACCACTAACTTTTCAGCTCCATGAGCTTTTCTTCACCATTGACTAATGAAAAGTTTGTTACGTGAACGCGCAGTTTCTTAAATCAGCTAGATGATTGAGAAGCTATCCAAGTTAAAAAAAAGGCTCCTTCTTATCTTTTTCATTTCGAAAATATCCCTGACCTAAATTACAAAAAAGGAAAGCCACCCGTTTATTATTATTTACTCTGCCGACTCTGCCGTTATTCTTTATTCCATCGCCATTGTTGTATCTCCTTGCGCAGCATGCATGTAGTACACAACAATTACTTATTTTTTTCCATACTAAGTTAGAATGCTCAATGAATATTTCTTTAAACTTCTGATAATTTTTTACGATGTTATTAAAGTAGCGGTGAAAAGTACACTTAATATATAATAGAATAATTAGACAAAAATGTGATGTACTATTATTTAAAAAAATATAGACTAATAGTACGATGAGAAAGGTTAAAGAAAATAAAAATAAAAGTAATGCCCTTTTATGTCATTTTACAAAATACCAGCTAGCTTATCAGCTAATTTGCTAAACACCTACATTAAAATCAACCAGCTTTTCAACTAGTTAATCAGCTACCTAATCAGCTAGCTTATCAGCTATGTATTCAGCTATCAGTTAGTTAATTAGCTACCAACTAACTTTTCAATTATTTTTACTAAACATAGCCTAAATATTTCATTCATTTAATTATCACATCTTCAAATGATCAGTAAGGTAACTTCTTAAATATAGTTAAGTACGTAGTTTATCATAGTTACGCTTCAAGTACAAACTATAATAATAATTGGACTCTTATTTATTAATAGACACTGCACATCATCTTCATGGTAGTGGCATTGTTAAGATCTGTGTAAAATAATCGAAGATAAAAGATACACGAAAAGGATATAATATAACCAAACCGCCTTGAATATAACCAGTTCGAGGTCTATGCTTGCACAGTTTTCTTAAAACAAATACGTCCCCCACTTATGGTGCTTGGAGGAATCATTGGATGCTTATTTCCCATGATACAACAGATGAATCCAACAACCAATTGCACAAACTAGTTGTTCCGGCGAACTTAGATGATGCGTAGATTATACGAGAGGATTGGAGAAGAAAGCAACAAGAGAAGAAGATTGAGAAAGGTTTTCTGGTGTATCTATCCTTCACCTATTTATAGGTATGAATGGTTCAATTCAGATATGTAATAACTTAATAATTCTCATTCATTACACAAAGTAATGGACTGCAAAATTGAATTTTGTAACTCCTCATTCAAGGTGTAATATTCCATCATGGAATAATTACAATATGATGCTAATTTAAAAAACTTCTTACACATTAGTCATACATGAAAAACTTCTTGCAAATTAGTTAAAACATTTCTAGAAATTAGTCATATTATTAATTTTAGTAATTTTTAAATGAAACATTACCATCTTTAATATTACCATCTTTAATGTAATAACTTCCTTAATTACATATCTAATCAAATCATCTTTTTTTGTAACCAACAATCTTTTAAAATTAAAAAAAAAAAAAACAATATTTTAATATTTGTGTTTGAAACGTCCATTAGATGATGCTTAATTTTAATGGATGCTTGTGATGCTGTTTGATTTTCATGAGAGTATGTGATATGTGATGTTTGTGTATTAGTATTATGATGGTTAATTTCAATAAATTGATTGATATGTGATGCTGCTTGATTTCAAGAAGAGTATGTGATATGTGATGCTTGTGTATTAGTATTATGATGCTTGATTTCCAAAAATGAGATGCTTGTTGTTCAGTAGTTATGATGCTTGATTTCCAGAAATATGATGTTTGTTTTTCAGTACTTATGATGCTTGCGGGAATGGTTAGAGATGGAGAAGAAGGTGGTGATGTGCTCAAATTAGTACTCTTTAAAAAGTAAAAAGTAACTAAAGCAGTTGTTGCGAAATAAGTTTTAACTACGAGATCGTTCTCAAGTAGTTAACTAAGCAACTTAGCGTTTTGAAATGTAAAACGTAGAGTTTGCGGTAAACAGTTCAATAGTTGTGTTTGTAGGATCAGAATTTTATAAACTAATTAAAGTAAGAGAAAGTTTGATAAAGATATAGAGAAAGAATGAACACGATATCAATTCAGATAAACCGTATACAGGGTATGAACGTAGGTTCATACGTTTGTCACAGTTATTTGTCAAAAAAACACTCAAATTTAGTTTAACCGAAACACTTTTGAAAATCTAGAACTAGTGAAATCAATTGATTTTCAGACGATTGATTCTTAACCAAAATGTTTAGAAGATTTGAAACTAGCATATTGAATTTGGAGTTTTACGAAGATCTTGAATTAGCTTAACACGTATGAACGATTCTAGGTTAAAACCCTAATACGATTAATCCTACATCACTACCGTATTCATTAATGAGTTAGCTACTCATAATTGAAGCAAAAGCATACATATTGATTGCCACGATCGAATAAGACATACAAGAGATAACGAAATTCATACAATAGTAAATTCAACCACAAGAGATGAAATTGTAAGAGAATAGACAAATTGATTGATAATCTAACCTCAAGAAACGAATCCGATGTCAAAGTATGCGATTACAAACCAATACGATGAGAAACCAAGTCAAGAAGGTGAAACTAGGGTTCTATTGTGCTTTGAGAGGGAAAAAAAAATGAAGTGAAGAATGAAAAAAGATGTGTATAAAATCGACTAAAATCAGCAATATACTGATTTTTCACGCCGGGACGCATCATGGCCAATTTCTGGGACGCGTCCTGGATTGCAGCGTATGGGGACGCGTCCCAGATTCCTGTGTCACTAAAACTTCCCTAGACACTTGTGCAGGCCGAATTTGTTCATGCTTCCTCACGAAAATTGTAGCTCTTTGAATTATCTACGTGTGGCCACCAAAATCAGGTCAATCGGACATCGTATGAGAGAGTTATGGCCAAAATGGATAGACTACTCCATAAGTTTCACTTTTCCGCACGCCCGAACTCCGAATCCACTTCCATTTTCGCCATTTTGCTCAACTTTCAAAGCTCTAGATTATCTCAAAATTTTCAAAATATCATTTTTACTCCGATTTTCAGCTTAAAACACGACAATCTGCAAAACACAACTAAAACACGAAAAACATGAAAAAACACAAGAAACACTATAAAATACTAACAAAGACTTACAAAAATACGGTAAAAAAGACATGATGAACCTCTAAATTATGGTCTCATCAAACTTCCCAAACCGAACCTTTGCTCATGCTCGAGCAAACAAACTATCTAAACTCGACTAGACTCTAACCAAGGAAACACACAAATGAGTCAGACATCCAAGCTACCGAATCCACCATTGCAAGCAGTAAACCAAAGGAATGCAAAGATTTTGAACTTCTGCTAACGTTGGTAGAAAAG